>JAKSZT010037198.1:8211125-8300540 GCA_026826555.1 Tolypeutes matacus
TCCCAGAGATGTCTTAGGTTATTTGTGCTTTTAATAATTCTTTTTTCTTTCTGCTCCTCAGCCTGACTCACTTTGAATGTCTTGTCTTTGAGGTCACTGATTCTTTCTTCTGCCAGCTCCAATCTGCTGTTGAAACCTGCCTGGGAATCTTTCATTTCAGTTATTGTGGTCTTCAACTCCAGTAGTTCTGTTTGGTTCCTTTAAAAAATCTCTATCTCTTTACAATACTCTCAAATTGCTCATTTATTGTTTCCTGATATTTAGTTCTTACTCTGTGTTTTCTTTCATTTCCTTGAACTTTTTTTTTTTTTTTTTTGAGGTACTGGTGGGCCGGGGATTACATCTAGAACCTCATATGTGGGAAGCTGGTGTTTAACCACTGAGCCACATTGGCTTCCCTGAATTGGATTTATTACTTGTTTTGCTTATTGTTTTGTTTTTTCTTGTACTTTTTTGTTGCACACTGTACATTTTAATATTTTTAAATGTTAATGCTGGGATTTATTCCCTGAGATTACTGTTTCTTTCTTTTGTAACCAGCTCATGATAAGATAGAGATTTTCTTGAGCTTCAGCCCTCCTATCTGGAAGGTCTGCCCAAGTCAAATGCAGTGTGCAGGGTTTTCCCCATCTTTCTGGGCCTGTGTCTTGTTCTGGGCTTTTGATTGTTAGTTGTCTTAGAGTTTCCCTGTTTATAGGAATTTGGTTGTACCCTCTGTTTCCCAGGAGACAGACCTCCCTCTCTTGGGTGTTTGAAGCCAGCAAGCCTTTGCCTGAAACTGTCCACCTCCATAGTTTCTTATAGTCCTTTCATTGTTTCAAGCTGCTTTTGCCTGGAGGGCAAATTCTGGGGGGAGGAGATGCTGGAGAGGACTTTTCCAAGTCAGTCTTTCCTTGCTGAAACAGGGCCAGGGACCCATGAAGGGGCTGCAGACAGGCTCCAAAGTGACCTGGGGAGGGAATCAGGAAGGGTGCCAAGAGCTTCTTCCACAGCAACCCAAAGCTGAGCTTTCTTGGCCTGTTCCTATGTCTCCAGGTGCAGGCCTTCAACTAACTGTCCCCACAGCCCTGAGGAAGCATAGTGTCTTTTTTAGGTCTCCTTATCACAGGTTTTGTCCAGGGTGGGCTGAAACAATGGCCAACCTCAGAACCCAGCCTGCAGCCATCCGAAGGTGCTAATTGAAAGCCGTGATCAGTGATTGACTGTGCCCACCCTTGCTCTTAGGGAAGAGGATTTTTATGTCCCTTTCTGTCACCAGCAAGCTAGTCAAGGGCTGGTCCAGGTGGTGACCTGCAGTGAGAGTGGGGGATGGGCTCTGGTAGCCACCATGTGGAGAGAGCAGTTTACTGTCTTTACTGTAATTTATTAGCCTCTTCCTCCTGCTATTCCCTGGCTGCTGTACAGTGTTTGTCTGACCTCCAGAGTTTCAAAATAGCTGTTTAAGACAATTCCTATCTGCTTAACCTGGCTTTTGATTTGCATTGGGTTTTCTTTTTGAGGTACTAGGGGCTGGGGATTGAACCCAGAACCTTGTATGTGGAAGCCAGTGCTCAACCAATGAGCTATATTGGGTCACCTGAGTTGTTTTTTTCTTTTGTTTTGCTTGTTGTTTGTTTGTTTTTTAGGAGGCTCAGAACTGAATCCAGAACCTCTCATGTGGGAGCAGGTGCTCAACCTCTTGAGCCACATCCGCTCCCTGGCACAGGGTTTTAAGAAGTGCTCTGAGTTGCTTACTACTATGTATGTTTATAAAGAACCATCACAACCAGCAAACTCACTTAGCCAGCTCACTGGCATTGTAACTGATATAATAAAACAGAAGAAACACTCTGGCACTTTCTCTGTTAGAATGATTCTCACTCGAATACTGAAATGTGTTTAGGCCTAATGTCACAACTCTAAATTTCTAATTGTCTGCATCACAAGATCTTTATCAGTCCTCTAGTTCTTACACAATAGTTTGAGCATTAATTTAAGTATCATTTTTAAGGAATGTATTATAACTCCTTTTTGACCCAATCCATTAAAAATATTTCTTTTGCCCTGTTATAATCTTCCCTCACTAATTTCTACAGACACTATTTGTTTAGAAAATGCTCCTAAGTCTTCAGTGCATGCCCAGATAACTGATATCAAGATTAAAAAAAATTGTGTTTATAATTTCTAAAGCAGTCATTGTCAAAAATCATGTGGGTGGCTTTGAGGGATACACACATAAGCACACACACATAGACACACAAAAATAATACGGTAGTTCTTTTAAAAGACTTGGAATATTTTGCCTATCTTGATATTCTGGAATATGTTCACACCAAGGATTTTTTTTTATGTGTGAATAATATATGCTTTATTTGACTAGATATTCACTCATTCGTCCATGCATTCACCCATGTATCCACTCATCCATCTCTTTATTCAACAGACATCTTCTGAATACTTATCTGCCAAATGCCTCATGAATAATACAAAGTTGCTGCTGGAGGGAGTTTATCACTTACTGGAGGAAATAAGATGTAATAATAAGTAACAATAATACACAATAACATGTGACATTCTTACCACTTCCTAAAAGCAGAGCCTTCATGGAACACCTACTTGCCCTTTCAATTGCTAATTTCCTGCGTGCATGCTCTCCTGTGTTCAGTTGCACAATTCAGACTCACTCAGAATGAGACTGCTGGTTTTTCTTTCATATTCTTTGGTGTTAAAAATCGCTCCCTGATATACATGCACAATCCCAATAATATTTATCAGTTACTAGTGCCAGCAGGAAGCTCTGCCCCTGAAGCTGTTGGAAGGCATTTGAACAGCTTTTCAGTGAAGATTAATGATTGGAGAAAAGAAAAAAAAATGTTGGTCTGTCAGCAGGAAGTTAGCTGGAAGGGATACAACAGAAGAAAGCCAGGGAGGATACTTCACCAGCAAGGTGTGTTTGAGGAGTTTGGTGGAACTGAAGTTTTGATGAATTACATGGATAATGCTACTGACAGGAAGATGTCAATGTTTGTGGATAACAACCGAGAAAATAATGAGGGTTAGTATTGCAGAATCTGTTTGTCCAAGAGAATATATAGTTAACAAATGCATTTCTCTGGGTTAAACTATTTGCCAAGATAGAAAGAAAGCTGTGACAAGTGGTGTGAAAGACATGCAGATTGTATTTCCAATAAGGACTTAGGTTTTGAAACTTCCTGTGAGCATAGAATCCTGCAATTAAACAGTTTCACTCTTTCTGTCTTTCGGTTCTTTCTCTGTCTCTCCAGGTTGACAACTTAAATGGAAAAAAAAAAAGTTAATTGGACTGGAGAATGAAGTAAGTAGTGCCTCTGTCCAGGAATTTTAGTTTGCCTGCTACAAATATTGTATTTTGATCATTTTCTCCAGACACTTATTAAGCCAAATCTCACTCTTTGATTTCCTTTGGAATCTTATATCCTCTCCTTGTGGTTGAGAAGCTTATGCTTTCTAATAGACATAAGGTCCTGACAAGGCCTTCTGTAAACTTTGATTTAACAATTTGGTGCTATATCCAAGTGACACGTATTTCCTCCTTCATTCTAGTGATTGCCTAGGATCTCAGACATTCGGCTGCACTCTACACTGTCGAAAACTACAGGGAAGAGCCAGGTGGTGTGCTATCATTATTACCATTCAAACAGAGTTCTTTCTCCTATCACTCCCTTGCTATCAGCATAGACTGCCTAGTAAAACCCATCACCAGAGACAGAATCTGTGGCCAAAGGTCTCCATCCTGCCAGAACAAGCTGTCCTATTATGCTGCTCCAGAGGAAGGATCAGCTTCGGTGTGGGTCTGAACAGATGGTTTCCATTCCCTCAGAGATGGTCTTGATTTTGTAGTTTTTGACGTGTCTTTTTCTTCCTTCTGTTTTTTTCCCCGAAGATTCATTTGAGCAAAACATTCTTCCTGAGCTATAAATTTGAAAAGTATATGTACTTTTTTTCCTATATATTTTTACTTGCATTTCATGAATCTTATTGAGGTTAATTCACTTAAGAACAGGGAAAGTAATAGTAGGCAGGCATGGAATATCATGTGAAATTGGAGAATAACTGCACATAAGAGAGAATTATGTTTTTTGGGTTTTGGATATGGGCAAAGAAATCTCTGAATGATTGTTATTCCCTGGATAATTCAACAAGAAATTGCTATGAAATGTAAGTGGACTAGGAATTGTTTTGTTAGCATAATATTTACGTATCCATAACAACAACAACAATTAGATTATAGTACTAATAATATTATACTATATGCCAAGGTTTTATGTGCATTATTTCATTTAATTTTCACAATTCTTGAGTTTAAGAGTTATTTCAGGAACACATATTTTATAGGCTTAAAAAAGGAAAAGGTTAAAAGACTTTCCAAGGTCACGTTGGCTTTAAATCATTGAATCAGAATTCAAATCCAGACCATGTTGCTTCCTCAGAGCTAGTAATTTAATGTTGAAAGTTAAAGTAAAGACATATCATCTTAGAGTCTCATTAAATATCTGCGAACATCTAGATTTTGCTCTGTTACTTGAGCAATAGCCCCAGGCAGGATTATTCACGCGCAAGTATTTCTGCAGATTGGAGAAATTGCAGAGCATGTCTGGAAGGCATTGCTTCCAGTTCAATGTTTTTGCACAGGTGGTCATTTATGCCCTGAGGTTCATAGATATACAACCGAGGGCATGTGCAAAGAACTAAAATCCTAGTAGTAAAATTTATGGTAAATAATAGACCAAAGGATTGTAAAGGGGGTAAATTAACTGGAAAATGAAAGAACAGGAGAGCTTAATTTTGCATTTTGGCAGTGTTTTCTTTCTTTTAATTCAATTTAGTTTTGCTCTGTGTTTTATTTGAATGCTTTTGGCCACATTTACTGCTCTGTAATTGGGAAGCTTGCTGATTTTAGTTTCATGCCTTTCCTTGACTTACATCAAAACTTTGTGGTTAAATACCTATGGTATTTTAGGATTAAAAAGTCTGCATTATTTCCAAATTAAACAAGTTTTTCCTGGTTTTAGAAGGCTTACAAAAATGATAGTGTCTGGTCCTGAAAAATGCTGAGCAAATCCTCCTAAACCTGTTTAAAGACTGCTTCTGAAAATCAGAAAGTTCCCCAGTGGGTCATGTTTGAATTTGACAACTACATAGTCATCAAAAGGTTTGGAGCTTGATCAGGGTTGTTAAGATTCTTTTATTTGGCTGGCACAAAGTGTTGATTAAAGGCCTATCTGGTTTCCACTCAGTGGTCGACACACTTGGAATTGGTATGCCTAAGCTTCATCTGTGTGATGATGTTTAAAACATTATGTAACAGAAATATATTTTAATGTGTAGAGATATTTTTAAGAAAGAAGTTCTTCCTAGCTAGGCTATGCAACTGCACGCTCTAACTCGGGGGTTTTATGCCTCACCTTTTCTTAGGCAGATTTCATCTTACATACTCATAGTAACACTAATAAATTCTATATATTCGCTTGCTTGTTTATTGATTCTTTCATGCATTTATAATTTTGTTTCCTCATGAGACTGTGAAGCCATAGCTCAGGACCTGGCCCATAGTAGGTATATGGTAAATATCAGCTGAATGGTAGAAGTATTTAGAAGACTCCTGTATTGGGAAGGATATGAGGGAATGGGCACCTTTATGTTCTTCTGGTGGGGATGAATATTGGCATGGACTTTGTGGAAGAACATGGACAATGTGTGACAAAGTCCTTAACAGGTTATTGGAAAATTCTAGGAATCTATCCTATGAAAATCATCAGATAGTTGATCGAAGAATTATGTAAAAGATGTTCGTTACAGCATTATTTATAATATTTAAAAATTAAAGGCAACCTAAATATCATATAATGTGCTAGCTTGCAGTCATTAAAAATAATGTTTTTGAAGATATTTAAAATATGCATATAATTGTATAATTTTGAATTAAAAAAAAATCACATGTAAACATGACACAGTTTGAAGAAAGCTGTAAATAAATGCAGAGAAATGTTTAAAGAGGTTGTCTCTAGGTGTTTATATTATGTAATTTTAATGCTGTTTTTTATATGTTCACTTTTTCTCCCAATATTGTTTGTAATGAATATGTAATATTTCATAATTATTAAAATGTGTTATATTTTAAAGTAGCTTTGTAAGACTAGTGATCTAATATTGCAGAAAATATTCCTTCCAGATTCTTAATAAACTTTGTACATGTACATACATATATATAATTTGGAAAGCAAAGATGGAATCTAAAAAATTGCTTTGGATGATTTGTTGGCCACTTAACAACAGAACATTCAACAGAACATTTCTCTAAGAGCATAATAAAGTCCATGTATCTTCCTTGTTGTCTTTTCAGCAACATAAAATAATTGTTTTTGTTTACAAACAATTATTTCATTAAAATAACAGCCAGCCCTATATTTTACTTTTGAATACATCAAAATTTTCAAAGTGAAAGAACGTTGATATAACCAGAAGTAATAAAGGACTTTGACCCTACAAGTGCTGAATATCTATCTATAGCAGGTTCTGTCTGCTTTCAAGAAGAGTAGCTTAGTTTCCAGCAGTACACAATTCATTTAAGGTGATGTGGTATTCATAGAAATGCCTTATGGTCTCTGTGAATGGCATTTTCTAAGGTTGTCTGTGCACAACCTGCACAAACATACACAGCAGTCCTGAATGCTCAGGAATTTCATCAAACCTGAAATTGCCAAGAAAGTTAAGATTACAAGCTCAGGGTTTGAAAAGGTAAAATGTGTAATAGCAAATGACTACAAATGAGTCAGAAACATCTTTAGAGCCTCAATTAAAGAAGAAGTCACTTAAATTTTGCTGATGGTATTGAAAGATAGAATGATATAGAATTTATGAACCTTATCTTATTTAATTTTCACAATTCTTGAGGTTTTTTCAGCAATACATATTTTTATAGTGATAAATCATATAAGTTAGCATTTTTTCCAGTCACATTAATGTCACAATTTCTACATTAAAAGTTAATTAATTCACCCATCCTCTACATGATAAAAAAAATCATTATCCCTTTATCTTTCCTCTTTTGTTCATCAATTTAGTTTTATTCAAATAATTTTTAGTATGAACGTGTTTTTACTTCTACTCCTCCTGCCTTGGGAGACCCATCTGGTGAAGTGACACTCCCAAAGAATAGCTAAAGTCAATCTACTTGGCGATCACGACTTGAGAGCTCATCTAGAACTTTCTGAATTGGAGCATCCAAGAGGACCATGGTTGTTGACAAGCAAACAATTTCTACTGAACCTTTTTATTTGGCGGGAGAATTTAAAGTTAAATTGAATAAAAGTGACTGTCATGATTTAACTAAACCATCTAGTATCTCCTTGCTGACAGCCTATCTTATATTTAAATAGACTGACTTTGTGGCCAGTTCATCATCTTAATCTTAACATCTAGGTTTTTGCCCCTCCAGATCCTTGTCTATGTATGTATGTATGTATGTATGTATGTATGTATTTATTATTGTTTTTGAGGTATCGGGGCTGAGGATTGAACTCAGGACCTCGTATGTGGGAAGCCTGTGTGCAACCACTGAGTTACACCGGCTCCCCTGTTTTTTTCATTTGTTTGCTTGTTTGTTTGTTATTTGTCTTTTTTTTTCAGATGTACTGCGGATTGAACCCCAGACCTTGCACATGGGAAGCAGGGACTCAACCACGTGAGCTACATCTGCTCCCCAGATCCTGGTCTCTTTATTTACTTTGTACCTGTGGTATGGGCAAAGGAGGAAGTAAGGCGTGACTACCTAGCTTTCTTTTAAAGACATGGGGAGTGAGCACCAGGGTCTATTCTCAGCAAACCTCTTCAATCCTAGTGGGGTTTGCTTTAGCAACTTCAAGCTGCTCTGGCTCCAGTTTCCCTTACAAATCAAACTCCAAACCAAACTCCAGTCCTCAGAGAGGCAGATCTGATCATGTTATTTCCTTGCTTATCATATTTCAATGGCACTTTAGGATTTTCATAAGGTAGTTGAAGCTCCTTTAGCTTGGGAACAAGTTAAAATATTCTGGCTTCTCTTTAAACCAGGCGCCTTTTATAGCTTTTGTTAAAGATGTGTATGAGTGGCTCTGTCTAATGAGGTGACATTGCCCAAGGCTAGAAGAGCAGGAGGCTTTGGGAGCTTCCAAAGTTCAGATTGTTCTGTTTTAACAAGTAAAAGCTCAGATTGCCACAGAACTGGGACTCTTCATAGTCCAGCTCTTTCTAAATCCTAACATATTGCATGAGCCCAGCTCTGAGTAGGATCAATAATAAGGACAATGAGGAGTTAGAGAAAGTGCCAGGGATTATGGGGTTTATAGGGCCAATGGTCTAATGCAGCCTTGTGCTCATTTTCAAAACTGTGGATTTAAAGATCAACTTGAAAGTGTTATGGGGAACAGTTGGTTGAACGATGACTTTTTTCTTTTTAATCAGTGAATTATAGATTCTTGTTTACAGAAGAAAGATGTTTCTAAAAGTTACATTTTTCTTACTTATATCATTGGGAAAAGTACTCAAAATTTCACAGTTCTATTTGATGATGAACTTTAAGATTAATAAAATAAATGATCATGACTTCATCCACAAATGGTTGGATAGTAAAATCATCTTTTTCTAGCTTGCATCTGGGTCAGTAATTTCAGATCAATACCGACTCTTTTAGTTGTCTCCTATTAGGATCAGATGAAAAAAACTGTTGTCTAATCAGTCTGTAAACTTGATGAATGTCAGAGGGGCCAAATATCCTGGTGAGGCAGTGGCACAAGGTTGTGGGAGCAGAGGAGGAGACATCGGTGGTTATGGTGGCTTGAGCCCAGGAGGGATGAAAGGGGGTCCATGCTCCAATGCCAGGTCTGCCTCCAAATAATGACTTGAGTAATTTATTGAACTCCAAAGAACCTCAGTTTCTTCATCTGTGTAAAGGTGGCAGATTAAATGGTCTCCAAATAAGGGCTCTCTCTTAAAATTTTATAAGTCCTAGAGTGATTCAGGCTCTATTTTTCCAATAGAAAGGGGGAGAAAAATAAAGAGTTTAAAGGGGGATTTAAGCTTATGTATTGGTAGCTGTAATTACCATAAGAAGGAGAATTGGACCTTCGTTTATGACAACCCATGTTTTCATTCTTGTGATTCAGGCTTTGCCAGGACTCCTTTCCTTAATCACAACCTAATCATTTCCCCTCCATGTTTCTTATCCCAGCCCTGTTGTATGCAAGCCCCAGCAGCAAGGTGGCATTACGAGATGTGCAGCAGTAACAGAATGTCCCCCTTGGTAACACAGAAGCAAACAAACTCTCCTGATGGCCAGCAGCACTGGTAATTTCTCCAAGGTTCTGGCCCTGGTGGCTCTGCAGGTAGCTCTGAGACAGAGGACATAAACCAGAAACCCCATCATCAGAGGGACGAAGGCTGGGCCATGAACCACTCCTGTTCTCAAAAGAGAGGTGGGCTGATGAGTGTTGTGAAAACACCGTATAATTTAATTCCAGCTTGTCATTATCAAACACTTGACAATGGTGGGTTTCATGGCTGTTCTGGAACCATTGCTCGCAGAAAAAGGATTTAATCAGCTTGGGCCCTGCTTGACACCTCCCTAGGAAGGAGATAATCGTTGATGGAAGGATTCTTGGCAACTAAATCTTAGGTGAAATACAGTGGGAGAAGGAGAACAGAGAGAGAGAGGATGACTATTAGGAAATTTATTAGCGTTAGGAAGAAGCTGGGGTTGATAGAAAGGCAGGGTTGCAAAGATGGAGCAGAGTGGTAGCTTGCCAGAAAATTGAATAGCAGGATAAAGGGGAGAGAGAAATTGTCAACTTAAGAAACATGAGACTTAGAATCCAATACTTAATAAATTTTAAATCCAATTATTAAGTGCCTATTGCATGTAAAACAATTGTTCAGATAGTATACATGTGATTATAATAGTGTACCAAAATCTGGTTTAATAAAGGATTTTGTGGGATCACTTTTGTATAAAAAGGCATCCTTGGGTAGAAAGTTTGAATAGTGATATATTAGAATTTCTGAAACATTTTGATATTTTAGAGAGACATGGAGGGAAATCTTTTAAATCTAGGCTATCTTAGAAAACCTAGGATAGGTTTAAAATTATTGAGTGAGAGAGTTTGACTATGGGGGATATATATATATATATATTTGAAAATACTAGTTGTTTTTTTCTGGAAACGATTGCACTTTAGTTGGGGAAATGAGGCCCAGGAAGGAAACAAGACACACAAGGGAAACTAATATGGCCCAAATTCTAAATTGCCCCCCACTCACTCCTCCTGTTGCCCTTCCTGGTGGTTTTATCACTTTGCTCTATCTTGGGATAGAGTGATACAAACCAAACACAGACATCAAAGATATCTGAGGCTACCGATGGTTGGAAGTTTGGGGGTGAGGTGGAGGGAAAGTGGACTAGGATCCAGAAGGCCTGGGTTTGGGGTCCTACCTCCTTCATTTCTTAGCCATGTTGGGACAAGTTTCATAACCTCTCTATCTTCATCTACAAAATAGGGATTATACTGTCTGTTCTTAGCACCCATTATTGCTTAGACAGTGTGCACCCAATGTGAAAGTAGGTTTCTTGAAGGAGTGAGAGAATGGACCTTACATACAGAGTGGAGTTAAATGTGTCTCAGAATTAGAAGAGGCATCCTCATGGTGTTGAAATAGTGAGCGCAGCCAGGGTACATCCATCCCATCCTGTTGTCCTGGGTGATAAAAACAGGAGGATGAAGCTGAGATTTCTCACTAAGAGCTATGCAAAAGGAGTTTTTCTCAACTCCAGGATTTTGTACATACTGTCATCTCTGAAAAGCCACTTTTCTCCTCACTGAAGAAGTGTGCCTCTTTTTAAAGATGTTTTACTGCCATCTGCTAGAAAATTGTCCTAATAATTATATTAATCTATGATGACTACAAAATGAATGGTGCTTGCTGGAGTTATGCAAAAATACAACCTGGAAAATCATCAGTGGGCCTGGAATAGAGCTCGGAGGCAGAACCACAGAGACAGCATGAATTCTTCCAGGCTTCTCTCCTCCTATTTTAGGGACATGGACACTTTGGGAATCCTTGGGGAGCAATTTCTACTGTGGCCAAATTGATATAACCCCTTGTGGCAGTTTGGTACAGTTATGAATTCCAAAAATGGATATTGGAATATGCTTATAAACTGGTCTGTTCCTCTGGGCATGATTAAATTATGGCTAGGGCTTTGATTGGACCACATCAGCAGGGCGTTGAGCTGTACCCCTTGGTGACTGGGGAATCAAAGATAAAAGACATGGCAAAGGACAGAGTTGGAGTTTTGAGTTGGAGTTCTGAAGCTGAGTTTTAATGCTGGAGCCTGGGGAAGCAAGCACACAGAGGAGCTTGGTTTTGAGGAAGGAGAGAAGGCCCCGGAAGAGATGAGCCATTCATCTGATAGTCTACAGCTGGCCTTGTGGAGAGAAGCAAGCCTAAGCCCAGAGAGAGGCAAGCCCCAGGAAGAGAGGAACCCAAGAAGCCTGAACTCTTGGCAGATTTCGGCAGCCATCTTGCCCAAACACATGGCAAAGGATTTTGGTGAGGGAAGAAACTTATGCTTTATGGCCTGGTAACTGTAAGCTTCTACCCCCAATAAACACCCTTTATAAAAGCCAACAGATCTCTGGTATTTTGCATCAGCACCCCTTTGGCTGACTAATATGAAATTTGGTACCAGAGAGTGGGGAAGTGCTTTTGTAATTACCACCATGTTGGAACGGTTTTATAAATGAGTAAGGGGTATTTTTTGGAGGAATTGTGAGATGCTTGGGAGAAAAGACCTACAGTGTTTTGAAGAGACTGTTGATAGTAATATGGACTCTAAAGAGACTTCTTATGATGCCTTAGAAGTAAATGATGAAACTATTATTGAAAACTGGAGGAAAGGCAATCTCTGCTGAGAACTTAGCAAGATTAACTCCTGGTGTTTGATGGAAGACAGAATTTGAAAATGGTAAGCCTGAGCATTTAGCTGAAGAACTTTTCAAGTAAACCCAGAGAATATGGCTTGGCTTCTCCTTGCAGCTTATAGCAAATTGCTAGATGAGAGAAATACACTGATGACTGAACTGTTGGTCACAAAGAAAACAAAAACTGATTCTGGGAATTCCAAGCCTCTGGAAATCAAGCTTCCAGACGATAGTGCCTCATTTGTGGACTTGCCTAAACTTGGAACTTGTAAATCAGGATTGAAAATGTAGTTATCTAGGAAAGACTTGTGGAAAGTCTTGCTGTCTGATGGCTTGGACCCTTTCTTCCTGCATGCTAAGCCAACAAGGTTTTTGAGAGCACTGTATGAACAAAACCACTGTCAGCTTGGACTAAAAGGGGCTTGGAAAGGAGAAATTGAAGGAGAGACAGCTTTAAGAAGAAAACCATGGAAGCTGAGATCTGGAATTAAGACATGGCCTTGGGGCAAGAGAGGAACCCCACCCATGTGTACAGAGAGGGTGAGTTTGCTCCAGCAGTTGAAGAGGGTGGATGTTCCTACCTGATGTTCTGGGAGACTTTTGTCACCCCAGGGTACAAAGAGGGTGGAGCACATTCCTCAGAGATTAGGGCGGTTAAGGTCAACATCCCATAGGTCTGAGAGGGATGCACCTGTCCCCCATGGATTAGGGAAGGCCAGGTGGTCAATTCATCGCTCTGAGAGGGTTGAGCCTGTATGCCAAAGTTTAGGGGGAATGTTGTCTTCATGTCACTGTACTAGTGGGGCTAAGACTCTAACCCAAAGATTGGGTAAGGTGTGGCAATCACCCCAACACTCTTGGAGGATGAGGTCCCGAGCTTGGTCAACACCCAGATGCTTGATAAGGGTGGAACCAAGAAAATGGCCATTGGGCAAGCCTGCGGAGAGGGTGGATCCTCATGTGGCGACAGGAAGAAGAAACTATCATCTTAAGAGTGACTCTCAGACTTTGAAATAAAATGGAGAATGCCCTGCAGGTGTACTGAACTGTAGAGAACCCATGACTCATGTTTAACCTCCCAGTTTCTCCTATTGTAGTGAAAATGTTTATCCTTTTTTCTGTCCATTTGTGTACTGGAAGCAGATAAATTGTTTTGTAAGTTTCAGAGATCTACAGCAGAAGGGATTTTGCCCGAAGACAAACTGTCTTTCTTTAAACTAATTATGATTTTATTTTATACTGGCATTGTTACTGATTTAAGGTTTTTCTGAATATTGTAATATATTTTTAGAATTCAGAGGGCGGAGTGTGGCAGTTTGATATAGTTATGAATTTGGCTGACTAATACACCCCTTCTTTTAGTTTCTGAAAGAGGTAGCAATAGAAAGTGGATTTCTTTTGATTCTGTGGGTTGGCTGGGGCTCAGCTAGGGTCTTCTGCTAGTCTTGCTTGGGGTCTCACATGGAGCTGCAGCTGGATTATGACTGAAGCTGGAATGTCCAAGGTGGCTTCACTCTTGCGCTAGTGCTTTGGTGGCAACAGTTGGCAGGCTGGACCCAATTACAACTCTGGGAGGCTGGGATTCTTTTTCCACATGGTCTTTCCATATTGTCACTCCACAGGGTAGTTGGAGTTCTTACATGGCACCTTGGGGTTCCCTGAAGTGAAGTCACGGAAACTGCCAGGCTTTCTTAAAGCTTAGACCTGGAACTGGTTCAGTGTTACTTCTGTTTTATTCTATTAGTTAAAGCAAGTTATGGGGCAGCCAGAGTCAGTGAGGGTGGGGACTATGCAAGGGCACGAGTCCTGGAAAGTGGGGTTCATTGGGGGTGGTAAATAGCTGCCATTCTCCCCCACCCATTTTTATATATATATATATATATATATATGATTTTGAAATCCATCATTAATATCACAATTTTTAGTAAAGCAGTAAGAACAAATGATTGTTTTACCCCAGGATAGGGGACCCAAAATATGACTACCTGATCATTATCTTCTCTCTTGTGTGAAAGGGTTGAGCCATATTGATCTGATTTAGAAAAAAAATTGCCATTTCCTGCATGTGAGTGTCAAGGAGCAATTTCATCATTGTTACATAACTTTTGCATCATTTATTAAACCAGTGATGGTGTGTTGTCAGGACTAAGGCAGAGATCCAGAGTCTAGAGACTGTGTCTTGTCAGAGCTTCACTATCAGACACTGTGGGACCTCCATTAAGTAATGTCACCTTTCTGTGCACTGGTTTTCTCCTCTGAAAAATGGAGAAGCAACCTGATTTTCTTGAAATAATTCAAGAAAGTGCTATGTCTGTAAGTGCTCAATATTTAAAAGATTGATATATCCCTTAAAACAATATTATTGATTTGTTTGGTGTTAATACTAAATAGTAGTGCTATTTAATAGAGGCAGATAACTCAAGAATAAAAAACATACCCTTTGCATTTGAAATACATCCCTTAAAATTAGGGTCAGGTTTGGCACATAGTAGATATTCAAGCATTCAGTGAATGAATGATTCTAAATCATTTAAAAGAGTAAATATTCCAAAATTGTTCATATTTCCTCTTTGCACACTTCCCTTCTGCAACAAGGAGATGGATGGGAGTAACTGTTATTCTATAATTTAGAACTTGAGTGTTTACCCTTTCAAACTTGCTTAATAATGCAAAATGCAGTCTAATAAGTTATCTTTTCATTAGTGAGTTAACATATTGTTTTTTAATTATCTTCTCCTTAAGCTTAATAATGCAAAAAGCCATCACATCACAGCTGTGGTAAGTCTGAAGTTAATTTCTATCAGTTTGGCTTAGGCATTAGGGAATATTTATTTATTTATTTGTTTGTTTGCTTTAGCAGGTACTAGGGATTGAACCTGGGACCTTGTATGTGGGAGGCAGGTGCTCAACCATTGAGCTACATCTGCTCACCGATATATATCTTTAATCACGAGTAATGTAATGACATAAAAAAATATCTAAAAACTTCAAATAAATCTGAAGGTATCTGAATCAGAAGAATTGCTTCATTGTTGCTTTATCACTTTTGGTAAGGAAGATGGGATGGGATTCCTAGTGCCAATATCTTTTTTAAGAAGAATCTGTGACCAATTAGATTATAGAAATCATTTTTGGGTCAAGGCATGTGTTTGGAATTCCACTTTCCTTCCAAGTATACTGCAATTAAATTTTTATTTTATTATTGGCAAAATTCATTTATATTTTCGTAAGGAATTAACACATGATTAGATGAACATTCTAATTATGTCTATTTGGTCAGATTCCAGAAGATACTGTGCTCTTTGTGGTGGAGGACATCCTTTAGGGCATCTGCTCTCCTTCCTTCCCTCTTTCCCTCCCTCCCTTCCTTTCTTCCTGTTGCAATCCCACTTGATTCTTCCTCCACACATTATTATTAATAAAACATTATTATTTTACGCTGTACCTATATGCATGGAAATGTAATGTAATGAGGTGTGGAGAAATAAAGTACTGGTGCTTCCTGTCAACATCTAAACAAAGGGATTCCTGCTTTGGAGTATCCAGAGCAGGGCTGTTGAAGATAAGGACATAAAATAATTCTTCTTTATGGCAAAATGAGAATAGGATTTTGGCATTCCAACTCCAGCAATCACCTCAGACAAGTGCTGCACTTAGCCAGTCCTTGCCAGTTTCCCCCTCTGCCAGTTGGTTGTTGATGCTTGTAAGAAGACCCAATAAAGATAGAGGAAAGGGAAAAGGCAGGCAGAATTCTTATTAAGGTATTTTTATTTCTGGCAAATCACAACTTGGTTATGTAAAGCAGTACATTTATCTGGAGGCCTTTTTTTTTTTTAAATGAGTGTTGCCTTATGATGAATACTAAATAAAATTGATGGAATCAGATTAATTTTTAATGAGTAGCAGTTGTGTACTGCATGTAATAATATTGAAATTAATACATAATTAAAGTAGATTTGTACAGAATAGTTCACTTGAGAGTTGAGTAGTAGAGAACAAAATTGAACATCTCCAAATGAGACCCACAGCTTTGTATCCAGCTTTTTCAGACGTGGAGAGAGATCAGTTTTCTTGAGGCAAAAATCATACTTTAACAGAGGCTCTTTGGGAACCTTGACCAGGACTAAAACCTTCAATGTTATCTCTTAAGAAGGTGGCACTGGACACTAATTAGGACAAAATCAGCACATGTCACAGCTTTGCCCAGAGCTCTGTCACCATCACAGTGACTTTTCTCCTCTATTTTCACTGGTTAATGATCCTCCTCTTTCTTAAGTCAGGTTGTTGGGTCAAACCTTGCCACTCTGAGAAAGTAAGCAAGCAGTGTTACGAATTGACATCTTTTAAAATATGAATCTAAATTGATTACATTGTAGATATTATAATGGAACAATGGAAAGTCCCCAAATGACAAGAGAAATACACTGCTTCTTCTCTACTTCTTCTCTACTTCTTCTCTACTGCGATTGTCCTAACGGCCACGTCATTGCTTCGGGAGAAGACGCCTCTGTATGGGGAGCGTGGCTGTGGATTTCAGCAGAAACGTGCCTTGGTGAGCAGTGTAGCTTTTCTCCACTCATCATCAATCTCCCCTTCCTCTGCCATCGGCTCCCCAATTTTCCTTGGGATACCATTCCTCCCAGACGTTCAAGCCCAGGCATTTAGATGGGGTGATCTCACTCTCAGCTCCAAGAGTGCGTTTGTGATTCAGGCCCGGCCGATTTTGAGCACCCCTGTCTCAAGACCCGTCCATCGTGATTGGTTCAGGGCTGAGCATGTGACCCAAACCAGACCAAACAGTTCTAGAAATTTTAGGAAAGTGTTGAGAGAGAAGCCCTCTCTCTTTCTGTGGACTTTGAGTTGAGGTAAACCTTAATCTGGAGGCTGCTCCAAAGTATAAGCCTTCCAGAGAATGAAGCCAACACAGAAAAACAGAGCAAATGGGGTGGGGCAGCTTTCTCTAATGTTTAAATATTTCTGGCCCAGCTGTGCCTAGAATTGATCAATTCCTGGATTTTTCAGTTACATGACCTGATCCTCCCCCTCCCCCCAGTCTAGTTTGAGTTAGGTTTTTCCTTTTGCAGAAACTCAGTCTTTACTAGCACGGGCTTTCAGAAGTCTATGCCTTTTCTCTAATATCAGTTAAATAGTATTAGGACACCTCTCTCTACCAAGTGTGTGGATACTGCTGGAATTTGGGGATTGTGGAGCTCAATTTTGATCTTTGGAATCACTCCAGACCCTACTTCAACGGGTAAACCATATGGCTCTGGAAAGTGGGATGAGGAGGAATCAGGAGGCAAAGCTGGAGAAATTAATGATCCAGGGGCTCCACTTTTCTACAGCACCCACAGAGAGAAGATTCCTGTAGGGCAGAGCTGCTCAAGCTTTAACATGCATAACAAAGCACATAAGGATCTTGTTTAAAAGGCAGACTATGGTTCAGTAAGTCTGGTGGGGCAAGTGGCTCCACAGTTCTACAGAACTTCTAGGCTTTGGTTTAACCACACTTTTCGTAGCAAGGGCTAGGGTACTGATTTGACATGGTCTCTTTTCAATTCACCTTAGATTCAATGTAGAGTATGACTGAGACCGCAAACTGATGGCTTGAGTTCTTCAAGGAGATATAAATGAGAAATTATCCTTTAGTCTTAAACTCTCCTCTTGGCAAAACTGTTGGGCTGGTGTGGGCTTTTCTAGGGTGCATGGGTTTATAGCTATGAGTGAAATGCTAAACATCTCCAGTTTCTAGATGACAGGTCTTTTTTTTTTGATTAAAAAAAGAAATGCCTTTTTTTTTTTTCTTCAGTTTTTGTACTATATACATTTATCTTCATGGTAATCACCTGATAATCTATTTAAGCTAGTTATTATGTTCAATATATTAATGGTTTAAAAAATTATAAAAATCAGCACCTTTCAGTACCTTTCAGCAAAAAAACAACAAAAATATTCAGAATGGAAAAAATCCTATTCTCCCAAGCAAAAAACCGACAACAATAAAACAAAGGAGAAATAAACTTAGCAAGAAATATATACAACCTTTTTTAAAGAAACCAATGCCTTCTATTTCCGGCAAGATGATAAACCAAGATACTTGAGACCTCTTCTGCTGAAAACACTTGAAAGTGCTGGATGCGCTATATGAAGGAGATGTAAATGTTTAGCTAAGCTCTCAACAAAGAAAAGAACATTTCCAGGGGCCGGATAAGGCAAATAACTGAAAATCAGTGATAAGTGGCTGAGCTGACGTGGTTGCTTCCCCGTGGTCTATGAATGAGTTCAGGTTGTAGATCCTGTAAGCCATGGACTTGACTTCTAACACTCTTACAGTCCCATGCAATGAGGATTTGCATCTAGGTGAGAAGAGGTAGAAAGAATGAGAACCTTGTAAGAAGTGTGGACTCTGGAAGGACGGCACTCTCAGTGCAAGGGACTGACTAAAAAAAGGTAACCTACTAGCAAAGGGACATTTTGAGAGCCAAGGAAAGCTGCTTTTGTCTGAACTCTTGGTGAAGAAAAATCTCCCTTAAGAAATCTAAATACTGGATAAGTCACATTTTTCTTCTGAGGTAGCTTATATAAGTTATTTAACTCTAAAATGAAAACTCCTACTTGCATTCTTGCTATTAACCTTAAAGTTTTTCCAGAAGACTGGGCACTATTACAGTTGATCAAAAGCCAGTTTCGTCCTCACCAAACTGGGGCATAGTGTCTTTTTTTTTCCTGGGCAACTATGAGCATCAATATAGATTTTTCAGACCAATCACCAGCTGGTCTTGGAGGAGCCCCAAATCTGTCTTCCAGTTTTAAGGAAGTGGGTCAGAGGTCAGTCCTCTATTTAATAATCACTTATCAACATGGAGCCCACAAGTTTTTTTTCTTTCTTTCTTTTTTTTTTTAAGTTTCTTCCTAAAATGACAGGATAAATATAATGATAGGAATAATTCCATAGCAGTACTGAAAGAGGGAAGAGTGAAACAGAAGACTTGAATAATTTCTGAAACATATAAGCATATGGGAAATACTAAAGAAAAACAAACTATTTTTTCTTGTAGTGTACAGTACCCTTCACTACAACATGGACAAAGGAAGGAGCCACTGTAGAAGTGCTTGGATTTTTCCAGTGTCCAGCTCAGAAGCCACTACAGGAGCTGGGACAGTGTCCAGCTCTGCAAGTGGGACTGTCCTCCAAAGTAAAACCAGGAATTGCTACATGAGTGTGTTTTGACAGATGGTGTATTGTGGGCATTGGATTATAAGCTGGAATATAAGCTGTTTTCTTTCATCTTCAGAGATATTTTAGTAGAATCTTGGATTCATGGTTTTGCAGATACCATGTTAAACCAGACATCTAGCAAAGGCTTAAAAAATACGGCAAGAGGCTTGTGTTTATATTTCAGTGTAACTGGGATTGGAAAAGAATTTGAAGAAGCAACCTATGGAGAGGAAGGGAAAGACAGTGAGGTAGATATTTAGGTAAATGTGGGGTAATGTAGTATGACAGTTTGAAGCTTTTGTGAATCCCTAAAAAGATCATGTTCTTGGTGCTAATCTATTCCTGTGGATCTGGGACCCTTTAATTGGATTAGATTCAGTTAAGGAAACTTTTGGTTAGATCACTTTAGGGTTTTTATTGGACTACTTCAGTGAGGCATGACCCAGGATGGGTTTTGGCCCCCTTGCTCGTGTCTTATATAAACAGAGGAGACACAAAGAAAGAGAGCTGCCATTTTGGGGTAGGACTCCAGGATTGCCTACAGCTGCAGAAAGACAGAGAAACCCCAAAAGCCTGAGAGAGAGGTCTGACACTGGAATCCACGGGGCAGCCTGAAGCTGAAGAGATGAGCCATATGCCTGATAGCCCACAGCTGAGCTCGGGGAGAAAATGAGCCTGGAGGAGAAGGCAGAGCCCAGCCGCCATTTTGCCTTGTAACGTGGATGAGTCCAGGATCTGCCAGCAGCCGACCTTTGGTGAGATGCCTGATCACCCTCAGCTGCAATTTGGTGAGACAGCATCTCTGATGATGGTTTTGTTTGGATATTTTCACAGCCTCATAACTGTAAGATTTTACCCTAATAAACTTCTATTATAAAAGCCAACCCAGTTATGGTATATTACAATGGAAGCCCTTAACAAACTCAAACATGTGATATGTATGTGTGTGTGTGTATTTATTTAAAATCAGTGACAATAACCTCTCAGAAATAAAGGTAAAGGGAGACAATGTTATAATAATTAGACTTCAGGAATCTGTACCTTCTTAGAATTATTAGACTAAGACACAAGCTTTATTAACATTCCTATTGGGCCTTTTGCTAAACTTCAGGCAAAGGATTTTATTTCTTTGAAATATGATTCCAATATGATGATCATAAGCCTTGGTTAATTTTAAGACATTTCTCTTCACTTATGAAAAAGCACTCATCAGCAGTTCCTGCCAAAAGCTCATTAAAATACCTTTTAAGTACCACTGTAAGGTCATTTTTAGTATTCGTTGCATTGTTAATTAGAAAACTGCAGTTTTCTTTATTCCTACCAGAAACTCTCTCCAGTACCAACTTTGACTCAGTTTGGCATTTTGCTGACGGCTCTGTTTCCCTGTTTAACTCTAACAGAATAAAGGCCCTATTTTTACTTTGCCATATTTCCTTTAGCTATTAGTTTTGCAGCCTTGATTGCTGATAAACCTAAAGCTGTCATTTATGAATTTATTGAAATGCTCTTCACATTCTCCACAGAGTCAAAGATGCCAATTAAATTCATTACTGTGAAAGCGAGATCACAGAAAATAAATTTATATATTCAGAGTACTAACTTACATCAAGTTGAATCCCAGTTTCCTAAAAGTGCAAAATGTCTCATATGTAAATTCAATATATCCTTATAGCTACATCTGTGCAGACATTTAGCAAATATAATTCACTTATTGCCTTCAAGAAAATACATAGAGGAAAAGTACAAACTTTATTTTGCATGTTTCAGAGAGAGCTACTGAAAAAGACACAGGACACCCAACCTCCAGTTCCAATTATATGCCTTGCTTCCACAGTAAGTCAGTGACGTGTGTCAAGCTGGAGTTCACAAAACCTGGCTATGCCTCAGAATTACCTGGTTGCTCTTGAAAAACACAGCTTCCTGGACCCCTCTTAGCACTTACTGAATTAGCCTCTTAGGAATCTGATGTGTGTAAATCTCCCCAGGTGATTCTGATACAGTTATTTCTTTAACACTACAAGTTAATCCTTGTTTGATAACTAGTATCTTCTATTGGAAATATACAGAAATATGAAAGCTAAAAACCCTTATTTGCATTGTTTTATCCAGGCAAATGGGGGAAGAAAGGTGCAGGTCAAGCCAGGAGCAATCTGTTGTGTTTGAGGCAGGTAGAGTTGAAACACTTCTCATCTGAGGTTGAGGAATGTAAAGTCAGTAGGCAAAGACAAGAAGTCCTATCCAGGACAACAATTAAGAACACATTAGAATAAAAAGTAAAAACCCAGTCTCTCAAGCAGAGGAACAGTTCTAGAGCAGCAACTGTGGGGTGAGAACAGGGTTGCCATGCTGTATAACTCCAGGAGCCAAAGACTTTATAGTTGTATTGGTTATCTATTGCTGTGTAACACATGACCCCAGATTTAAACAAATATTGAGTACCTCACGGTTTCTATGGGTCAGGCATCTGGGTCTCTCATGTGGTTGCAGCCAAGCTGTTGGTTAGGGCTGGAACCAGCTTATGGGTTGACAAGAGGAGGATCTGCTTCCCAGCTCACTCATGGTGGCTGTTGGAAGGCCTCAGAAAATATGTTTCCAAGCTCACCCACATGGTTAGCAGGCCTTGTTCTCTCACCACATGGGCCTCTCAATAGATTGCTTGAGTGGCCTATGACATGGCAGCTGGCTTTCCCCAGAGTTAGTGATTTAAGAGAGGGGGAAAGAGAGAGAGCGCGCACCAAAACCAGAGACTTTTTATAAATCTCATTTCAAAAGTGACATCCTATCATTCATGCATATTCTATTCAACAGAAGTGAATCATTAAGTGTAGTCCACCCACAAGGGGAGGGGAATTAAACTCCGTGAGGGGAGGAATATCAAAGAATTTGTAAACCTATCTCTAAAACTACCACAGTAGTATATGTGAATAGCCCCCTCTTCCCTAGTTGTTAGAACACAACCTACACAATGGTACATGGCAGTCCTGGTTGGAAACCGAGAGGCCAAGGGCCAGAGTAGAAGATGAGATAGACCTGAGGTTACTTGGAGAAGTTCTGGATAAAGAGAAGAATGCCTAGAGTGATTTTTTGTGAAGCAGTAGGGCCCAGTGGTTAAGGGCCCGGACTGTGAATCAAGCATATCTGGTGTGATTCTCAGGTTGCCTACTTCTAGTTCTTGCAAGTAACTAGTAACTTTAGGTTTCAATTTTTTCATCTGTGTAAATGGCCATAATTTTGACTACCCTGTAAGGTCAGGTTGCTTCCCAAATTAAATTCTTCATCATGCTCTCTTGGCTTTACCACTACAATACATCTCTGAGCTATCCACTTTTCTCCATACCCACTGACACCTCCCTGGGTCAAGCTTCTACAATCTCTCACCTGGATGGCAGTAATTCTTCCCTACTAGTTTCCCAACTTCCACTCTTGCTTATCTAAGGTTGGCTCCCCATACAGCAATCACAATGACCTTTAAAGAGTACAGCTTAGTCCTATCATACTCCTGTTTAAAACGTTCAATGATTCCATTTTTCAAAAGGAGGTACTGGGCATTGAACCCAGGACCTTGTGCATGGGAAGCAGGTATTCAACCCCTGAGCTACATCTGCTCCCCAATGACAGTTGTTGTTTTTTTGTTTGTTTGTTTGTTTGTTTGATTTTAGGAGGTACTGGGTATCGAATCTGGGACTTTGTATGTGGGAAGCAGGCACTTAACCACTGAGCCACATTGGCTCCCCTGAATAGGTTTTTTCATTTGTTTTGCTTTTTTTTTGTTGTTGTTGTTTTTTCAGGAGGCACTGGGAACTGAACCCTGGACTTCCCATGTGGGAGGTGGGTGCTCAACTGCTTGAGCCACATCCATTCCCCTCATTTGGTTTTAAAACAGAATAAAAATTCTGCACCAAGACCTACATCATCTGACTCTCACCTACTTTTCTAACCTCATCTTGATCACCCCAACTTTGGCATCTTTTCTGCTCATCTAGCAAGCCAGGGTATTTCCCACCCCAGGACACTTGTTCCCTCTTTCTCCAGGTCTTCACATGGCCAGCTCCTTTATAATTTAGATCTCAGCTTAGCCATTGCCTCCCTAGAGAACTTTCTCTGATCACTCTTTCTAAAGCAGACACCCCCTTGTCTGGGTGTTGTTTTTTTAAATCTCTTTGCCTAATTATTTTCCTCCCCAGCACTATCATGATCTTATTTGTTTTCTTATTTATTGCCTGTCTCGACCCACCTGGCAAGCAAGCTCTATGAGGACATGACATGTCTATTTGGTTTGTTCACTGTTGTATTCTCAGGGGTTTACCCAGTGCTTGGATCATAGTCAGCTCTCAACCAATAGTAATTGAATGCATGAATAAATGACAAAACATAAGTTAAGTGCTTAGCACAGTTCCTGGTACAGAGTAAGTGACAAATTTATGTTTGATAATTACATACAGGGTATATTAACACCTTTCTCACAGGACTGGTGGAGTAGTTAATTGGGATATGTGAAAGGCACCAGCTGTAGCACTTGGTACATTAAATCATCAACCACTGTTTATTGAGTGTCTAGTATTGCATTTATGTAATGGGGATGGAGACAGACATATGGGCTACCCAACATCTATATCTTTGGGAGACCCTAGATATCTACTGAATTTCAAATCTTTGTCTTGATATTATCTAGATTTTAAAATCCCAAGCTATCAAGTGTGTTCCACATAGAGAAGTGTGACACAAATGATCCCATTGTTTTGGGCACAGTTTGTACCATAAAGTAAGTTACTAAATAAATTTTAATGATGGAAGCTTCATGAACTCAAGCATTCCATTATTTTGCTTTTCTGACACTTGACAAAATCAATCTTATTTGTGCTAGAATATTTGTTCTCCTGTAACAGGGACATAGATATAAAAATTTAGATAGTATCAGAAAAACTCTCAGGAGAAAAAAAGCCTCAAATATAAGGGCTTCTACTGGTAGTGCTGGGTCTTCCACCATGACACACACCCTTGTGCCACATCTCATGGTGCCACCAAGGTAAAGAGCCTGGAATATGGAAAATGCTCAATGAATGCTCCTTAAAAGGAAGGGTAAATGGATTAAAGTCCAGGCTTATGCACAGTCTAGGAGGAAAGAATATGAGATTGAAGTCTTTGAGAACTGGCTTTAAGTAACTATCTTATTGTTTATCAGCTGCATAACCCGAGGCATTTCCCTGAACCCTGAATTCTGAAACCACAACATGGGGAACCGTTGTTAGCTTCATACCATAGGGTTCATAGCATAGCATAGTAAGAAATGGGAGATGAGATCCTTAGTTGAATGAAAATTGACTATTTTTACTTTCCTCTCTTGGAGCTAGCCCCAGAAAGTTAGCTTGCTTTTCCATCTCTTATAATCCTTTCAGCCTCTCTACAGCTGAAGGAAGACCCACAAGTAATAGAGTAGCCCATAATCTCTCTACACCCTGTTTCCTAGAAGACAAATCCAGGGGCTTTTGATTTTATATATTTTACCATTATTCAAAATGTGAAACAAAAACAGAAGATACCACTTATAATAAACATGGTTACTGATAAATATTTCATAATTCCCTTCTGGAAAAGTAACTGGTATACATGTTAGAGTCTTTACTTATACCCTTGTTCTTGGGGAAGGGCTCATCAAACTGGTTATCCTTCCACTTCTTCCTTCTAGAAGGAAACTCCTTTAAGCCATTATGAAGAAAGACAAGCAAATCAGTCGGTCTCCTCCTTGTCCTAAACTGGTAATTTGTGTCTCTGGGGATTTTAGCATAGTGATTTCCATTTTAAGTGAGTCTCTTCCTCACCCAGGAAGGGTCTCCTTAAACATCATAGTCAGCAAGGGTTGCCTATGAATAAAAAGGAGACCTCTAATAGGGTTTTATGCTACCCCTGACATATCCTAGTGTATTGCCCTGTACTTGAAATCAAGGAAATTTTACTTGCAAATTTTTAAAAAATTTCAATTCTGAACTTAAATTTTAATTTAATTCACTTCAGTTAGTAAATTCACAAACATTTATTGAATCATTCTATGTGTCAGTCTTTGTGTTAGAATCTGGAGATAAAAAGATGAAAAGACATATTCCTGATCTCTAGGAGCTTCAAGAATAGGAGAGGAAAGGCTGCAAGCAGTACATGTTGTCCACTCTGATGGTACTATGACAGAGGCAGGGCACAAGGTACAGTTGTTCTAAAGGAGAGAGGGAGTTACTCTTCCTAGGCTTGCGTTTAATGTCAAAAGATGATATATTAGTTATCTGTTGTGAAACAAACTACCTCCCAACCTCCCCAAATTGCCGGCTTCAGACAACATTATATTTTCTGTGGGTCCGGAGTCGAGGCATGACATAGCTGGGTGTTTCTTGCTCAGCGTTTCTCCCGTCTGCCATCAGCACGTCCGCTAGGGCTGCAGTCATCTCAAGGCTTAACTGGAGAAGAATCCGCCCCCAAGTGCTCTCATGAGGTTGTTGGCAGGATTTGGTTCCTCATAGGCTACTGGACCAAAAGCTTCAGTTACTGCTGGCTGTTGGCCGAAGCCTGCCTACAGTTTCTTGCCATGTGGGCCTCTGCATAGGACAGGTCACAGCAGGGCAGCTTCCTTCATCAGAATGGGCGAGTGAGCAAACAGGCCACTAAGAGAATGTGAGCAGGACTGACGTCACAGTCTTCTGTAACCTAATCTCTGAAGTGACATCCCGTCACCTTTGCAATATTCTGTTTTTTAGAGGCAAGTTACTAGGTTCAGCCTGTATATCAGGGGAGGGAATTACTTAAGGGCATGAATACCAGGAGGTAGGGATTATCAGGGGCCGTTCTGGAAACTTCCATCTACAGATGAGTAAGCAGTCATCAAGGCAGACTTGGGATAGTGGAAGAGGCACATTCAAGGAGGAGACCCAAATGAGCTAAGCCATCAAAGCAAGAGCAAGCCATGATTGGAGAACTTTGAATATTTGACTGGGGTGCAGGGTGCAGGGGTTGGATGGCCGTGGTGGTGAGGGCAGAAAAGGAAGCTAAAGAAACATAGGTAGGATACATATTATGAAGAGCTTTTCTTAATTAGAGAAAATTGAATTTTACCCAAGGTGCTGGCAAATGATTAAGGACTTTTAAGCGGAGGCATGATTACACATTTACTTTGCAAGATCGCTCTTATAGCAGTGTTGGTAAAGAGGTTATTTATCCTGCTTACAGTTGATCCCATCAGACCATCGGAACCAACGTGCATGATGGTTTTTCTGGTCTGTGGAGGCCAGGAACTTCAGGGCTATACAGGGAGCTACCAATAACCTGTCACAAGACAGGGCTGTGGGTGTGGGGCCGGTTATGCAATGGCAGGAGGGTGGGCAGTTGATCTCTTTTTCTTGCATTGATTTCAGGAAAACTGGAAAAACTTAGATTGGATGCAGTTGCTGCTTCATGCCTTGGTGGAATAAAATCTAATTAGCTTTTATATACAGCTCACTTCAGCGCCATTGTTTGAGAACCATCCCATTTCATCCACCTTGAGGCATCATTGTTCCACAGCTGGAAAGTTTTGAAAAGCCATTAGCAATGTGCTAAAAGACACAATAAATATGGGCATACTCTAGTGACCTTTTAGAACATTTTTGAGGTAGAAAACAATAAAGCAATTGTCCCTTGTGTGTAAAGTGAGCATGGTGTCTCTGAGACCCTGAAGAGATCCACATTCTGAGAGTCTAAGTAAGAGGCATAATTACTTAGAAATCCCCTTAGTTATTTTACTTCCAGAGAGTACTCTTAGGGCAGGGTATATTCTTCCCATTTCAGCCTGACACATTAATCCTTTGATGCTTTGGGGTCATGTCATTGTGGAAAAGCTTTTCTTACTGTATTACTGCAAAATGTTTGGAAAAGCAGTTGCCAAGATGACATTGGAACTTGTAAATGCATTTACTTCCCACTGTACTGCTGATGGGCTGAACTTTCTTTCCCAGTAGAGACATTGCCATTTTTCAACAGGGAGTATATAAAGCTTGAAAAGAGGGATAGCCCAGAGCGATAAAGCCCAAGTGGAGAGTCTGTCCCACCTTTTTTGGTCACCTGGTCGGTAAAAAGAGGCCATGCATGCATCTGAGTCATCTCTGCTCTCCCCACGTGCTTATGGAGAAGAGCAGGGCTATTGCTGGGCAGTGCTGTGGATAATCCAAACATGCTTCCAGAGGCTGTGTGGTTAGATAGCAGGGCTTTCCATTTACTACTACCCCAAGGGTGTTCTTGAGCTTGACATCATGCGAGGATGGCAAGAGAGTTTGTGGGGAGTGAACAAACCCTTATTCTGCAATGAGAGCTATATATAATTTGTTGTACATATTTATCTGCAAAAGGGAAATGTGGGGTACTGGGATACCCTCAGATCCTCCTCGTTAAGGGGTGGTGAGATCCTCTAATCAGTGCAAGAAGTGTATTTAGGGGGTGTCAGAAATTTTTTTTTTTTAAACAATTTATTGAAGTATATCATTCATACATGAACATACATAAACTATAAGTGTTCAGTAAACATTGTGATCTTACAAAACAAACATGCATAACATTATACAGGGCTCCCACACATCACCCCCACAAACACCCTGCATCGTTGTGAAACATTTGTTAACAAATCATGAAAGAGCTTCGTCAAAATATTACTACTAACTATAGTCCGTATCTTCCTCCCCTACACATTTTTCAAGGATTTATTTATTTACTTTTATCCATTTTTACACCCCCCCAACCCCCCACCCCGTTTTTGCTGTTTCTGTGTTCATTCACAGGGCAACTCTCTGTGTCCGTTTCCTGCCCTCTCTTCTCATCCTTCTCCTGTCTTCACTGGGATTCGATCCTCGGAATCTCCGATGTGGGAGAGAGGTGTTCTACTGTCTGCACCACCTTATGGTTTTTTGGTGCGTCTCGTCTTGGCTCTCCCTTGTGTCACTCTCCTGTTATGTCGTCATCTTGCTGCATGGCTTGCGGGGCCTGGCGGCGCAGCCACGCACGGAGCCTGTTGGCTCACACGCCTTCTATATTTTTCTTTTTTTAAAATTTTTACCAGGAGGTCCTGGGGGTCGAACCCAGGTCCCTCCAAATGGGAGTCAGACGCCCAACTACCCGAGTCACATCTGTCCCCCTGCTATATCACTTAAGGTTGACCAAAGATACCCAAATACATAAATTTAAAAAAATTATTTTTATCTGAGTGATAAATATACAGATGTTCATTTTATGATTCTCTCATACATTTTTTTAAATGTGAAAAGGGAATGTGGTGGTGGAATTTTTAAACAATTTTATAGAGGTATAATCAATGTATAATAAACTGCATATATTTAAAGTATACAAATTGTATACACCTGTGAAACCATTATCACAATAAAGATAATAAACATATCCATTGTCCCTAAAATTTCTTCATATCCCTTTGTAATTGGTCTCTCCTGTTCCTCCTCTCCCCACCTCCACAAACACTGATATCCTTTCTGTCACCATAGGCTAGTTTACATTTTCTAGAATTTTATTTAAGTGTAATCATACAGTTTGTACTCTGTATTGATTGGCTTTTCTCACTTAGTATAATTATTTGAGATTGATTAATGTTGTTGCATGTAACAATAGATCATTCTTTTTTATTGCCGAGCAGTACTCCATTGTATGGATGTACCATGATTTATTTACCATTTCATCTGCGATGGACATCTGAGTTGCTTCCAAGCTTGGTTATGTCAAATAAAGCTGCTATAAACATTCCTGTACAAGTTTCTGTGGGGACATATGCTTCCTTTTCTCTTGGGTAAATACCTAAAACTGGAATGGCTAGGTCATATGGTAGGTGTATGTTTAACTTTTTAAGAAACTGCCAACCTGTTTTCCAAAGTATTTGTACCATTTTACATTTCCACTAGCAGGGTATGAGCAGTTCTTTCATATTCATATTTTCATATTCTCTCCAACACTTGGTGTGGTCAGTCATTTTAGTTTTAGCCATTCTAAGAGGGGTGCAGTGGTATCTCATTGTGGTTTTAATTCACATTTCTCTAATGACTAATGATGTGGAGTACCTTTTCATGTGCTTATTTGCCATCTGTATATTTTCTTTTTGAAAGATCTGTTCAAATGTTTCACACATTTTAAAAAATTGAGCTGTTTGTTTTTTTATTGTTCATTTTGAGAGTTCTTTATATGTTCTGGATACAAGTCTGTTATCATGAATATGCATTGCAGCTCTTTTCAGCTAGAGTCTTGTCTTTTCATTCTCTTGACCATGTCTTTTGAAGAAGACAAGCTTCAAATTTTGATGAAGTCTAATTTATCAATTGGTTCTTTTGTGGATTGTGCTTTTGGTGTTATATACAAGAAATCTTTGCCTAACCAGGTCCCAAAGGTGTTCTCCTATGTTTTCTTTTAGAAGTTTTATTATTTTTTTGGCTTTACGTTTAGATCTATGATACATTTTAAATTAATTTTATATGTTATGAGGCATTGATCCAATTATTATTATTATTTTTACATAAAGATATCCAATTGTACTTGCACAATTTGTTGAAAAGGCTATTCTTTATCACATATATAATTTGAATTTTTTCTCCCCATCCATGGCTTATCTTGTTGTTTTATTTTCTCTTAACAGTATCTTTTGTAGTAGCTTTAAATTTTTATGTAGTCCAATTGGTCAGTTTTTTCTTTTGTGATTTGTGATTTTGAAGTTGTATCTGAGATATCTTTGCTACTTAGAAATTATTTGCCTGGGATTGATTTTCCAGCCTTTAGCTAACTGCCCACTCTCTGGAAATCAACTATGAAAATTTGATGAAATATTCTTAGTATATGGAATATGCTAATATTGCAGAGATAATGTATTATTTGGAAATTTAAGAGGGATCAGGAGTAGGGACTCAAGGAATTTCAAAACTTTGTTGGGAAGAATGGGAGAAAAAATTGCCATAGTGTCTCTAACTACTTTTGAGAACAGGAAGATGACATGTGGTGGAGAAGGGAAGACGTTTAGCTTAGCATAAGGCACAAATTCATTATGATGACAATAATTAACATGCTGGAGAGTAGGTGATGGGTAAAGTGCTTAAAGTGGAAGATCAACCACAGAGTATTGTGGTCATCACCTTATTTTATGAGCAATCATTGGGATCATTTTGGACACGGAAAATAAGTCACTTTTATTCCTTCTCCTTTATCTACCCAGGAAAAACCCAGTTTGACAGCCATGGGACTATTTACCATCCTTTCTCTCACATACAGGGGCAATCCTTGGTCCTTGTCTTCTACTTCACTGAGGCCATCAGATGTGCTCCCATCTTGTGCTCCTAAACATGTACCTACATCTACAACTTTCCTTCTATCTTTTCCTCTGGTTTCAGAAAAATGAGGAATTCCTCCTCTTGTTCCAAGCTACCCACTTTCTGTCCTAGATGACCCTTTCCCTTGATTTCAAGGTGACCTTTCTCTTCCGTCATTTCCTCTGTTTCTTGTATCCTCATTGCTGACTTTGTACTGGTCCCTTCTTGCAGTGAATATGTATGTGCATGGATACTCTATCCTTTAAAAAAATCCTCTTTTCGCCCCTGGATTTCCTTTTAATTTCATTGCTTCCTATTTTATCTAAGTGTTTTGAAAAAGTAATTTTGCTATCTCCATTTCCACGACTCCAAATCTCTCCACAACGCACTGTGTCCTGACTGCCACCCTTACCACTCTAGTGAGAAGTGTCCCTAAGGTCCAATGTCTCCTTTTTTTTTTTTTTTCTTTTCATTTTTTTTTCTTTTTTAAAAGATACTTAGATTACATAAATGTTATAGAGAATATATAGGGGATTCCCATATGCCCAGCTCCCCACACCTCCCACATTAGCAACATCTTTCATCAGTGTGGTACATTCATTGCAGTTGATGAACACATTTTGGAACATTGCCACTAAGCATGGATTATAGTTTACATTGTAGTTTACACTCTCCCACTCAGTTCTGTAGATTATGGCAAGACTTAATGGCCTGTATCTGTTGCTGTAATGTCATTCAGGATGATTCCCAAGTCCCGAAAATGCTCCTGTATTATACCTGTTTTTTCCTTTCTCTACACTCAGAACCTGCAGTGGCCACTGCCTCCACATCAATGATATTTCTTCCATTGCTAGAATCACAATAAGTCTATAGTAGAATACTGGTAAGTCTACTTTAGTCCATAGTTCATTCCCCAGTCCTGAGAATTCTGGGATGGTGATGCCCACTCCACCTTTAGTTGAAGGGGGCCAATGTCTCCTTAATTGCCAAATTGAATGGACTATTTTACTGGACTTCTCGGTTGTATTTACTTGTTTTTTTAAACTCTATGCTCTTGGGTAGAATGAAATTTTACTCTCTCTCTCTTTTTAACCCTCTATTGATCATATATTGTAACTTTATTCAATTAACCTTTTACTTAACTTTAGATTAGTAGAGAAAGTATCCTCTAACACCTGTTTACCTGTTCTCTTTTTAACAAGCCGAATGTTCATTTAAATCTGTGCACTAAAAAACCTGAATTCAGAGTATCCAATTTACAGGACAGAAATATATAGTACTATGCTTTAAAAATACCGCAAACATTAGAAATCTGTAAATGAGAATTGGGTTTGAGCCCTAGAGGTGGAAAATGTGATTAAAGAGAATATGAGAGCTTTCAAGATTTTTTTTTCTGGGTACAAGTTAAAAAAAAAAAAGATAAACCTTATTTGCTTTTTTCTCTACCAGATAAAAAGGTAATGCAAAAGCTGAGAAATACAAAGTTGCTTTAGGCATTTAAATAGATTTTTGGCATGAAGTATAGTAATCCTTATTTAAGTCAGCAAAGAAATGTAGAGGCACGGCGTTAAGGATATATTCTTTATACATGTAATTTCATTGCCATCTTGGATAGAACCAAGAGCATTAAATGTGATCATATTTTTCTTTCCATCAATAGCATTACCTTTTTTTTTTTTTTTTGAGGTACCGGGGTACTGGGACCTTGTACATGGGAAGTCGGCGCTCAACCACTGAGCCACATCAGCTGCCCAGAATTGTTTTTTCCGTTTGTTTTCCTTGTTTTTTTTTTTTTTCTTTTTAGGAGGCCCAGGGAACCGAATCTGGGATCTCCCATGTGAGAAGCAGGCACTCAGCGACTTGAGTCATATCCGCTCCCCAACATTATCTTCTTCCTAGAATTAACCTCTTAAAATTCTAGTCTAATTCAAATCACTTTTGGTCATTTTTTAAAAAGCCAATGGTCATTTCACTTATTCAAATATTTTCAATATGTAGCTGCGTTATTTTCTAAAGTAATCTATCTAAATGGCTTGAAAAGAGGTCTGTGAAGTCTTATGCAGGATAAGGCAATAGTGTTTATATTTATTCTTTATTTTATCACAAGAGATTTCATTTCCTTTCACTTGCTCACATGAAATATATCTGGCTTATGCCTCCATAAGCACGACTAGCCTTCTGCAGCTGAGGAGAGTGGCAGAGCTGCCTGACTAATAGCGGTTTCGTTTCTGATGCTCCGGGATCAAATTAAATAAGGCTTCTGTGTTGTCAAGATTTAGAATCTACTGATGCACCAACATTTATTCATCTGCTTTTTATTTAGCTCTGAAGGCTTGCAGGTCAGCTGCTTCTGATTGCTCTGGCCACCTTCCAGTCCTCGCCGAGGCCGAAGGAACAGGCACAGTTACAATTCCACCAGGTGGCAGTCTTTGACGGGTCCATCCTCTCATTTGCAATCACTGGTTGCTGTTCTCTCTCTCTCTCCTTCATGCAATTGGATTATATTTATTTTTGCTTTTTATTTCCAAGAAACATTTTATGTGTTTAGACCATATTTACTTTCTATTTTCTTATTGCCACAACCTTCTTTGCATCTCTGGAATAAAAAGGAGGATTTCTGAATGCTGTTCCAGAATAGGAGGGACTATTCCACTTAATAAATGTACAAAGAAGACAGAAGAGGTGACGAAATAAAACAAACAAACAAACAAAAACATCGAACACAAAAGTCTCCACCGAAAACCATAAAATATATAAAATAACCAGAGACCAAACGGGAGTGTAATCCATCCCACAGTCCCTAGGTCAAAAGTGATTGGTTAAACAGACAAAATCTGCTTCACTGGTCAAGAAGAGATTGTTCCCTGGTGGCTGGAACTCAGTTCAGACTGAGTTCTGAAAACCCTCATGTCCATTTTGCTTGTAACCTCAGAAGGAGTCTGACGTTTTCGGCCTTGCTGACAGTTTTATCGATGGGGCATGGGGAAGAACAGAGCTCTGGTTTGCATTTCCGGAACTGGATTGCTTTTGCATGACTAACAGCAGAAGAGAGTTGCATAAATCAGTAAACATGATTTTATTAAACCGCAAGGCCGGATGCAGGTGAGACGGGAGCTGACGAGCCAAATATATTGTTTTGCTCAATCCTCATAACTTTACTTTGAATTATAGATGAAGAAACTAAGAATATGAAAGCCAGTAGCTTGCCCAGGCTTTGTAACCTGTCATCAGAGGCAAGACTGTCCAACCCAGATCTGTTTTGTGCCAACACCCACGAGGCTATCTAGGTTGCGTGGAATTTAATTGTTCAGGCTTTTTCTTCCCCCAGTGCCTTTCCTTGCCTTCCACTATCCCGTTCTCCACATTTCCCATCTCATTTCCTTATTCTTGAATCTAGTTTCTCATCCCTCAGATCTTTGCTAGATTTTCATTTCACCATTGCTACAGCCCTGGGTATTGCTAATCTCAATGTTGTTTTAATTTTCCTTCCTTTGGTTATTAGTGAGGTGACTATTTTTAAAAAGACATACATTACTTCTTTTGTGAGTAGCTTGCTCATGTCCTCTACCTATTTATTTTCCCATTGGGAAGTCCTCTTTTCATTATTAATTTCTGTAACTTTTTAATAGATTCAGTATTAAGTATATTACCTCTGTCATATATGTTTCAAGTATATTTATAAACATTTTTCATTTTGTTTGTCATCTTTTTTCCATATAGAAGATTCACATTTTCATAAATTTGTATCTGTTATTTCTGCTGTCACTCCTGGCTTTGCTGTCCTAACACACGTTATAAAAAATATTTTCTTATAGTTTCTGCTAGGGATTTTATGGCTCCATTGTTTACTTTCAAATCTTTAATCCAATTGCTTTTTTTGTAATGATATAGGGTAGAAATTTAGCTTCATTTGGAGAATAATCCATTCTTTGAAATAATAAAAATCAACTGTATTAAATTTCAGGCAAATAGTAAACTTATCCTATGAGATAGGTACTATTTTTATTCCCATTTTTCAGAGGAAGAAATTGAATCACGAAAAAGCTTGGAAAGTTTAAATAACTTGCCAAAGGCTAAGCACTAATACTTGTCTCCTAGAATCATGCAAGTCAGTAACTTTCAGCAGGTCATCTGAATTAAGAGATGGGCGGGAAGGTGGGGAGAGGTTGTGAAGTGCTGGCCTGTGGAGCTGCTCTGCCAGGAGCTATGCCTCTAGCTGCCTTCTCTCCAAGGATGATGGGTGTAGATTGATCTGACTTTCCTGCTCTAGCTCTTCCTTGTGACAAATGGCTTAAATTTTCCAGTGTTTGGGATGCAGTGTGTTGCTTTGGAGCCTGCCCAAGCTCACGCTCCTAAACTAATCTCATATGTTTCAGGCTCATTAGCTCTATACTCTAATGAGTTAAGTTCATTTGAGTTACATTTGTTAATTTACTCTGCTAGGGAATTGCTCACATTCTGTGTGTAGTTATACCCCAGTGGCTTGAGAGAATGATCGTTGTTTATTATCTGAGAGTCATTTTACAAAGGGGAAAGACATGACAATCAATTTTACCCATTATACTGGAATTCAGCTTTCTACGCTTGACCTCCTGCATCCAGAAGCAACTTTTGTATAAAATCAAACCATCAAAGTAGAAGAGAAAATCTAGCACACTGAGGAGAACTGGTATTAAGATATGAATGTTATAACATATAAATTATGAAATAATTGTTTTGTTCAAAAGCAAAACAGAAGTCAACATCTCTTGATTTTCAAACAGAATTATCCTTTCATGTTTTGCAGGATGCAAATTGTGCTAGTATTTTAATTTTTCGAAAAGATGCTGAAATGCATATAAAGTAAAAGAACATTTCAAGACCTCTTTAAGAGAGCATGTGTTTGCTGAGGGTGAGGACAGAAAGTGGCTTGGTTTTTTTGTCTGAAGACCAATACCTAAATTGCATTTACAAATCTAGTGTCATATTGGATTCCAGTTCTACTTAGCTGACTCAGTGGGCAATATTGGGCATGGACTGAGGCCACACAGACTCTGTTTTGAATTGGAGAATCTGGCAGTTGTCTTGTCCTACAGCTTTCAAAGAAGAGGTTTATTCTCTGTGCCTCGCTCCCCATTCCCCTCCCCTCCCCTTCCCCTCTGCCTCCCTCCTCCCCCTCACACATGCAAACATACATACAACACCACCCCAGAGCAGAAGCCACAGAATGAGATGACAGGAGCCATTTCTGAGGTAACCATCTTGTGTGCTCTGCAGAAGAAACCCCACACTGGAGAAAATCAAACCTCCTTTACTTTCAACAATGCTCAAGTCTGAAGAGGAATTTTTGAGAAAGAGAAAGAAATGCAGTTGCTAAAGACACTCAAACTTGGACAGTTGTAGCCCCAAACTGGGAATGCTCTGTGAGTACTTGAAAAGCCTGAATATATCAAAGCTTCAATTCCTGGGTCTACTAGCATGGGAAATGAACCCAGAAATTTATAAGACCGGAGAAAGTTGCTGATTCAGGACAGAGAAATAAAGGAGGATCTGGACTAGACCAAGATGGAGCTTTTTCCATTATATATATTCAGCTAAGGATTTTCTCCATTTTACCCCAAGTTACATATTATATGCAATTTATTGTGTAAATAATTCTGTTTAAGTTAGCTTCAATAAATGATCAAATTTAATCCATTGCAGGGGGTCACTTGTTCTACCTTGTACTTTATCTTGTGATTATACAATTCTCAGTAGAATAACTTCTTTATGTATTGTTGAAGAGAAATGGCTAAACTGGGTTGAATCCCACTGACAATTCAAGATTCTCGGGGGCAGAGCAGGTCAGTAGCATCTACCAGAGAATGGTATCTATTTAAGGCCCACCGCTTAGTGGACATGCTGCACAGTTTCATTTGCCATTTTCCCATTGACTGAAATACTAGGAATCAAATGGTGGTTATATTCACATTTGGGTTAATTCCAAAGGAAAAAGAATCATATAGCATTACAAGCAGTGAAGGAGACTTTATATCTCATCTCTAGCCAAACCCTCAAATCTTAAGGAATTTGAATTTGGGGCGGTAAATGACTTGTTCAAGGTCACCAAGGGAAGCAGCAGAGCCGGAATTCGAATGTAGATTTCCAGGCCCCACTCCTGGGCTCTAAAGCCCCTGCTTTGATTTCACCAAATTTGCTTTTTCTGGCAAGAGAGAAAGCTTCTCAGTCTGTTTCTGGAATAAAAATTTCCCTGCCATTTGCAACACTCCAGAGAATAGAAACATACCAAAATCATTGTTTTATGTTAATACTTCCATTTCCAGCCATCTAGGCAATCAATCAGAACTTTTATCTTCTTGCCTGAAGAGACAAGGACATTTAATTCACAACAATTTCCTTTCCCCTTTCTCTTAGCAACTCTACTAAATAAAACATGATGGATCACATGCTACATCTGCATACCGGTGAAAACAGGGCCTCTGCTCTGCTAGAACAGGGAGGCAGACTGCTCCTGCCTGTGCATGACAGAGGCTAAACAGAGGTTATGGCTGGGAAATGTTCATATTCTGCACCTGTGAACATTTTCGGCCTAAAGAAAGTAATCCAATTAACAACTAGAGTGAAAACTGGAAGCTATGCTAAAAATTAATAAATAAATTCCAATCAACCAGGGGCAGAGGGACACAACACTGCCAGATTAAGGCTAGTTTTTATTAACACTTGACTCTTAGAGAGCAGAGATAGTACATCATCTGGCCAAGTATTCATGTTTCTATATTGGTCCTTTGAGTTAATTTCCTCCTTCCCATGACAATTAAAATAGAGATTTTTTGCGGCTGTGCATTTAAAGAGACTATTCATCTTTCCTTTTCTTAAGAATGAGCAGGATGCTTTCATTTTGTACTTGCTTTAGAGCAGCAACTCAGCAAGCCTTGCCATCTTTTGTACATGGAACTATTGATTATACAATTAACTGGACCATAAGACATAATCCAATCCAGCCACCTGATTTTGTGCAGACAGAGGTTTGCATTTCTACTTCTGCATTTTCTCCTACTGAGAATTTATTTTTTCCTTAAGATCAAGAGTAAACAGTGAGGTAGTGACTTGAATGCATGCCTCCTTCCTCTTAGTGACAATGCTGGTTTCATTCATTCATGCATTCATTTACTTAGGGACTCCTGCTATGTGCTTGGAATGTAAAGATAAACAAGATGCAATAGCTGCCCACAAAATGTTTACAAATTGGTGAGGGATTATAGATAAATAAGAGTTAATAATAAAGTGGAATGAATATGAGAATCTACAGGAGCATAGAAGAGAGTTTCATAATCCAATCTGAGAAAGCAAAATCTAAACTGCAATCTGAAGGATGGAGAGGAGTTAGCTTAAAGAAGGATGGGAGGAAAAAGGCAGATGGAATAACCTGAAGTGAGAAAGCCTGGCTCATTCAAGGAAAAATGTGCCATTTATGCACAGGATGGATGTATCACTGAGAATGGTGGGAGAAAAAGTTGGAGAAGGAAATTGTTTAGGGCCTCATAAACCATGCTAAGGAGCTTGACTTACTATTTATAACAATGGCGAATGACAAAAATAAGTTTATATTATAAAACAATTACTCAGGCTGAGTGTGGATAATCAATTAGAGAAGATAAAAAGAAATGTAGAATAGGTACTACCACCCCAAACCTACCACAGCCAGGGATCTCTACCTGCAAATTCTTTGGCCACAATTCAGAAGGGACCTTAACTTATTTAGGAAATGAACAAACATTGGAAATTACACTGACTTGGTAACCAAATTTCCATTGTGTCCCCAAGTTACTTCTCTACTGCCCACCTTAGGACTCATTATTTTAAGTCTACTATTTGAAAAATAAATAATCTCCATCTGTCTTCACAAGTAATAAGAGGAAAATAGGAAGTAATCATGCAAGATTCACCGGCTCCTCACTGATCATGACAGGCCCACCATCTTACTTAGTCTAGTTTAGCTTCACATTAGTAGACACCAATATAGCTCTCAAGGATAATCCTCATGTACATTATTCCAAGGGGTAGTCTGTTTAGCCTCTTTCACTTTTCAATTGCAATGTGAGTTTGAATTTAGAGACCAAGGCAGGCTACTTCTAAAATCAAGAAAGGTTGGCTCACATACATTCCAGGAGGGGTGTAGAGAACCACCTAACCAGGAGGGAGGTGATGGGAGGGGCTGGGGATGGTTTTTGGATGTCTCTCACATATGACCAGTTCCTTTTCTTTCATTTTGGGCCATTTTCTATATTGAACAGAAAGCATTAAAGCCTACCTTCCTACACAGGTATTCTTGTTGAACCTCGAGTTTACTCAACGCCTCATTACTCGCTATGAAATTATCTCACAAAAAATTGACTTGGCCTTATATCAGCCTAGGTATCTGAAACTACCCCAGAACATGCCCTGTGGTTTTCAAGGCAACTTTTTAAAGGCAAGGCTCTCTTAGGGTCCCAAACCCATTTCCCCAGGTCTGATAACATTTGTTCAGTTAACATTTCCTGAATTGAATTAAATCAGTAAACTTTCAAAGAAACAAATGGCTCAGAATCTCTATACATGGTCTGTACCTTGCAAACAGTGTCCCAATGCTAAGGGTATAGTGTGGGGCATGCCTAGCCTTTGAGACCCAGAGATAGCATCACGGACTAGGATGAAGGCCCTGTCAGGGTGAAGGTGATGGATGGATTTGCACAAGGGAGGCTGCTATTCTAATAAGGTTTATCTGAGTTAGCCCAGAATAACCATCTGCCTGTCACCACAGGAAGCGCAATTTGACATAAATGAAGACAAGGACAATGATCAAGTCTGAAAGAGAGTTAATTGAAAAGGAGTAGCTAGCTCTGATTTGCGGATTGAGCTTCTCAGGAGGATTTGGAGAAGGCAGAGTGAATCGATTTTACATGCAGAGATTTCCTTTGAGAGACATAAACAGCATAACATTACTGACCTCAAATCAGGAAAAGGCCAATATCACAGTGGTTCAAAGGGGGTTAGTTTTCAGGCGTCACATCTCTTAATTGCAGTGTTCATTAAAAAAGTGTCTTTCTTTCCTTTTAGAGCTTTTAAAAATATCCGGAAAGGGGAATGAAAAATTGGGGCAAGAAGTTTTTGACTCTTTTGTCTTTTGATAGAAAGATAAAGGAAATTGGTTAAGGACCCATTTTTCTGTTAATTCACTGGGACTCAATAATTAATAAGCGTCTGTTACAGAGCAGCCAGCATTGCTTTATGTCTTAATGATCATGAATTCTTTATATTCTTTATCATGCTATTTAGATCTCGGCTCAAATGCTATTTCTTCAGAGAAACATCTTGGACACCATCCGATCTATGTAATTCTCTATCAATAATTACTCATATGCACATTTCTTTACTGTATTTAGTGGTACATGATATTATATACTTATTTGTCTGTTTATCTTCCTAACCTGGTTGACTGTGACCTCCTTGAAGACAGGACATTGTTTAACTTACTACTGTATCTTCAGTCCCAGAATAGTGCTTGAAATTGTTAAAAGGAGTAGCTGAATTTCCTGTGTAAAAATTATCAAGTTTATTTCTATTAATAATAATTTTAAACTTTTAAAAATTGTTTGGAAAAACATCATATTATGGACTTCTTTATTCTTCTATGATGAAAACAAACAAAAACAAAGAGGGTAAAGTACCTTTGCAGTAAGCAACAAAAATGTTAGTTTTACTGGGGGAAAACCTACCAAAAATTAATGACAGAGAAAATTTAAAAAATGCCATGTACGTGACAGGCCTAATATATAAATATAATAAAAATAAGTTACCAATTCTACACAGATTAACCCTCAGCTTTCCATTCTCCAGCCTCATTTTTTTTTTTCTGGTGACCTATATTCAAATTACTAACTCCATGAGTTTACACAATATATTTAGTTCATAATAGTGCAATCATACAGTATTTGTCCTTTTGTGTCTGGCTTGCTTCAGTCAACATAATGTCCTCCAGGTTCCTCCTCCATGTCGTCATATACTTCATGACTTCATTTCTTCTTACAGCTGCATAATATTTCATTGTATGTACACACCACAATTTGTTTATCCATTCATTAGTTGATGGACACCTGGGTTGTTTCGAACTTTTGGCAATTGTGAATAATGCTGCTATGAATGTGGGTGTGCAGATGTCTGTTTGTGTCTCTGCTCTTATTTCTTCTGGGTATATACCTAGTCATGGTATTGCCGGGTCACATGGCAAGTCTATATCAACTTCCTTAGGAACTGCCAAACAGTCATCAACAATGGCTGTACCATTCTATATTCCCACCAACAGTGAATAAGCATCTCTATCTCTCCACATCCTCTCCAACATTTACAGTTTTCTGACTTTTTAATAGTGGCCAGTCTAATAGATGTGAAATGATATCTCATTGTAGTTTTGATTTGCATTTGCCTAATCACTAGTGATGTTGAACATTTTTACATGTGTTTCTTTGCCATTTGTATTTCTTCTTTGGACAGTTGTCTTTTCAAGCCTTTTGCCCATTTTAAAATCAGGTAGTTTGTCTTTTGTTGAGTTGTATGATCTCTTTGTATATCATGGATATTAAACCCTTATTGGATATGTGATTTCCAAATAGTTTCTCCCTTTGAGTTGGCTGCCTTTTCACCCTTTTGACAAAGTCCTTTGAGGTGCAAAAGTGTTTAATTTTGAGGAGGTCCCATTTATTTATTTTTTCTTTTTTTGCTCTTGATTTCGGTGTAAGGTTTAAGAAACTACTACCTATCACAAGATCTTGGAAGATGTTTTCCTACATTTTCTTCATGAGTTTTATGGTTGTCACTTTTATACATCTTTGGAAATGAATAGAAATGGTGAAAGTATTTCATGGTGTTTGTAACTAGCAGAGCTATTATATGGGTATGACAGTGGTTGAAAGGGAAAGTCTAAGGTCATGTATATTACTAGAAGGGAAGCTAAAAACTGTAACATGGGACTGTATAAGATAGTAAAACCGTATGTAAAACACGAATATGGGTGATATTGCATATACAAAATTGTTTCTACAAAATATAAATACAAATATACTAGAGAGAAGGAAAAATAATACCAGCTATGTACGGAAGGGGAAGCATAGAGAAATTGAGAAGTGAGTTTTGTTTGTTTGTTTGTTTATTTTTTGTTTCTGCTTCTTCTTGTTGGAATAATGAAAGTTCTCTAAGAGTGATTGAAATGATGTGAATGCACAAATATGTGATTACACCGAATACCATTGATAGTACACTTTGGATGGATTTATTCTTTATTAATATGTATCAATAAAATTGATTTGTTAAAAAAATAAGTTGGGTGGAGTAACTATGCAAGACTTGTAAATTTCATCATACACCTGGTATATATACATGATTCCTTTAGGGTGATTATTGTTATTCAACTTTGATGAATAAGCTGTTGAGACAAGATTGTATATTTTAATTGAAATTTTTGTTGAAATAATTATATATTCACATGCAATTGTAAGAAATATATAAAAACAATCTTAGGTACTGTTTACCGTGTTTCCCCCAGAAATAATATTTTATAAAACTATAGTACAATATCACAAACAAAATATTGACATTCATACAATCTATCAACCTTACAGAGATTTCTCCAGTTTCACTTGCACTCATTTGTGTGTTTCTATATTTAGTTCTATACAATTTATTCCATGTGTAAGTTGGAGTGTCTGCCACTACACTCAAGATACTGAACAGTTCCATCATTACAAGGAGTCTTCTTGTTGCTCTTTTGTAACCTCATCCACCTCCCTTTCACCCTCCCTATTCCCTAATTCCTGACAACCACTAATTTGTTCTCCATTTCTATAATGTCATCATTTAAAAAATATTATATAAGTGGATTACAGTATGTAATCTTTTGGGCTTGGCTTTTTTCACTCAGCAAAATTCTCAGGAGATTCATTTAAGTTGTTGCATCTATCAATAGTTCATTCTTTTTTTTTTAACTTCTGGGTAGCATTTCATAGTATGTATGCACCACAATTTGTTTATCCTTCTACCTCTTGAAGGATATCTGGGCTGTTTATAGTTTTGGCTACTATGAATATGCTGCTATGAACTTTCTTTATATGTTTTTGTATGAACATAAGTTTTCATTTCTCTTATATTCACTTTTAAGAAAAGCACATTTAAAGGATGTTAAGAGAATAGTAAACTTTTCTGCCAAAAATACATTGCAAAAATTGTAGTTGGAAAGGTTTATTGAGCTTCGGACATTTGTGGATGGACTGTATGGAACAAATTACATCATGTGCCTCCTGATGTGAAGCACTAAGTAGGACATAACAATACTTACATAGAATTCATGCCCAAAATTTATAACCTGAATTCCATCATGAGAAGGATCAGACAAACTCAAATTGAGGAAAATTCTTCAAAATAAATGGCCTAACTCTTCAAAATGTCAAGGGAGATTAAAGGGGATGAAAGGGACATGAAAACTAAATGCAATGTGTGATCATGGCTTGGATTTTGGACCAGAAAAAATATTAAACAAGGACATTATTGGGACAACTGGTGAAATTAAATAAGGCCTGTCATTTGTTAATAGTATTGTATCAATTTTAAACTTTCTGACATTGGTAATTGTATTGTGGTTACAAAAGTGTATGTCCTTGTTCTTGGAAAACATACTCTGAAATATGATATCTGCAGTTTATTCTTATATGGTACAGAAACGATGTATATCCATATATGGAGAAAGAAAGAAGGATAAAGCAAATGTGGCAAAATACTAGCAGTTGGTGAATGTGGATTAAGCATAGACAGGAGTTTTTGCATTATTTATGCAACCTCTATGTGAGTTTGAAATCACATCAAAAGAAAAAGTTGAAAAGAGAATCATCATTGCTTTCGATAGTTCAATGTTGAGAGATGTCAGGAATCTGGCCTAAGGAGATGGCAAGGGACAAAATGTTCTGGAAAAAAGGATAGGGTTTTTCAGAAACTTGTAGGAAAGAGAGTGAACCATAATCCCTTTGTATTTCAAGGCCTGTGGCCCATGAAGTGGGTAAGGGAAAGGAAAGGGAAGTGAATTCACATATCTCAAAGATGCTTGCTGGGGATGAGTAGAGGGGGTAAGTTCGTCAGACTACAGAACATTTGTGGGAGCTGCAGCACCTTAGAATAGTGTCTCAAACGTAGTAGGGAGCTCAATAAACATTACTGAACAATATCCCATATGGCTGACGGTGGGCAGGCAGCTGTCAGACTGTTGCGCAAAAGCTATTGCACGTGCATGCTTATCCCTTGTGACAAAGATGCTACTTGGAACATTTTGGAATTCCTTGGAGTTGCCCTTATGACTAAGTCCATGTTTCCATCTCCCATCTGTCTTGATTTTCACTTCTCAATCAGAGCTTTTAGCAGCATCTGTATTAATCTGTGTTAGCTGCTGATATTTTCTTGTTGAGGCCTGAGGATGGACCATGGACTACATCTTTCATCCATATATGTTAGGACAGATTTGGCCCCTTTTTTAAACACACACTTCTTAAAAGAACTTTTGTTATTTTTTAAAATATGTATATTTTGATAATATGTTAGAAAATATGGACAAGCACAAAGAAATATCTCCAATCCCATCTTATTGAAATTACCAGTGAGAACATTTTAGTGTCTATTTTATGTAGAAATGTCATGTGTACTTGTTTAACAAAATTTAACTATATTGTGCATGCTATATAATATAATTAATCTATTTTCTCCACATCTCAGTGTGTTGTTTGTATTTTTCAGTATATTTTCATATTTTCTGACTATTTTTTAATGACTTTGTAATATTCCATAGTTTCAATACATAAGGGAGTAAGTAGTTTGTTTATTCAGTCCCTCATTATTGGGCAGTTTCACCAGTTTGTCCTTCTATAAAAAATGTAGAAATTAATATTTGTGTAGCTGAATATTGTCATTCATCCATGATTTTTTCTTAGGCCAAATTTGCTAGAAGAATTGCTAGATTAATTTCTGTGGACATTTCTATAGTTATGCCAAATTTCCCTTCAGAAAGATTTGGAAATCATTTTATATTCTCTCTAGCAATGCATGAAAATAGAGATTTCTTCTCACCCTTGCCAGTATTTGCAGTTATTTTTTATATCTAAGAGTATTGGTTATTTTCTCGTCTATGTGCTTGTGTTTTTTGTGTTTTGGGCTAATGGTTCTCAATCCTGACTGCATATAGATCTCCTGGTGAGCTTCTAAATAATATTACTACTTGAGTCCCAGCCTGGAATCTGTTGCTCTCCAGGCTATTCTAATGTTCACGATTGGTTGACAGCCACTATTTTGGGCTATGATGGTGGTCAATGCAGGAACAAACTGCTGAGATATTGATTCATTTCAGGAGCATAGTAAAACAAGTTTAAATCAGATCTATCCAAATAGCCAAATCAGCTGACAAATATTATTTAGTGAACTCTATAGATAATCAAAATAATCTATTGTTGAGTTTTGAGAGTTATCTATTCTAGATACCTGCCCTTTGTCAGATATGAGTTGCAAATGTTTTCTCCCACTCCATAGCTTATCTTTTCATTCTCTTATCAGGATCTTTTAACAGATCAAAAGTTTTTAAAGATGAGGAAATCCAAAAACTTTTCCTTTTATGTATCATGCCTTTGCTGACAAGTCTAAGAGGTTTTTTCCTAGACCCTGATCCCAAAGATTTTCTCCTTTTACTCCTCAAAGCTTTTGTAGTTTTACACTTTAGATTGATATCTGTGATCCGTTTTGAATTAATTTTTATTGTATGTGTTTTTTTGTTTGTTTGTTTTTTGCCTATGAATGTCCAATTGATCTAGCACCATTTATTGAAAAAGGCTGTCCTCTCTCCATTGAATTGCTTCTGCACCTTTGTCAAAAATCAGTTGGGCATGTTTGCGTGACTCTATTTCTGAGTTATCTTTCTGTTCCTTTGATCTATGTTTATCCCTCTGGCAATATTGCATAGTCTTGATTATTGTAGCTATATTATAAGCCTTGAAACCAGGTAAGTGTGATTCCTCACACTTAATTCTTCTTTTAAATTATTTATTTATTTTTACTATTCAAGTTCTTTTATCTTTCTATATAAATTTTAGAATAATCTATAAAACGTATTGCTTGGATTTTGATGGGAGCTGTATTAAACCTGTATGCCAGTTTGGGGAGAATTGACATCTTTTGTCTTTTTGTTTATGTTTTGCCTTTTAGTCCATGAATATGGTGTGTCTATCCATTTATTTAGATCTTTTTTCATTAGCATTGTATAGTTTCCAGCATTCACATCTTGGGTATATTTTATAAGATTTATACTCAAGAATTTCATTTTTTGAGCAATTTTAAATGACATTGAATATTTAATTTTAGTGTCCACATGTTCATTGATAGTATAAAGAGATGTAAATGATTATTGTATGTTTATCTTGTATTCTGTAACCTTGCTGAATTAATTTATTCATTCTAGGAGATTTTTTTGTAGATTCTTTGGGATTTTCTACATCTGCAAATTAGGCAATTTCATTTGTTTCTTTCTGATCTCTTTTCTTTCCTTTTCTTTCCTCGTTGCACTGGCTAGAATTTCCAGCACTATGTTCAATAAGAGTGGTAAGAGCAGACATCCTTGCCTTCTTCTCAGTTTTACAGAGAAAGCATTAAGTCTTTCACCATTAAGTATGTTAGCTGCCATTTTTTTCTTTTTGGTTGCTTTTCTTTATCAAGTTGAAGAAGTTCCTCTGTATTCTTATTTTGAGTTTTTTTTTTTATTTTTAATTTTAAAAAAATTAATTCTATTTCATTTTTTTAAGAAATACTGGGGATTGAAACTGGGACCTCGTATGTGGGAGGCAGGTGGTGTTCAACTGCTGAGCTATGCCTTCTCTCTGAGAGTTGTTTTTAATTATGAGTGGGTGTTGAAATGTTTCTTTGCATCAATTAATGTGATCATGTGATTTTTCTTCTTTAGCTTGTTACAATGGTGAATTGCACATATTTAGTTCCAAATATTGAAACAACTTTGCATCCCTAAAATAAACTGCACTTGTTAATGGGGTATAATTCTCTTTATATATTGCTGAATTCTATTTGATAATATTTTGTCAAGGAGTTAGCATCTATATTCATGAAGATAATGGTAGTTTTCATTTTTTAGACTGTCTTTGTTTTTGGTATTAGGATAAAACCAGCTTCATAACATGAGTTGGAAAGTATTCCCTCCTCTATTATTTTCTGGAGGTGATTGTGTAGAACTGGTGTAAATTCTTCTCTAAACACTTGGTAGAATTCTCCAGTGAAATCATCTGGTCCTTGAGAGCTCCTTTTGGAATGTGGATCAATGATAGAACAAACATTTGTTGAGTGCTCATTATATGATAGGCTGTGACCTGCACTCCAGGTACTCTTTTTACACATGTTTGGGCCCAATGTGTCTGTCTCTAGGAGGAAAAGACATGGCAATTATCTGAATATTGTTCTGAAGATAATTTTCACAAAAACAGTAACAATGAAATAGTAAGCATTTATTGGGCACTTATCATGTGCATGAATGATCTCATTTGAGTCTTTTGTAGATCCTAGAAAATCCTTAATACTAATCCATTCCTGTGCATGTAAACCTATTGGAGGTGGGAACTTTTGATTAAACTACTTCAGTTAAGGGCCTTTGATTAGATTGTATGATCCAGAGTAGGTCTTAATCCTCTTACTGGAGTCCTTTATAAAAAGCCACAGACAGAGAGAAGCCTCCAGAAGTTGAACTTGGGAGAGAGAAAAGCCACAGATGGAGCAGCCTGAAGCTGAAGTTCCAGAGGAGAGGGGAGAGACGGTGGATGCTGCCATATGCGTGATCACCAACAGCTGCAGCTCAGGTATAAAGGATCTCATATTGATGCCTTGATTTGGACACATTCACAGCCTCAGAATGTAAGTTTTTAACCTAATAAATCCCCATTGTAAAAGCCAGCCCATTTTTGGTATACTTTTCACGGTAGCTCTTAGCAAACTAAAACAGTGGTTAAGATGGGGGTTATAATTAATATCCTAAATTTATAACAATATAGTTTTAATTGCTACCAACTTAGCTTCACTAACATATAAACCTTTGCTCCTATACAGCTGCATCATTGTAAGCTGTTGTCACAAATCACATCTTTATACTTTGTATTCCCACTAACATGGATTTATAATTATTTTTATGCATTTATCTTTTAAATGCCATAGGAGATAAAAAGAGGAGTTACAAACCAAAGATATAATAATACTGGCTTATATATTTACCTATATAGTTTACTTTAGTGGTATCCTTTATTTCCTCATATGTTTTTGAGTTACTGTCTAGTGTCCTTTGATTTCAGACTGCAGGACTCTTAGCATTTCTTTTAGGGCAAGGTTACTAGCAATGAATTTCCTCAGTTTTTGCTTATCTGAGAAAACTTTTTTTCTCCTTTGTTTTTGAAGGATAATTTTGCTAGATATAGAATCCTTAGTTGACAGGTTTTATTTTTCTTTTAGCACTTTTTAAAGTGTCATCCCACTACCTTCTGGCCTCCATACTTTTAGGTGAGAAATTGGGTGTCGATCTTATTGAAGATCCCTTATGCATGATGAGTTGCTTCTTTCTTGCTGCTTTTAAGATTCTCTTTGTCTTTGTCTCTTGACAATTTTATGTCACAGTGTAGATATCTTTTTAAAATATGACTTGGTGTTCATTGAGCTTCTTGTATGTGTAGATTCATGTAGTTAATCAAATTTGGAAGTTTCCAGCCACTATGTCTTCAGATAGCACTTCTTGTGTAATCCTTTTTGTGGATACTACATGTTAGGCTATTCAAGACTGAGCTTCATAGGGGTGTTTGAAAGTAAAACTCTGACACTTACTTAAGAGATATCTATTGAACAGATATTAAACCATCAGATAGCAAAGTTGAAATTCTGTTGTAGAAAATTAAGGTGTATGAAGGTTGTTCTTTTTTTTTTTTTTTGAAATTTATTTTTATTTTTTTTATATATATATACATATATTTTAAGAGGTGCTTAGATTACCCAAAATATTACACGGAACCCACTGGGATTCCCATGCTGCCCACCTCCCACACCTCCCACCACATCCAACACAAACATCTCCCATAGTGTGGCCCACCAACCTCAATGAACTTACTTGAATAGAGAGGTTTAGGTGAGATGAAATAGATTGGTTTCTGTTCAAACTTACTTTATGGTCAAACATATGGTCAATTAAATTTTTTTTAAAAAATTTATTTTTATTTTTTGAAAAGATACTTGGATTACATAAATATTACATAAAAAATATAGGGGATTCCCATATGCCCTGCTCTCCACACCACCCACATTTACTCCCATTAACAACATCCTTCATTAGTGTGGTACATTCATTGCAATAGATGAACACATTTTGGAACATTGCCACTAAGCATGGACTATAGTTTACATTGTAGTTTACACTCTCTCCCACACAATTCTGTAGTGAACCTTGTATTTTTATGAAGTGTCCTACATTAATTCTAGTAATGCTTTCTGCTTTAAAGTCTATTTTGTTTTATTTAGTGTAGTACAATATGCTTTCTTTTCATAAGTATGTTCATGGTATATATTTTTTCTTCTTTTTTCTTTCAGCATTTCTATGTCCTGAGGCTTTTGTTGTGACTTTCATCAATATTTCAAAGTTTTTTTAAAAAATTTCATTCCAAGAATCTTTGGTTTTTATTGCAACATTACTGCAGTTTACATTCAATATAATACACACTTGGGAAATCACGGAAAAACTGTTAAGACAAGAAGAAGTCTTAAAAACATCCAGAGACAGAAGACAGATTAACTTCAAAGGAGCAACTGTAAGACAGACAAGCAACTGATTTGTCAACAGAAACAAGGAAGGCAGAAGACAATAGAATATTATTTACAAAATACTGAAAAAATTAACTTCCAACCTGGAATTCTATACCCAATGGAGAAAAAAATATCATTCAAAATTGAGGGTATAAAAGACATTTTCAGACATGAAAAACTGGTAAATTCTTCATAAGCTAAGGGTAATATTAAAGGGTGTTATTTAGGTAGAAGGAAAATTATAAGAGGAAAGTTATTCAGGAAAAGGTGAAGCACAATGAAAATAACTGTATAAAGAAGAAAAAATAATGCCTAATAACAATATATATGTAGAATCAAAATACATTATAACTATAGAATATAAATCAGGAGGGGAATAAAGGGAGCTAAGTGGTCTAGAGTTCGTCGTCATGTCTTGGAAGAAGATAAAAGTAGCAATTACTTTTATATTGATTTATTTTATCATTCTATTTAAATATATATATGATTTTATTTCTTAAGGCTTCTAGAATCTGTGAGTTAGTATCTTTTGTCTATCTTAGAAAAATGCTCATCCGTTATCTCTTTAAATATTTCTTCTGAGTCATTCTCTCTCTTCTCTTTTTGGATTTCCATTATCTATATGTGAGATATCACATTATGTGTCTTAACTTTACATTTTTATATTTATCATCTTTCCATCTCTCTTGCTTTAATCTGGATTATATCTTCTGATTTATCTCCCAGTTCACAAGTTCTTTTCAGTTTTGTTTAATTGGCTTTTAAATCAATCTATTGACTTAGTAATTTTGGTTATTGTGCTATTTTAATTCTATAATTTCTTTTTGGTTATTTTCAAATATGCCATATCCTTCTTTTTCTTCTTTTAAATATCCTCCAGTTATCTCCCAAAATTCTCAATCTTGTCTTATATCTTCTTGATTAGAGCTATTTTAAAGCCTCTGTCTTATAATTCCAATATTTGGAGCACCCTTGAATCTATTTCTATTGTTCTCATTTTCACCTCTTTGGGTGCCTTTTTATAAAATATATGACAGAAAATATTTGAAAAGTCAGTTATAGATGTAGTTTGAGGCTTATTTTCTGTTTCTGGAGAAAATTTTTACTTGTATCTGCCAAGCATTGGGAGAATAGTACTTGGGCTGATATATTGTTTTTTTTTTAATTTATTTTTAATTTAATTTAAAAAGATTTACTTTATTTCTCCTCACCCCTCATTGTTTGCACTTGCTGTGTCTGTTCATCTTCTTTGTTTCTTTAGGAGGCAGTGAGAGCGAAACCCGGGACCGCCGATGTGGGAAGGAGGCACCTAATTGCTTGAGCCACTTCCACTCCCAGCTTTGTTGTATCTCTCGTTATGTTTTTCCTCTTGTGTCTCTTGTTGCATCATCTTGTCATGTCAGCTTGCCATGCCTGCCCGTCGTGCCAGCTCAGTATCTTCTTTAGGAGGCACTGGGAACCAAACCAGGGACCTCCAATGTGGTAGGTGGGAGCTCAATCGCTTGAGCCACATCCTCTTCCCTGGGCTGATCTTAATCAAGCTTCAGGAATTGAAAATTTCCTGAAGATGAGTAGCAGTACTGCCAGAGTATTAGTATTAGACTACTGCCAGAGCCAGTCTATCTCTGGTTCACCGTAACTCCTGGGATTCTCTGATTACCAATCCAAAATATGGTAGTTTATTAGGCTGTCTTTTCCTCACCTTCCCAGAGGGTCCCAAACTCCACCTATTATTGCTTTACACTCTAAATGCATTGAAAAAAATCTGCTCAGGAAGTCCACTTTTCAACTTCCCCTCCAGAGTCAGCAAATACTCTCAATAGTGAAACAATACTAGAAGCCACATTTGCATTCCAGGACTTCCATCTTCTGGATTTTCCCAATGATTCTTCAATACATTGTTTGCTCTGTTATGTCTTTAAGTAGATTTGAAATATATTTTTCCAGATTTTCTAATTTTCTACATGGAAGAATAAGTCTCAGTCACCTAATCTACTATTACCAAAAACATAAACATCGAGAAGGCTTTTTTTGGAATAGCAAGGGCAAAATAATTACAATTGTTATAACATCATTTGTAGACAAGGTTGTGTTACTCAGTATGATTCTTTCTTGAACCTAGAACAATAGAAGTTTAGAGTTCTCACCTATCACCTTGTCCCGTAGTTGTTTTGCTGAAGATGAAGTAGAGGAAGTGATTTGCATAGGAGTGGGTAGAGCTGGGATGAATACTCAGGTCTTACAATACTGCCTAACAGCTGCCCACATGACACTTCCATTTAATAACATAAAGGAAGCCATCCTTTAAGCAATCAGTAGCAAGTATATTTTGTAGAATGATTGAACTTTTCACTTAAACAGGATTCTTTCTGGCCTTTTAAGCAATTTTCCAAAGAATGTCTTTGCATCCACAATTCAAAAGGTCATTTTATTTCATATCCCTTTACATTAGTAAGAGCTGCTTCCCTACAGGTTACTTCCTTTGCAAGTGTTTTCCTTTGATGATGATGCTGCTCTCTGCTTGTTCATGTTCTTCTTTGGTTTGGCAGTCAATTTGCCTTTGATTATTTTACATGAAACTCTTCTCTTCACTAGTGTCATTTCCTCTAATATGTTTTCTTCACTGAAATTTAAATAAATCTCCCCAATTACAGAGAGAAGACTCTTCATCCTCTAATAAAAACTTAATAAATCTAGATGATCTGTTCAGTCAGTTTTCAAAGAAAGACAGAAAAGGTTTTCCAAACCAAGAAATTACTATGAAATATAACTTCTATGTCACGTGTATCAGAAATATAATTAAATTGCATGTTATTTATGCATGTCTTCATTATATCTGCTTGAATGAAGCTTTATAACTCAGCCTCTTTTAACCACATTTAATTTATAAAGTGTCATGCCAAAAAGTTCCATGCTTCCGTGCTTCAATTTCTATAAAATGATCAAAACCCCAGAGAAAGGAAAAGATTACAAGGCACGTATATATGATTACCTGATTATTTATAGTGTGAATCTGGGTTCCTGGTACTTATGACTTCAAGGCCTTGTATAGATCCCATAAGAGCATTGCTCTTAGTTATTCTTCCTAATTGAAACCATTGGAGAATTGTCTTCTATCTCAGTGTTTGTGCTAATTATTGTAAACCTTCTCTTGTGAAAAACAGAAACAACCACTTCTGTAGTTTCTCAGGAATTTGGTGAAAATCATACAAAATCAGAGGAAGTGGGAAGAAGGAGAAACTCATACGGCTATGGCATGTCAACTGGAAAGGTCCTTAGTATTAGACTAGTGCTATTAGTCCAATTTCCTCTTTTTTGTAGATGAGTAGATGATACAAATTCCAGAGAACTGTGTAACTTACTAATGTTGATGTCCACTAGCCAAAGACCAGGGACATCTGTAGTCATAAGAAGTTTGGTTTTATTACTGGATGCCACAAGGGAGACTGATCCTCGCCCTCCCCCACGGCAACTATGGGGCATCTCAAGAAAGAGTGGTAGGAGGGACTTGTTATAGAATTTGGCTTTATGTTAGGTGATTTGAGGGAGGCTTCAAAGAGACAGAGGTTTGCTCTGGATTTGGTACTCTCAGGATATGCAGGTAATTGTATGATTGGGGATCAATAGTTGTTATTTTGGAGGAAGGAGGAACAGAGTTGAACTAAAGCTGCAATTGGTAAAGAAGCAGCATGCAAACATGACAGCTGGGCAGGACAGATGCTTGGTCATTTCTGTCATTTGCACTATGTTCTTATTTTTGTCTGGGCTCAGACATGAGTACTAGGTGGACTTATTTTTATTTTGCATCGTCACAGTCACGGAATGACCTTGGCTCATGTTGGTGCTCTGTGACTCTGTTTATGCACAGCAGGAGAACAGCATAGCCTAGCTGTGTCAGGCCAGCTCCTAGCTGACAGATGGTAAGCCTTCTCTATCCTTTCTCAGTAGAACAACCCAGAATGGAAAGAACAGCAGTGATACGGTGTAGACCTGGACATAAATCTCTTGACTTCTAGGACAGTGGCCTTTTCATTAATGCATGCCAGACCACAAAAACTTGTAATATAGATTCTTAGTTTGCCAGGCCTACTGTAACAAATGCCATAGACTGGTTGACTTAAATAGCAGGAATTTATTGCCTTACATATTTGGAGACTAGAAAATCAAGGTATCAGCAGGCTATGCTTTCTCTGAAATCTGTAATATTCTCTGGTGGCTTGCTGGCAATCCATAACACAATCTCTGCCTCAGTCACGTGTGATCTGTCCCTTGTCTCTTTTTCACTCCTATTACCATTTGAAAATTTCCTTTGCTTATAAGGACTCCAGCCATATTGGATTAAGGCCTACCTTGATTCAATTGGCCTCAATCCTAATAGGATCTTTGAAGATCCTATTTACAAATGAGTTTGCAACCACAGGACCAGGGGCTAGGACTTAAACATGGGGACACTACTCAATCCATAATATATGGGAAATCCAGTGAAGTAGTAAGTACAGGGTTTGGAATTTGACAGAACCAGTTTCAAATACTGACTTCACCACTTGCTTAATTGATGTCTCTCAGTGTCTGTTTCCTAGGGAGGCCATTGATCTCAATCTGATAGGGGTGGTCATGAGAAATAAATGTAATACTGTGTGATTAGCCCACCCTAGATTCCAGTGTGCCTCCTGATCCTCTTCTGAGAGGATATCCTGCTTCTCCTCTAGCATCCCTATCCTCATTCTTATTGAATTAGTTAGGATTAGATTCAGTTTCAAGTAATAGAGATATAAAATGGCAGAGGTTTGAATAAGAGAGTTTATTTTTCTGTGATGTTAAAGTCCAAAAATAGTCACTTTAGTTTTGGTATGGTGGCTGTGCTCCCCAAAGGAGTCAAGGATACAGGCTGCTTTTATCTTGATGCTTTACTATGTGACTTTTTCCTTAAGATTAGTTCATAGTCCAAAATAACTGCTCTGGCTCCAGCCATCACATCTGCATTCTAGTCAGTTGGAAGGAGGAAGGCAAAAGAAGAAAGGGGACAAAGGCCTTGCACCAGCTGTCTTTTTTTTTTTTCAATATTTATTTATTTATTTATTTATTTATTTATTTATTTATCTATTTATTCCCCCTGATGGTTCTCTCATCTGTCTGCTCATTGTTTTGTTCGTCTTCTCTGGGAGGCACCGGGAACTGAACCCAGGACCTCCCGCATGGGAAGCTAGTGCCCAATGGCCTGAGCCACATCTGCTTTCCGTGGGCTGTGGTGTCTGCTGGCTTGTGGCATCTGCTCGTTTAGGCATCTAGCTTGTTGTGGTAGTGCGGCGTCCGCTCGTCTTCTTTAGGAGGCACCGGAACCCGACGGGACTTCCCAGGTGGTAGGTGGGCTCCCAACTGGTTGAGCCATATCTGCTTCCCACCAGCTGTCTTTTAAGGAAAGTTTCTGGAAGCTGCTACACTACTGTTCTGCTCATATAATAACCATGCCTACTGGAAAGGGAAACTGGGCTATGAAGTCTTTATTCTTGGTGGCCTTGTGCCCAACTAAATTTGGAATGTTTATTACTACTTAGAAGGGGAGAATATATAAAGGATATGACTGTTTCTCTTACTTGTGCATTGTTTTCTAACACCTTCTCATTCCCAAGATCCTGTTCTATTTCCTAATCTTGTAGACTTTGAAAATCTTGCTCCCTGTCAGTCCTGACCTTCCACAGATTCTCTCTACTCTCTGTCACTGACACTTCCCACCTGTGCATCTGCTCTTTCTCTTTAAACCAGGGCATCATGGAGATTGCTCATGTTACAACCACTCAAGTGGAAATTCCTACTTCATTCTAATTTCTAACTTCTCTGGCTCTGATACTGTTTTCATTCTGGTCTGCATATCTGGATCTAGAAATTTTCTTCAATTCCCACTTATACCATTAAAACTCATTCTCAGAATTCAGACCTTGGTTTTTCCCACCTGGATTTGCATTCTCATGGCTTTTGGCTGTCAGGGCCAACTTTTGTAGGAATCATTCACCCCAGCCCTGACTTTTGTCAGTTCACTGGCTTCCTGAATGGCTCACAGTACCCTTCCTTCCACCTTCATGCCTATCCCTTCTTGGCCCATTCTTATTGGGTGAGACAAGGTGTTAGGAGCAAGAGTGCCACTGTTTGATGGGTCTGAAATTAGTCTTGCTTGTATTTAGGTGTCTGGAAATGGATCCCAGGCAGCCATCTGGCAGTCTGCTTTCCAAGTTCACAAGACTGAAGAAAAGGTATAAGAGATGTCAGATCCTAAAGTTCAGTCTCTGGTGGGGAAGGCTGCATTTGAGTCAATTTTGATTCATGTCTGAAGTCCCTGTTGCTAGTTTATGAAACATAGTAGGCAGAAAATTGTTGCATGTGTAGGATTCAAATCATCTACAGAAGTCAGGTTGTGAAAATGTTAAAGTCCACAAATCTTAAATAAAAAATCTGGAGTTATTTATCATTATTCACATTATTTTGATATTTTCCTTTCCCATCTTTATTCTAGCTTGAGCATGTACATAGACCCATGTGATAAGAGAAATAACTTCATCCCTGCCTTTTTGAGGATTTCTGCCACCAACCACCTTCTTAATGTGTCAACAAATCCAAACCTCTATGTTCTGTCAGAAGATGGGTTCACTATTCATCCAGGACAACTAACAAGGAGATGAGGATGGACAACCACCACACCAAGGAACAAAGAGAATCTACAACTGCAAGGAAGACAGTCCCATCCATCAGCCATATGGGATCAAAGCCCCCTCTCAATTAGAGGTGGAGTAGGCATCACCATCCCAGAATCCTCAGGATTGGGGAATGAACTATGGACTATTGTGGACTTACTGATATTCTGCTATAGACTTATTGTGATTCTAGCAATGGAAGAAATTATATCATGGATGTGGAAACAGTGGTTACTGGAGGTGCTGAAGGCAGGGAGTGTCATATGGGGGAACTTTTGGGACTTGGAATTGTCCTGAATGACATTGCAAAGACAGATATAGGCCATTATATATCCTGCCATAACCTACAGAATTGAGTGGGAGAGAGTGTAAACTACAATGTAAAGTATAATCCATGCTTAGTGGCAATGCTTCAAAAAGTGTTCATCAATTGCAATGAATGTACCCCACTAATGAAAGAAGTTGTTAATGTGGGGAAAAGTGGGAGGTATGGGGAGTGGGGCATATGGGAATCCTTATATTTTTTTATGTAGCATTTTATGTACTCTAAGTATCTTTTAAAAATAAATTAAATATATATATATATAAAGAAGATGAGTTCAATTTGGAAACCAAGGAAATGCTACTTTGGAAAATTGTGTCAACTCTATGTGTTCTGGAGAAATGTCTCAGAGATCTAACCTTCCCAATGCTTATCAGGGTATTTGATTTATTATTGTAATATCCATTTTCTCTTCTCTTTGAGCAAACGATTATCTCAATTTAGAACCAGAATTCAATATAATTTCTCAGTTTCTGTAGATATCTGCTGAGGAGCTACTTTCACGTTGCACTAGCCACAATCCCAAGCATCAAAGTCTGATGAACAAGGACTTCACAAAAAGGGACATGCTGATGATTGGACAAACCCTTCCTGTGCAACTCATATCCCCTGTCATTCAATCACTAAAAGTTCTTTCCAGAGCTTCCATAACCTTCCCAGGAATCCCCAGACCTCTCATAACCATGCCCACGATTCCGTCCAAGTCTATGATACCTTGGCCAGAACACTGGGAGCATATGAAAAACAACTCCACCTTGTCCACAATCTGGAGGTTGTGAAGAAGACAGATGATATTGTTTTACCACTCTTATTATACCCTGAGTACTCAAAGCCTGGCAGTCAAACAGCCAAGGCCACTGCAGGTAATCACATGTCTGGACAACTGCCGCCAACCTGCTTGAGCCTTCTCTGGGGCTGAGAGAGGAAGGGAAGGTCTATAACCTTGAACCTAGGGCAACTGAGCAAGAGACACTTTTCTCTCGAGGCAGGAGGGTGAAGAGGAGCAGTAGTAGCCTCCCTGTCTGCTCCTTGCCTATACACGACAGAGCGGGAAGTTTTTCTGGTTCATGTATGAGTGTAGAGTATGTGAGTATAGAGGAAGATGAACTTGCTGGACAGTAACAGAATTTCCGTAAGGCTGAGATAAGAGGTGAGGAGCAGAGTAGGATTTCAATCAGGATGGGAAGGGGCACTTGGGGGCTGGTGGCAAATACCCCCTACCAGCAAATTTAGAGCCATGTTTTCCTCCCCATCATTGTGAATATCTAACCACCACCTGATTTCCAGTTCCCAATTTTGTGTAAAATGAAACCACTTGTCTTTTATCCTTCCTGGAAGCTGACTGGGGAATTCCCAGCTGTTGGAGGCCTTGGTAATCCCCTTGTCCTCACATCTGTATAGAGTTCAAGGTAGTGAGGGAGGAGGGGAAGGTCTGGTTCAGCCAGATCCTGGGGTGGGGTCTTTATTATTTTTTACTTTTAAAAGCCCCCGAGTAATTTAAGGTAGGTTTTCTATATTTTCTCTTTTGACACTTTTATGAAAAACAATAAAAAATATTTTACAAATAGACTATGTGAGCAGAAGCAAGAAAGCTGGGTTGGGGGTAGATGTGCAGTGCCACCGTCAACCTCCCTCCAGGCCCCTTGTCACCTTTGAGCAGCACAAGCAGGCCTTCAATATGAGCTGATGCTTACTCCTTCTCTCCTCCAAGCTCAGACTCTGGGATTCCCTAAACTTATACCCCAACATAGGGTCAGAAGACAGTACCTGGCTATTAGAAGACTAAATATATTTGGGAAGAATAAATAACCCTGGTTATGAGAAATAGAGACCATCGTTTTCAGACAGTGTGCTAACATATGGACTAATCAATTTTCTCTAAATGTAAATAAACACATCTTTGATAGACATTTTCCTCCTCATAGGGAAGGAGAAAAAATTTCTGGCTGACTCAATGAATGTATCTACAAATAAAAAGGCTGGGGGCAGTGGGAGGAGGGCCTGAGGGACCTGGCTTCTTTAATCCACGCTGGTGGGACTTGGTTGGGGGCAGAGCCTCCCTGCAGACCATGGGGGAAGTGGACCCAGAAGTAGTTGCTCATCCTAACATCTGATAATTCTTGGTGCTACCCTTCGCTGTATCTCACTCCCTGTCTTTCTGGAATAACTCTGGCCCTCTGAGTCTGCTTGCTGGCTGCATGGTGAGTACTTGCTCCTTTCCTAGGTAAGTGGGAGTCTTGTAGTCATAGGTACTACTGCTTGAAGACTCTGCCTGGGCCTGGAGCTCCTTCTCATTCTGACTTTCCTCATATGCGGGAAGTCTCAAGCCCCAGTGTCTTCTCTGGGATCAGGCCCAAGATGTGCACGTGCCCCAGAACTTCAGGGTCCCTAGAACCCACAATTTCAGCTCTACTTTCACCTGGGCCTAGGCTCTGCACAGGACTAATACTGACCGGGTGTTTTTCAGTAGCTCTTCCTGCCCCATGTCTTTTTTCCTCCAGGCTGAAGCCACTGCAAAAGTTTCTCTTTTCTCCCCATCCTTATTTTTGTAGGAACATTTCTGTTCTGTGGCAGGAATGGGTGAAATTACAAGGTTCTCAGATAATTTACTGGACTGGGCCAGGTGGCTCTTTTCATTGGCTTAGGAGGTCCTCAGTCCATGCCAGGCTTGCCAGGTCTCGAATTGGTCCTCTGGCTGAGCTGCAGAGAGTCTGGAGGCCAGCAATGATGGGGTGATTAGGTTCAGTGGCCACAAGTGGATAGGCCCTAAGAATTAAGGGTGAGGAAGGGGAAAGATGAGAGAGTCAAGGTCTAGTGGAGAAAGATTATACATACCAGTAGAAGGAGTTATACAAAGATAAGTAAAAAATGAAAAGAGATGCAAGACAAGGGGTGCCTTGGAGGTAGAGGAGATAAGACCTTTCACCTAAGTAGGAAAAAAATAAGAGTGGGAATGAGGGGGCCAATGACAGAGGGCCTCTGGTGGTAGGGATAAGGCCAGTGATAGGGTGAAAGCCATGATGTGGGGGTGGGAGTAATTGTGAAATTAGGGTAGAATGAGAGGAAGGGAGAAACCAAGGGAGAAGAAGACAGAGCCTAGATGGAGTGCGGTGAAAGATGATGGCCCTCCGTGGGCCCTTCATGCCAAGGCCTTGCTACCTGTGCCAGTGTTAGGGAGGACTCTCACAGAGGGCAGAAGTAGGAGAAAGAGAGGTCTCAGGCATAGGGGCTGCTCCTTGCTCTTCCAGAGGGTCTGGAGAGTGGTTGGAGGCCAGAGTTTAAAGCCAATGGGGACTCAGGGGCATGGCATATTCCATGGTTCCCCAAGCAGCGATGGTCATCTTTGGCCATTGCAAATGCACACACCTCACAGCAGGTGACTTGACAAAATCTTTGCTTTCCAGGGTGCCTGCCCACGTGGCTGTGGGAGATGGAAGGTGAAGGTGCAGCCAGAAGCAGGAAGGCCTGGTAGGTGTGGCAGCACACTATCCCTGCACATTCCTCAGAACTCTGACTTTACCGTAGACATTTCACCCTTACCCCGTGGCTTTCTTAAACTTTCTTTGCCTTTATGGTCCCCTCTTGTATCCACTCCAGGTGGACCAGTACCCTGGATAAGAATAGACCATGCTTAGAAGAAGTATTAGAAAGAAGAGGAAGAGATGAGTCACGTTTCCAGAAGAGATAACATGCCAAGTGTCAGGACAGGTAAGCTGTTAAGCTCTCCAAGGTAGGAAACCAGGAGACCAGGTTGCATGTGGTGAAGAGAGGAGTCAAAGAATCTTCTAGGGAGTGAGAGCAGCTTAAGAGAGACTTTTCAAATAAAAGATAAACACTGAAAAAAAATGAACCAAAATCAAAACATAGGGGAAACAGAAGGAAGCAGACAAAACAACAAAAAGAAGAACAATAAACAAAAACGAATGACCAAACAAAAAACTAAAAAACACCCCAAAAAATCCCACTAAAGAAAACTGCTTATTATTATTATCCTAAGTAGGATAAATGAGATAATTTTAATTTTAATCAATAATAAAATGACACAAAAGTGATCTAGCAAAGAAAAAGAAAGTGTTCTTGAAAACTGAAAATTATTTTCCAAAACTGAAAACTGTGATGAAAGGTTTGGAAAATAATGTTTAGGGAATCTTTAAAAAGTAGAACCAAAAGACAAAATGATGAATGATTGGAGATAAAAGATTGGATAATTGGAAATGATGTTCAAGAAAACCAATATCCATCTAATTATGATTTTCAGAAAGATGGGATAATATGGAAAAGAAATTACTTTAGAAACATCATCAGTAGTATTGTTCAGAGCTGAAGGATGGTGCTTTGTAATTGAAAGGGCTCAAGAGTGCCATGATCACACAATGGATAAAGGTCCACAGCAAAGTGCAGTATAACATTTCAGAACAGCAGGGATTAAAAGAAAATACAAGTGTCGAGACAAAAAAGAGCACATATACATCGTTGGGAGTAATCAGAAGGACGTTGGTCTTCTCATCAGCAACATAAGAAATTAGATGACAGTGAAGAATGCCCTCTGAATTTTAATGAAAATGAGTTGTCTACCCTGAAAAACTATTAATCAAGAATGAGGTAGGAGAAAAAATATTTTCAGTCAGGCAATGTATCAAAAATATTACCTCCCATGCAGTCTTCTCAGGAAGACACTGCTAGATGTGTTCCTACCAAAACTAGAGGGAAAGAAGATATCAAGGTAAAGAAAGGATAATTGGATCCAGAAAATAGGGTTCCAAGACAGGAGAGCAGAAATCACGTTCTTGGATGACAACTGTGCAGCAACAAAAGGAAGCAACATATTGGAATAGTGAGAAGATGCACGTGGGCGGGAGGTCTCCAGGGGAAAATGCAAATGATTATTCAATGGTTCTGGTTACATAGTGAACAGACCCGAGAAAACATAGGTATATAGAAAATCATATAGGTAAAATAAAAATTCAACTGCTGACTGCAGGGAAAACCAAGTGTTGCTCAGGAAAGGAAACATAATTAGAGAATATTACTTGATATGCAGTGAACAACAATTATGACATAATAATGTAAGTAGTGAACATTGAGCCAAAATTATGATGTAATTGTTTTTAAATGATGGTTGGATGACAGTGGGGTGTTTTGAAAGACAAGTCGTTATCCCTAGTCAAATTAAATATTTAAAATTAATAAAGAAGGAAATATTGATAAAACCATGTTATTTACACATACAGAAGCCACTAGTGAGTGACATTGCTAGAAGTTTAGTTGTTACATCAGCAGGACTTAGGGTAGAAAGAATGTAGGGACAAGGGAGTGTTCTTTAGTTATTAGAACTATTTGACTCAAAATAATGTTCATCTCTTACCCTGAAAAAATAAAAGTGAATTAAAAAGTTGCAACATAATACTACAAATGTTCATTTTTTAATTTGCAAGTAAGCATAATACAAAATCCAATTCTAAAAATGATCTTTATGAGGACTTCTGGTTCTGGACAAAATGGACAAATGTACTTCTTCCAATTCTCTCAGTAGATATGGGTAAAAACGAAAACTTTGACTCCCAAAACATCATCCATAAAAGAAAAAAATCAACAAATAGGACTTCATAGAATCAAAAACTTTTGCTCTGCAAAACATCCTGTTAAAAGTATGAAAAGGAAGCTATGGATTGGGAGAAAATATTTGCAAACTACATATCTGATAAAAGACATATCTAAATACATAAAGAACTCTCAAACTCAACAGCCCAAAATAACAAAATGGGCAAAAGACATGAAGAAACTTTCATCAAAGAAGATATACAGATGGAAAATAAGCACATGAAAAGATGTTCAATATCATTAGCCATTAAAGAAATGCAAAAACCTGATGAAATTGTTATCATTAAATACCTATTAGAACAGCTAACAAAAATTGTGACAATACCAAATGGTGGCAAGGTTGTGGAGAAACTGCATCTCTTACACATTATAGTCAGAAAGTAAAATGATACAGCCACTCTGGAAAATAGTTTGAAAATTTCTTTAAAAAAATGAAACATGACCGAGCAATTGTACTCTGGGGCGTTTATTCCAGAAAAAAGAAAATTTGTGTCCACACAAATGCCTGTACACAAAAGTTCAAAGCAGCTTTATTTGTAATAGCCCCAAACTGGAAACAACCCCTATGTCCTTCAATGCATGAGGGGTTAGACATACTGTGGTCCATTCACCCTGTAGGATACGACTCAGCAGTAAAGCAGTAAAATGGACTATTGATACATGCAACTACTTGGACACATCTCAAGGGCATTATGTTGAGTGAAGAAAGCCACTTTCCAAAGGTCACAAAGTGTATGATCTTACTTATATAGCATTCGTGAAAGGACATTACAGAAATGGAGACCAGATTAGTGGTTGCCAGAGGTTGAGGACAATGGAGTGAAGAGGTAAGCATGACTATAAAGCAGGAGCAGGAGGGAGATCTTGGTGGTGATGGAATAGTTCTGTTGTTTGTGGTTATGGTTAGAGGAAATACACATACTGAAATTACAGAACTATGCACACACTTTGTACCATATCAGTTTTCTGGTGTTGCAGTTATAGTTATGTAAGTTGTAACCATTGGGGGAAACTGGGTGAAGGGTACACAGGACCTTTCTGTGCTATCTTTGCAACTTTTTATGAAGCTATAAATTATTTGAAAATGAAAAAGAAATGAAATAAAAGAAAGCCCACCAATAATTGGTGAGAGCAGCCTCTTGGTCATGCAGAATTTTTACACGTTGGGCAGAGAAGTCTTTTAATGCCTCCTCTACCACATATTAGCTGTCACCTTGTGAAATTGCTTTATTTTTCTGAACATCAGTGTCTTCACCTGCACAAGAGCAATACTACTACTTACTTCTAAGAACTGGGCTGAAAATCAATAGAATTATCTATTTGAAATATAGAAGTAGAAAAATAGAGAATCAAATAACATTGTGAAATTGTCAAATGACAGGCCCTCAATACATGTTTGTACCTTTAGATGAGTGCTGTTTCTCAATTCTAGGCTGTTAATGTTTTTAGGGGGTGGGTGGGCGGTTCAAGGAAATAGAATTTTTCTTCAGCTTCAGAAAAAAGTATAAAAGATGCCAACTCAATCTGGAACTGTAGAAGTTATTTTAACTTAAAATAGATTTATTTATTTTTAATCCTATAGCTTTTGAAATCTTACATCAAAACAGGTAAATAGCTGATATTACCAATTCTTGGAATGTAATGAGATAATTTCCTGAATATTATTTAGTGTTAGAAAAACCCCCACAGTGTATTTTTCCCCTTCCCCAGTTTTAAGGCTGTTATCAAGAAATAATTCCTACCTGAGTTAGTAAGGTTCTACTCTTTCCTATTAAACTTGTATTGTTGAGTATATATCATTATGACTCTCAAGTAAAATATTTTCCTTAAAAATTCATCACAAAAGTTCTATTTCTACTGGGTCTTTACAAAGACTATTTTGGTTTTATGAAAGAACATAAAACTAGGAAAAATAACAACAAAACAAAATAGATAAAAGAAGGATAGAAACCAATACTTTCATAATTGTTTTCAAATAGTATGTTCATGTAAGTTAAATTTATGATGAAAACCATAAACATTTTCTAGAAGCCTTGATTTTATCTTTCAATGTGTCTTAATTATCGTAGGGACAAAATGGGGGAAAGATTTCACGTTTCAGAAGAAAATGAAATGCATAAATATGGAAAATAATATCCAAACAGAGATTAAATGGCAAATGAAATTTCTACAAATTGCATTTGTTATTGTAGAAAGTCTCGTCTTTTTACTACCTAGGCAAAGGAATATTCTGTGAACACAGGGCTTGCTTAGGGAGCTCAGAGAGTTCCAAGAAAGGATTTGGGGACTATTCACTGAAAATAGAAAAGCAACATCCCCACAGCTCTTCCAAACACATAGAAATGTGGGTGAAATACAATAGCAGCAGCAAACATTGATGTAGAGTGGACCTCAAAGGAAAGAAAGGGAGATATCAAGTTTCCAGTCACTAGGAGCCTCTCAGGACAGAACAATGAGCTCGAGTTGAAGCCTAAGGCACCGTGGGAATGTGGAAGAATGCGGTATACCCAGTGGAGGAAGGATGGAACTGTCCCATGGAAAAAAAAAATCTCAGTAAAGAGAATCTCCTTATCAATAAGTATCAAGCTAGAGAAAACAGTTTATCCTGAGAAAGTAATACAGGTAACAAATGGGTTCTAATAATGAGCCATCTAGAAAAGACTATTTATTTATTTATTTATTTATTTATTTATTTATGATTAGGCCAGTAATTTATTAAGGTAGGGATGGAAGAGAAATGGGAGAAAATAACAGATCATAGGTCCCAGGTAGAGAGGAAGGGGCTGAAGAGTGGTAAAGAGAACAGACATACAAACTGCAATTTCCCGTTATAGATTATAAATGCCCAGGTTTTACTTGCATGTTGATCCATGCGGGAGTGGCAGACACGGTGAGAGCAGGGCGCAGAAGGCGAGAGAGAGAGAGAGAGAGAGAGAGAGAGAGAGAGAGAGAGAGAGAGAGGCTTTTGTGCCTGCTTTTTAAAATCAAAATAAGTATGTTAAAAAATTATCAGAAGTGATTAAAGGGTAGAAACCATTAGGCAAGAACAGGACATTCTGAAGGAAAAGGAAAGTAGACTTGAAAAGGACCAAGTAGGTATTGTAAAAATAAAAAAGTTAAACATAAAAGTAATAATAACAATAACAATAATAATGTATTTGGGAGTTTGAAAGCAAGATCCAACCAAAATATAGACGTAACTAATATGAATGAGGAGGGGAGCTATCTGAAGGCCTAATGTATCATAATCACAATTAAGCATAAATGAACAAATGGAAACAAGCTCAATAACTATCATTAGGGCAGAAGAACAGATTATGGTATATTTATACATGAAATACTGTTCAGTGGCTAAAAATGAACAAGTTCAATATGAAGCAATATGGATAGAATTGAAAAACATCATATTGCAAATGAAAGCAAGTTGCAATGCATTACATGTTGTATGATAATATTCATGTAAATTATGATAAACCCATAATTTAATATATTATGCTCATGGATATATAATAAGTAAAGTATAAAAACATGGAGAGAAAGGATATACTCAGTCTTCATGTTAGTAGTTGCTTCTGGGGAGGGATGGAGAAAAAATTGAACTAGAGACAGTTTCAATTGGAACTTCAACTGTGTTTGCAATGTTTTATTTATTTTAAAAGCTTCAGCAAAAAAAAAAAATGAAGTGTTAATGTTTCTACAAGGTAAGTACAGGGATTGGTAATGGTACTTTCTGCATTATGTGCCATGTTTAAAAATGTTCACAATTACAAACATAGGGAAAAATGAAAAAGATGAAAAACGGAACAACTTTCAGGAACACAAGAGGTTTCTTGTATCAAATGCTTGCTCTGCTTCTCTAAATGTGGAAGTAACCCTCTCTTCAGTGGGTTCCACATCCTTTGAAGTAAAGTGTGCTTGCTATAGAGACATAAAATTTCCTCATTTAATGCAATGTGATATGTGGGATGAGGAGGTTACTTTTTTTTTTTTTTTTTTTTAAAGATTTATTTATTTACTTTTAAAATCCATTTTACCCCCCCCCCCATTTTTGCTGTCTTGTGTCCATTCATTGGGCAATTTTCTGTGTCTTGTTTCCTGTCCTCCCCTCTCATCCTTCTCCTCCTGTCTTCACCAGGATTCAATCCTGGGAATCTCTGATGTGGGAGAGAGGCGCCCTGCCATCTGTGCCACCTAAGTTCCTGGTTTTTTGGCACGTCTCCTCTTGGCTCTCCCTTGTGTCACTCTCCTGTTATGTCATCATCTTGCTGCATGGTTAGGCGGGGCCTTGGTGGTTCACCCGCTTGTAGGGCTGGGCAGCTCACCTTTTAAAGGCAATGTTTCTCTGTCTACACTTGCTCTATTCTGCCTTTACCTTTGTTAGTCTTATAGACAGGGCTTTTCCAACAGGAATAGAAGGAACAGATGGAAGTGAAAGTAAATAAAAGAGGTAACATCTGAGAATCAGGTCACTCATCTGAAGTTCATCTTTTAGTTCTCATAGCAAAGAAGTTGCCTTTCCCTTGACTTCTTGTTTTATGGTCCACTGTGGTATATGACAATTGGTAAAGGCTAAGGATCAGCTACATATGACTTCATGGCTTCTGATCATAATTAAATAAATTCACTTGAAGAATCTATTGTTATTCAATAGGAATGGGGGAAAACTTCAAAATTCAGTGACCAAAGGAGCATAGTATATGTGACACACAGGAAGTATGTTTCTGTAGTAAGAGAAAATAGAGAATTTGTAATTAAATCATTTTCATCAATTAATAATTTAAGAGACAAGTTTAACACATCCTTTGCCTTTGAAGTCAACTAAAGTTTAACATATTAATTGCCCTGATCTGATGTGAAATAATGCAAATTTAATCCTGCAACTGCTTTTTCCTATTTATTTTTACTGATGAGTCTTTCATGGTTCTCCAGCATGAAAATTTTCTTTCTAAAATATTTATGATTGTGCCAAATATGTGTAGATTCCTTCAAAAGTGTCTTATTTTTCAAAGCAATTAAAAGTTAGAATGGGCTCCATTAAAATTCAGTAATAAGACTTATCATTAAATGGAAATTATCTGTGTGCTGAACACTGAAGGAATTGACAGTTATAGGTTGATGACTCTGAGCTCAGGCTAAAGCAGAATAACAAGATTTTAGTGGCTGAAACATGAGTTAAGCTGGAATTCTAAAAAGGCAGAGTGAACTTCATTTGCATATATGAGAAATAGGATGATTTTTTAAAACATATTTTGAAATTCAGGTTGATCTAATGTGTGTGAAAAAAGGGAAGGTGTTTGGGGTTTAGAATGGAGAAAAACAAAGTGTATATATATATGTATATATATAAAATGGGCATATCTCCCACAGGATAATGTTTCTATTTCATTAAGGCATTATTGTTGCACAGTGAAGGTGTATTAAATGGAGTAAAAGAGTAGAGAGATTGGCACCTTCTCTGGAATTAAGCTTGGGGGAATCAGAATTGAAATACTGAATGCCTTTTAATGTTCTTGTCCAAGGCCTGGACAAATGACTTACAGGACTAGCTTGAACAGGCAGAGTTTAAGTACACATTGATTTTAAGATATCTACTTATAAAATCTGTTTTCTTCCCTTACACTTCTCTTCCCTTTTAAAATGAAGCTAAGAAGGGCCCTGAGATACTATCCATGGATTCTTCATTCTGTTAATGCTATAATCCCTGGATTCCTGCTGCAACAAATTTAGGTCATTCACATTCCAGAAAGAGAATCTGTGGCCTTCACTCTGTATATGTTATTGTGGGAACTGGGTGGAGGTGGGGGGTTGGATATAGAATACTAAGAAATAAACCAGCTCCAGGTAGGGGACTAAGTAGCTACATAAGGATGTTTCATTTTTGGATATCAAATTCAATATCTGACTAAGGAGAAATTATCCAGAGGATATATTCTGAATGTAACCTTTTTCTACTTGGCTAAGAATTCTGCCCCATGGTCTGCCCCAAATTCTCTGGTTTTATTGCTGGTGCACTGGGCTGGATATCTGGTACAGTATCAAGGCTGGTTAGATGCTTCACACTCCTTTCCCTGTGTCCAACCTGACCTTGGCCTTTTCAGACAGGTGGCATCTTCTGAGGATAAGCCACTACCGAGTGCTGGCTGGAACCTAAGGAGACACCAGCCAGGGGGAGAATGCCAAGCTCCTTCTCTCTTCCTTTGAAAAGCTCCACCCTTTCTCAGATGTGGGACAAGTAAAATAAGAGAATATTTCCCATCCATCGATGCCTTAGAAAGGTTCACCCCAGCAGAGTATTGCGCTCAAGAAGAAGTGAAGCTGAACTCTACCTGCAACCCATCTGGTGGCTCCCTGGCTACGTTGCTATGGCCTGGTGTTTGCAGCTCAGCATACACTCATCTGTGCTGGGAGCTGCCATAAGCTTCCATGACCTGAGGAACCTCACTTGATTGTCACTTGCTAACACCTAAATCTTAAAGTGGTCCATCTAGAACATATTAGTTAAAAACAGACAACAAAAGCAAAATTAAAACACACACACACACACACACACACAAAACCCAAGTTACATGGCACAATATAGGCTGCTAAAACCAAAGGTCTAGAAACACTCTTGGTCCACAGATGATGTCTCAATCTCCAGGTGTTATTTCACTACAAAAATTCCATTTTTCATCTATTTCACATGGTACTTGATCCTGGATTAGAAGGTCAGTATCTAACAGCCCCTTTCCCCATTCAGTTCAGACAAAGGAGTTAGGGAGAAAGAGAGCAAAACACCAACTTGTTACTTATAAAAATTTTGAAGAATATGACTTAATTGTGTGACAACAGTGGTCCCTTTAAGGGTTGGAAAAGCAGACACGACGCGTGCTTCCTGTAGTTAGGCTGGCCCAGTCTAGGTTTTATTCCAATCCTCTAAGTTACTCTTCCAAGAGTGCTCCACTAACAGAGGTGCCATAGGAGGAGAACAGGAACCTGCGAGAGGAGGTTCCCTCCGACAAAGGAGATAAGAGGAGAATACAGTTGCCAATTATACCTCCACCATGTGAGTAACCCCATAAAAACAATCTTGGCAGCCTTAGTGCCCAGGAAGAAAGATTATGGGCATGCATTCGCTCTTGGAGGGTAGGAGACACAGTACGGGTAGGGAAACTGCAGAAGCATGCTTAGCAGAAACATGGCAAGAGAATAAGAGAAAAGTTGCAGAGGTGAGACAGACGAGGCAAGACATTTTAATTCTATTTTCACAGTATAAGCTCTCTATCTTCTGCCGTTCTTCCCTTAATTAGCTCATCTCAACTTGTCTATTAAATCCCATTTAATATTTTATCAAACATCTCTTTTAAATCCCTTTTTTTGCGGATGCTAAGGAGTAGCCTGAAGAAGATAGTTTCTTTGAATAGGACCATAACTTTATTCTGAAATCAGGTAAAAATTTATTTTCCTGCCCAGGAATAGAGAAAAAAATGGTTTTCTATTCATGGAAAAACATCCATCCCTGTGTTTATTACACTCTCATGAAAAGAAGTACAAAATATCTTTAATGTATAAATGTTACAACATATAGACATCCAAATGTTATAACTTATAAACATATTATTAGGAAAGAGATGTTACTTTTCAATTATGTGACAGTCTTTTAGACAACACACACTCACACATAGAATTTTAGTCCCCCTTACAATCCTTAGTTAGCTAGCTGTCAGGAAAAGACATGATTCTAGAATTATGAATTATGCAAATTTCGTATGTTAAAAATTCATCTAAAGTGAGAGTAAGGAGGTGAGCAAAGTAGAATGTTAATCATTTTTAAAGGTAATCTCTTTATTTTAAAATAATGACCCTCATTGTCAGGCCCTGCCTGTATCTTGGTCTCTGTTCCTCTGCACTTCCCACAAATGGAAACGTCTGGCCTCAGACTTTAGTATATCACTTAAACCAAACCTTTGTGACTTAAAATTGAGGTGCCCATGTGGGGACTGACACTGATTGCTGAACTGCTGGGCTGTTCCCTTTACCTCTCTATCTCGGCCGAGGACCCAGCTTCTGATGGTAGGGCTTGCTTTCGCTTGCTCAGCTTCCTGCTTAGAACAATTCACATACCCTTTAAGCCTTGTCTTTGGTCTAATTTTAAACATGAGAACGCCTCTTAGTTTCAGGCACTGCTGTGAGGATTAAACGAGGTCTAATGCATGTGACACCACCCAGGCTGTGGATAATGAGTGTAAGCCCTGCTACCCTTGCTTCTGAGCTTAGTGTATTTACTGGGGAAGCCCAGATATGGTACTTATTATCCAAAGGATCTGAGCTATTTGGTCACAAAAATGTTCAGTCATCTCCTAGAGCATTTAGTATCTCCTACAAATGTAGGAGACGTCCCAGTCAGATGCATTGTAGCCCTTTCTAACGCTAGCACAGTTTGGCTGTTCTTTTGAATGAGAAGATTATGGTTACAAACAAGTGCTGGTACATACAAACAAAATATGCGTTTTGCTAACCTTTGTTTCCTGTCTTTTCATCTCTTAACCAGTTTCCTGATACCACCCCCCCTCTTTTAAGATTTATTTATTTATTCCCTCCCCCCCCAGCTGTTTTTGCCCTTGTTGTCTGCTCTCTATGTCCATTCGCTATGTGTTCTTCTGTGTCTACTTGTCTTCTCTTTAGGCAGCACTGGGAACTGATCCTGGCACCTTCCAAGTGGGAGAGAGATGTTCAATCTCTTGTGTCACCTCAGCTCCCTGGTCTGCTGTGTCTCTTATTGTCTCTCCTCTGTGTCTCTTTTTGTTGTGTCATCTTGCTGCATCAGCTCTCTGCTCAGGCCATCACTCCTGCATAGGCCAGCACTCCTGCGTGGGCCAGCTTGCCACAAGGGCCAGCTTGTCTTTACCAGGAGGCCCCGGGAATCGAACCCTGGACCTCCTCTACAGTAGATGGGAGCCCAATCACTTGAGCCACGTCTGCTTCCCCTCTTCTTTCTTCTTTTGCCTTACCTGTTATGACATATTCTAGGAGGGTAAACACACACCCCATGGTTAATTTTATCAACTCTGACACTTACTCACTGGCTGTGTGCCTTTCACCAAGTTTTTTATCCTCTGTGAATCTCAGGCAACTCATTTGAAAATACAAATAATAGTCTATAACTCAAAGAGTGAGTGAAGATAAAATGAGATGATAAATTTGAAGCAGGAATTTTGAAAAATTTTTTTGACTGAATACCCCCTTAAACTGAAAAAACTAAAAAATCATTCGGTACTTCAAAAAGGTTTTAATTGTATAGTATGGCAGTTTGAGATATTTTATGAATTCCAAAAAGAGAACGATTCGTTTGTAAACTAGTCTATTCCTCTGAGTGTTATACCCTTGGATTGCATTAAATTCAGCTGAGGTGTCTTTGATTAGATGACCTGGTAAGATTAAGGCTTTCCATTTGACTATGTCAGTGGGTGTGACTCAGGCCGAGACCCCGCTCGCTTGCTGGGTCTGATATAAATGGACACTCACTCAGCCAGACATCAGGGAAGACAGAGCTCTGTCATTTTTGATTCTGCCATGTGACAGAAAGGAGAAATTTCAAGTAGCTGAGGTCCTGGGAAGTGATGAGCCATTTTGCCTGCAGCTTACAGCTGACCTTGGGAAGAGAGTGGGACAACCGAGACTGATATAGGAAGCCCTGAGAGACAAGCCCTATGCCAGACTGCAGCTGAGATTGGGAAGAAGTGGAGCAGCTGAGCCTGAGAGAAGAAGCCCAGAGGGGAAGGCTGAAACCTTGCAGAGATCTCCTGCCATCTTGCTTCAACACGTGGCAGCTGACTGGTGAGAAAGCACCTCTTATGGTACCTTGAGTTGGACTTTCCACTGCCTTGGGACTGTAAGCTTTTACCCCAAATAAATACCCTTTATAACAGCCAATAGATTTCTAGTACTTTGCATCAGCAGCCCTTTGACGAACCAAGATACCATATACCACACTATTATTATTATTATTATTATTATTTTTTAAAGATTTTATTTATTTATTCATTTATCCTCCCCTTGCTGCTCGCGCTCGCCGGGTCAGCCAACCATGCCGCGCGGGCGGGCCCGCCCTCACCAGGAGGCCCCGGGAACCGAACCCGGGGCCTCCCACATGGTAAACGGGAGCCCCACCGACTGAGCCACAGCCTCTTCCCAACACACTATTATTATTAACACCTTGCATTGGTGTGATGCATTTGTTAGAATTGACTAAAACACATTTTTATAATTAGACCATTAAATATAATACATTGTTTAACTTAGTGTTCACTGTTGTGCTGTAAAGTTCCATGGATTAAAAAAAAATATTCTAGTACCACACATACAAACCTAACATTTCCCTCTTTAGCCACATTCAGACATATAGGGAGCTAAGGTTTAAAATGTACCGAGTTTCTGTCTGGAACAGTGGAAATATTTTGCTAATGAATGGTGGTGATGATAGCATAGCACTGTGAACATAATTAATAGCATTAAAATATATATCTGCAAGCCATTTTACTGTTTGGCTTTCTAGAAGATAGCTGGATTCTCATAATATATGCTTCTACATTTGATCTGTTGTAATATGTTGATTTGGTTGAAATATATGAAGAGAATGTGGCCTCACACAGATATGTAGTTGGAAAAGTGAGGAATAGTCTTATAGCCTTTCCAGATAATTGTAGATATTCTCCTTTGATTTTCTAGTCAAACTCAATAAGTGGTAGTTTCTAAAAGGTTAGTTTCAATCTGGAATCTTAAACCATATCAAGAAGCAGTTTGTACTTTATAACATTAAAATCCATTGGTTTTGCTTGTACTTTGGGTCTTTCACCCAGGTACAATTTTGTATAACATTGTGCATGGGTCATTTGGAAAATATTGGCTTACTGAATTATGTGGGTCTTCCAAATGTTGACACATTTTATTATAGGATATCAAAAAATCGCATTTGTTAAACTCACCAAGAATCTGATCAGAGAAGTGTTTAAGTATTGGAAAGCTATCCAGTTTGTGGTGGTAGATACAAGGTTTCCAAAATCTTCATTTCAAATTTTATCAGTGGCCACAAATATTGTGTAAAGTGGCAAGTTCAATTTGTTTACTTTAATGAAAATATTTGCCAAATCCCATGTATGAAAACCTTTGTTTGTCTTTCAGCTTTTTTCTTTCAAGTAAAAATGGTGTTCCATGAAATAATTGGCAAGTTCAGCTTGCAACTCAATCACATAAGTGCTTTTCCTGGAGACAACCATCATACTTCAGTATGTGGCAAATGTGTTTTATGAGTATCTCCTTTTTTATCAGACAAATAATAAAAAGACATGTATTCAAGGGGAATTGTGGTAGTTTGAAACTGTATGTATCCCCTAAAATCATGTTCTTAAAGTTAATCCGTTCCCGTGGGTGTAAACCTAATGTAAGTAGATTTTCATAAGGTTACTTCAGTTAAGGCATGGCCCAGAGTGGGTCTTAATCCTCTTACTGGAGTTCTTTGTAAGAGAATGAAATTCATACACACACAGTGAAGCCACAGAAGCAAGAAGCTGAAATCAACAAAACCCAGAAGAGAAGGGAGAGACCAGCAGATGCCACCATTTGCCTTGCCATGTGGCAGAGGAGTCAAGTTTCACCAGCAGCTGATCTTTGGGAAGAAAGCATTGCCTTGATCTGGACATTCTCATGGCCTCAAAACTGTAAGCTTGTAAGCTAATAAGTTTCTATTGTTAAAAGCCAACCATTTCATTGTATATTTTGTATCATCAGCACAAATATCAATATAGTGGAGAAGACAAATAATTTCTTAGCATTATTATGAAAGTAGTTTTGACTTTGCAGAACCCCTGAAAGGGTCTTGAGGATCCCAGGAGTTATTGAACCTTACTTTGACTGCTGATATATGCTTTCAGTATTACATGACCTGGATACAGAGTAGGCATTCAGTAAGAAGCATCAATTCCATTATTTTCATGTATTACACATTTTAAATGTGTGTGTGTGTGTGTGTGTGTTTGAATCTATGGTGTGGGGTGTTGAGTTACTTATACTCTTCAGTTCATTGTATATTATCATCACAGGTCTATCAGAAAGGACCTCACTCCAAGTTTCTAAATGTTAATAATTTCAACCTCTTCCCTTTGTTCTCTGGTCCTAGGAGTGGTAGCTGCTTCCTGTAGTTATACCTTCTGTAATAAACTTAGTGCTCCCTTTGTGCCTTTTCAGTTTTCCAATACTTGGTGTGTAAACAAACCACCCAAATGAGAACAAACAGAGGCTATTTATTCATAGCTTGCTAAAGCAAGGGAGTCAGCCATCATTTAGATTTGGCAGAGCCTCAAAGGCAGGCATGGGAATGGGAAAGATTTATAGTGAAAACAAAGAAAGGTATCAGGTATGTCCCTACTGGAGGTTGTTAGCTTATGGAATCTGGGGTGAGTTAACTAGAAGCATCTTTTGTGAATAGTTTGGGTAGTCTATTTGGCTTTCTCTGACTGGTCCTGAGTTGGAAGCAGAGGCAAAAAAGAGGGAAGTTGGCAGTTATTGACCAAATCCTGACTATTCTGGGCTGATTGCTGCAGAGATTGTAGATCAGAGTTCTGTTGTCATATATGGTCTGGCTGTTGTCCATTTGTATATTCAAAATCTCACTGCTTAACAATTCCCTATATTAAATTCTCTCTGATAAATTAATGGGTATGACCACTGTTGTTTGAGGAGACTCAAAAAAATCACTGAGTAGTGTGCCCAAAGTTAACTGTCCTCATATAGTTAACTTAAGGATTGCTTATAATATAACAAAATAACTGGGTATATTATTGGATGAACACTTAAATTATCATAGTTCACCACAAAGATGAAATATGAGAGAGGACAAAGGAAGAAGGTGCAATGCTAGGATAACCAACCATTCTGAGTTTCCCACTGGGATTTCTGGGGATATGGAACTTTTAGTGCTAAAACTAGGATAGTACCCGTCAAACTGGGACAGTTGACCACCCCCTCACAGTATACAAAGTTGTACTTTATTAACAATCATTTTATTTTCTACCCCAATAATATAATACACTCCAATAAATGAGACCAGTATTTGGTCTCTGATTTTACACTGCAATCAGAAATCAAAATATGTAATGTAAACTATAGACCATTGTTAGTAACAATGCGTCAATAATTGCTCATCAACTGTAACAAATATACCACACTAATGTAAGATGTTATTAATAGGGAAAAATGTGAGGGGTGTGTGTGGTATATGTGAATCCCCTATATTTCATCACCATCACCCCTGTCTATTGCCAAACCTCTGCCATCTACCCTGCAAGAGCCATCCCCAAGATTACAAGCTCCCCCAAGGCCCCATTCTGTTTCAGGCAGCTTGTTTGGAAGTAATAACTTTATTTTTAAAGAAGTTTTAGATTGCAGAAAAAGTACATAGAAAATCTAAAGGATTCCCATATACCTCACCCCCTCCCCTCTCACATTTTCCCCTATTAATAACATCTTAAATTAGTGTGGTACATTTGTTACAATTGATGAATAAATATTGAAGCATTGCTATTAACCATGGCCTATAGTTTACATTATGGTTTACATTTTGCACCACACAATTTTACAGGTTTTGACAAAATGTATAATGGCCTGTATCTGTCATTGCAGTATCACACAGAACAATTCTAATGTCCCCAAAAAGTACCATGTGACACCTATTATTTTCTCTCCCTCCCCTCAGAACCTATGGTGACCACTGTCTTTATATCAATGTTACAAGTTCTTCTATTACTATAATAATAATAATAAGTCTACTTTGGTCCTTAGCTGTACTCCACACCATATGTCCATCCATCCCTTAATCCTGAGGACCTTGGGATGGTGATGCCCACCCTGCTTCCCATTGAGAGGGAGTTCAGATCCCATGGGGCAGATGGATGGAACTGTCTTGCTTGCAGTTGTAGATACTCTCTGTTTTTTGCTAGTTGTCCTGGTTGAGTCTGATGAACTGGAGAGAAGGTGTTGGCTGTAACTCTGCTGAGATTCAGGGCTCAACTGGCATATGAACAGACTGAAGATTTAAGTCTCTGGAGTATATATTTAATGGGTATAGTGCTAATTATAGGTTCAAACAGAAGGGGTAGAAGAATCATGTATAGGGAAATTATAAATGGATCTAACTCTGTTACACTGGGGAAATTAGATTATCATATATTCCAAGGTAAGCCCCATTGACAGAGTGCTGATTTCATGGGGTTGTCTGCCCTGCCTATAGTGTTCAGATGTCTCTAGAGTCCCCAAGAGTACCCCTGTTTGAGGCTTTATTTACTGTGGCAGTTAGTGAGATCCTCCTGAGATATGCATAAGCATTACCTCTGGAATGACCTCCCAACTCACTTTGAAACTTCTTAGCCATAAAAACCCTTTTGTATTTAATGTTTTCCCCTTTTGGTCAAGGTCCAAATGCTTCGCTGGTTGGCACTTGGTATTAATCCCTTAGTGCCAGGGAGGCCCATCCCCTGGAGTCATGTCCCATGTTGGGGTGGGAACGGGGGAGGGAGACAGTGAGTTTATTTGCTGAGTTTAGAGCAGGGCTTCTTAACCAGGGGTCCACAGACAAGGGGTCTGTGGAAAGATTTCAGGGGGTCCATGAGCTTGGATTGAAAAAAATCAACTTATTATCTTTATTTTCTCTGACCTCTAACTGAAATCTAGCATTTCCTTCACTTATGAATTATGTAATAAATTACAGTAGTATTAATTTCATATCACATTACAGTTGTTACATATCTCAAAAAATTGTTTATGCTCATCCATACTTTGAAATTATGGTAGTTGTTAGAAATGATGCTAGTTAAGTATCATAAAACTATCTGCCACTACATTCTGAGAAGGGGTCCATGGTTTTCACCCGACTGGCAAAGGGGTCCATGGAACAAAACAGGTTAAGAACCCCTGACTTAGAGAGAGGCTGCATTTGAGTAACAAGGAGATTTTCAGGAGGTAACTCTTAGGCAATAGATATTATTAAGCTAAGTTTCAGTTTTACAAGCGTAAGGTTCATAAGTATAAGCATTAATATCAAGGGCTTGGTATATTGGTCTGTTTTCTTTTATTAGGTACTGCCTATGAACTCCAGAGATTCTTGCCACTCTAATAGAGAATGTAATAGTCCTCTACTAGAGGACTCCTCAGGATGGGACTTTAATATTTTGTTGGTTATTGTGTGGGTCTCCACCCACTGAGATAATACCCTATGACCACATGAACACATTCATATTTCATGGAGGCATGCCCCAGGTGCACCCTTCCTCACGTTCCCCCACCACTAACACCCTGAATCAGTGGTCCTCCCCTGCCATAGTTGCCCAAAGAACACTACCACAATTGTATTTTCAACCACAGTCCTCTACTTCCACAGAGTTCACCTGTTCCTTCCTCCAGCCCTCCTACCAGCTCTATGGATAGCCCAACCCATCCCCCCAACCCGGCTCACACTCACACTCCAGCATTGCCGACCCCACTCACATTGCTGCAACACAATCACCCCTGTTCACTGCCAAATCTCCCCCTTATCAGATTCTCCATGGTGAAAGGAAATCAAACATCAAACTTGGTGGGATGGGGGCTAAGAATAGTTTCATAGACCCCCCTCCACTGAGGATGCTCCTCTTTCTCCAGTTAAACAATGATCTAAGTTTTGAGGAGAAAAATTAGACCCTTAGTCCAATCAGTCATTACATATGTTATTTAAACAGTCTGTGCCTCTTACACATATAATATGATTCAATTTACAAAAAAAAGAGAAGGAATTATTTTCAGAAAGAGTCCTTCTTTTAGAAATAGGGAATACTCCCCCCTCACACCTTGTAATAAGGATGATTACATTCACAGGTGGTAATTAAATTAAGGAACAATTTGCATTTGTTCCAAAACAATTGAACAAAGGAAACTGAGATAAACACAAAGTGTTTCATCATCTGAAGACATTTCCTCTGGCTCCCTAACAGAGGGCAATTTAATTCCAAAAGATTGCATGTATTGATTAAAGTACTGGCCCCCAGGTATTTAACAGATGAATGAAACCAATGAAAAGGGCACTTACTGTTCACATTTCCCAATATCAGAGATCAAGCATTAATAAAGGGAGAGAGTTAATCTTAGGAAATGATACTTGCCCCCAAAAGATTGCATTTATTGAAAATGTTCCATAAATAGGGTTGTCGATTATTAGCATATAACAATACATGACCTGAAAGAGAATGAGGTCAGAGAGAGCAGTTTCCAGGAAGATTGCCTCCGATCGCTGCTCTGGACTGAGAACATAGCTTCAGCTGCCTGAAGCAGAATGGGGCTTTGGGGGAACTTGTAATCTTGGGAATGGCTCTTGCAGGGTTATGAAAACTTGTTAAGTCTTGCTTTTCACTTTTAGGTCTAATGCTTAGTCCCCATATTTCTAGTCCATCTGTGTCTTTAGCGGCCCTAAGGTATTGGCCTACTAACTGCCAAAATGGTGCCTGAAAGTGGGACCACCTTGAATAATGGAGGGGTGGTTGATTTCTTCAGGGAATTTATATCCAAATTTCATAAAAATAATAAAAAAAGAATACCTGCCAATTATGTGCTGTACTCCTGGACTATGAAGGTCAGTAAAGCAACCCCTTTAGCATCTATCTATGCTTATAAACAAATAAATGACATTGCAGTGTGTTGTGTTAAGTGCCTGGCCAAATAGGTAAGTTAAGAAGAAGAGATATCAATAGTTATTGTGATTGTCGAGTTCTTTGGGCAGCATGTTAGATTTTACCAACTATTTGTGCTTTTAATCTTCACAAAAATCTAATGGCAATATCTATGATTGAAGGGTTGAGTAGACTGAGGATCAAAGAGGGTAACTTGATCCTTCCAATAGCGTGAACTGGCCTGGTCAATTTGGTCTTTCTTAACTCTTAGGCTCTTTTTAATAGATCATGATTGCCTCCAATAATTAGGGGTAGGTAAAATTTAGTTAGTTTTCCCATTGCTATTCTCATGATCTGGTTAAAATGAAAACACAGCTCATCCCAGGTTTGGTCACACATATGGACAAACTGATTTTTATTGACAACTAGGCATAGGCACAGCCTTATAATCTTGCTTTGTAAACTAGATGAATTTATAGATGGCTGTGCTTTTTTGGTGGGTGGGAGCTCGAAAAATATCTTGCATAAAATGTTCACCTGAGATGGCTGTGACAATATCCCAGCAGCAGGATTCATCTCACTATCTATTGGAAACAATCAAGGAACCTCTGAAAGGAGTGGACAAAAGACCAAAATGGATTAAGCACCTGGCTACATTTGAAGGAAAGAGGCTGCAAGTCTCACTGACGTTTGACCTGATTCGTGCATGAATTGAGAAGTGTCTGGTGTCTACAGTGTTCACATTTTGAATTCCACTAATTTCACAATGAGAAACAATTTTCAGTATCTACTTACCTATTTTGCTATTTAATTAGCTAATTTCATCAATGAAACATCTATTTATTATGTCAACTCGCATAGCCTCTAGTGTGAGCAGGAGATAAAGATAATTGAGGCATTTGTTGCAGTTACCTAAGGAATGTGGTCTTTCTGATTAAATGGTAGCTGTCCATGCCTAGTGTGTGGATTTATCAGGGAAACTGATTTTCCTAATCATCTTATTTCCTTTATTTCCTTTATCTGTCTGAATTGATGCATCGGTAAAGCCTATTGGAACTATCTCTAAAGCGTATCTCTGTTCCTTCCACTTATTTTCATCTCTCTGTGCTACTATCCTTCTAAGCCACCATACTCTTTTGTCTGGACTAAAGCTAGACCTCCTAACTGGACTGTCTCCTGTTGCCTCTATATATCTAATCTCCACAGAGCAACCAGAGGAATCTTTGAAAAATGTCCGTCAGTTCATGTCAGGACCTGTTTAAAACCCTTCAAAGGCTTCTCATTCCATTTAAAATAAAATATAAATATCTTATTTTGGACTTCTAGCCCCTAGTTACAGAAGCTATCCCTGTCCTGTCTCTCTGATCCAATCTTACTCTTCTTTTCACATGATAGTCAAAAGCTTGCCCGTCCATTCCACTTCTTGAACATGCCATGTTCTTTCTTACCTTATACTTTGCTCATAAGGTGAAATCCTTTAGAATTGTTTTTGACTTCTCTTTCTCATACCTTATATCCATTCCATCAGTGAATTTTAACAACTCTTACCTAAATTCAACCTCCAACCACTTCCTACCACTTCCACCACTACCACTCTGGTCCAAGCCAATGTCATTGTTTGCCTTGATTATTGTCATGGCTTCCTACCTGGTCTTCTATCCTATAGTCTCTTCTCAACAGTATAGCCAAAGTGAACATGTTATTAAAGATCTCTAGTTATATCATCCTCTGCCCCAAACTTTCCCATCTTACTCATGGTAAAATTCAATTGCCTACAATGTCCTAAATGAATCAGTCCTTCCTCCCCCCACCTCCTTTCTCATATCATCTCCTCTCACCTCCTTGTCACACGTTAACACTCCAGGACTTTGCTGCTATTCCTTTAACATCAGCCACTCTTCTCTCTCAGGGCTTTGAATGTTTAGTAACTTTTGTCTGGAATGTTCTACCCCAAATATTCACACAGTTTTCTCCCTTGATTCTTCCCAGTCTCTGCTCGAATGTCACCTGATAAAAAAGACCATGTGATCTAAAATAGCAACCCCTTCCCTGATCACTTTATCCTCAATGTATTAGTCAGCTAAAGGGGTGCTGATGTAAAATACTAGAAATCTGTTGGTTTTGTTAAAGGGTGTTTATTTGGGGTAGAAGCTTAAAGTCATAAGGTCCTAAAGAGTCCAACTCAAGGTACCATAAGAAGTACTTTCTCACCCAAAGTCATTGGCCATGTGTTGGAGCAAGACAATGGGAAATGTCTGCAAGGGTTCAGCCTTCCTTCTTCCTCTTAAGGCTCCATGGTCCCAGCTTCTTCCAATATCAATTGTAGGCTGGGATAAGTCTCATCTCTCTCCTAGGGCTCATTTCTCTACAGGCTTAGCTGCTCAGGGCTCTGGTGTCTGCAGCTGCAAACTATCAGGCGAATGGCTCATCTCTCTTCCAGGGCCACAGGATCCTGTCCAATGAACTGTCTCTCTTCCTCTGTGTTCTCCTTCTCCTTGCATTTACCTCTCGGGGCTACAGCATCAAAACTCAAACTCTCTGTGTGTCTACTTCCATGTGAGAGTCTGTTTTATAGGTCCAATGGGCTGGGACTTGATGCTGACTCGCACTCTAATGATGTGGTTGGATCAGAGCCCTAATCTTAGCATAATTTAATCAGACATCTCAGCTGAATCTAATACAATCAAAGGGCTATCATGAACCCAGAGGAACAGATCAGTTTACAAACAAAATCAATATTTCTTTTTGGAATTCATCAATAATATCCAACTGCCACACTCAGTAATCCCTTCTTCTCTAATATGCCTTCTCTCCTTTACCCTGCTTTATTTTGTTCCTTGGCACTTTCACTATTTGACATACTACATAGTTACCATTTATTATTGGTTTACAGTTTATCTCCTTCCAGTGATATGTATGCTCCATGAAGGCACAGACTTTTTCTGTTTTGTTCGCATTTGACTCTCTATACCTAGAACATCCCCCAACACCTAGTAGGCACTCAATATTTATTTGTTTAGCGAATGAATATATTCATAACTTTTCAATTACATGAACCTTTTTATAGCTTAAACCAATATGAATTATATTTCTATCTCTTATAACATGGTCTTTCAACCTTGGTGCTTGATATTATTCTTTGTTGTGAGAGAGCATCTTGTGCATTGACTATGTTTAACAGCATCTCTTGCCTCTTCCCACTAGATGCCTGTAGCAATCCCCTAGTTTTGACAACCAAACATGTCTTCAGATATTTCCAAATGTCTCTTGAGGGGCACAATAGTCCCTGTTGAGACTCAGCTCAAATATGATCTCCTTCATCAAGGCTTGATTGATTTGCTCTTAATATGAGTTAGGAGGCCTTTATCTGTGATAATAATCCATGTTAATCTCTATCTCGGGGCATATGTGTGATGTAATTGTTTCATATATGTATGTACCAATTGTCTCATTTGATGAGACCAACTAGATTGTGGTATCCTTGAATGTAGGAACTGTAGCTTTTATCTCTGTATCTTGTGTTGTTTAGTTCAGTTCTAGCATAGAAAGGGATTTTAAATGATAGAGTGAATAAATGGCACTAACTCCCTTTGCTAGGTATGGCCACTGAAAATAGAGTTGACATGAGCCTCATTCTAGTAGTTAAGAAATCAACTAGGGCTTTGACAATTCTATGATATACAAACAAAGCTAGAGTAGAAAATTCCAAGAAATGAGGGGCAGTGGAGATTAGAGCTTAGTATCCACTATGGGGAACTAACTCATCAAAGAGAATCATTCAAAAGTCAGTGCAAGTGAAGGGACTATGGTGGTTTGAATAATTTAGGCAGTTCTATATCCAATACATCAGGGATGGGTAATTTTTTGCTCTATTTTTTCTACAACATGAGATGAAGCCATCACTGACATTATTTCTGCTTTCAAAAATGTGCCTGAAAAAGGAAATTTGAGATAAGTGGTACAAAAACAAGCTTGTGACTCATTTGTTTTAGATACTCTGAGCTATTCAAATGAGAGTAACAGCAATTTGGTTCTCTCATTTGGGCTATTTCACTGAAAGTAGGATGTGCAGTTTTATGTTTTATTTTTGAAAGTCTTTTTGTTCTCTGACTTAGTAGTCCTTCCCTGCTTTGCTAAGAAATAAAGCTTATCTGCCTTATTCTGTATTTTTATTAAATGTCCAAATAGATTTAATATTGGATAATAACTGGAGCTAAAATTAAATTAAACTGATTTTAAAATCGCTTAGAAAATTTTGTTATATCTTCATCTAAAGAGATTCAAGTATGCACATTGTCAGGCAACAGAGGAATATGTGTATTTTAAAAAAAATATAAAACCTATTCCTGATGGTAAACATTGATAGGAGTAAGAAATTTAAGCTTTCTTTTAATCCCTAGTTAAATGAGTTCACACAATTCCCACAGAAAAATTGAGTGGAATAGAGAAAAATGCTGTCCAGGAAAGAAAAACGATAGATTTTTTTCAAGATCGAGAAACTCAACATCATAATCTTTCCACCCCCGGAAATGTTATGGAGCATTTTTATATACTCTAAGGGTAAATAGAAGTTGAAAAAGAAAAAGAAATTTTTTCCACTGGTGCAAAAAGGGAAAGAGATGCCCACCATGCCTTCCCTTTTCTTAGAGCATTTTGTATTGTAAACTTATAATTGTAAGTTCTTTCTCTGCCCCTTTGAAATGTACATAAATATTTTTAAAAGCTAAGTAAGAAATTTTCCAGCTTTTCAACCCAGGAATGTTTTTCTTAAGGACCAGGGACCATCTTTCCGAAATGTAATCATCAAGGAAGGTAACACCTTTTTTTTCCCATTTCCATGGGCTAACTTGGAAATATAGTTCCAAATTGTAACTATCTACCTGACTTAGAGACATGATAAGATTTATTATTCCTTTTCATAAATGCAATTATCTAACACAAAGCTCACTCCAGTTACCAAGATGAACTACGTGTGACAGATAGTGCTGTTAAATCCTCTTATTTGAGGATTAATTATTGGTTATCTTGAAAACATCCATGTAATGTGTAGTATCTGCTTGGCTGTATAAACAGGTGAGATTTCTTTCTTTCTTTGCAATCTCTTTAGTGGATTGCCTGATTTAATGCTTCTTCAATATTAAAGTTGTTTTTCTTTCTCTTCTACTTTTGTGGAGAGGCTTCCTGGTTTTAGGAGAAGATTTTGTTTTTAATTCTATTTCCCCAACAATACCTAATATCATTTTATTCTTAGAAAAATTCTATGAAATAGGACAGGTATTTTTGTCCCCATTTTATGGTTTAGGAAAATGATGTCCAGAGGGATTAAATAATTTCAAAAAAGTCACACCTCTAGTAAGTGCTTTATCCATTTAGCCGAAGGTAGTATTGCTTTGTGATGTGATAAAGACCGAGTTTGCCTATTAGCCAACCTCCTGTAGAAGTGAACACAGGAGAATGCCAGAACTACCAGCCAACATCGTCAAATTCAAACTTGAGTGTATTTTTCTTCAGGATTTGCCCAAAACCCAGCTGAGAGAAGTGGTGCTAAGGAGTCTGTAGTCTGTCTTCTCCTTTAGTTACTTCAAATTCCATCCCCGAAATATATCGAACCTCTAGAAAGTGAAGCACATAGAAAACTCTTGTTGTGCTCCTGTTACATGGTTTCACCATGCTTTAATGTTGTCTCCTCATACTTTATCAAATGGCAACAAGAGCAGCAACCACCACACAATCCCAAAACTGCCATATGGAATTTGTGGCTACCTTTGCTATAAAAAGGATAAGACATCATTTTCAACCATGATTCATGGTATATCTTTAGTATCTTGGACAGTGCTGAACAGATAGTAACTGCTCAGAAAATATTTCTTGAATGATTGAATAAGTAGATTGATAAATGAAGACTTGCTAGTAGTGCCTCCTAATATTTCAGGCTCTGCATTATGTGCTGGGATATTATGGTGAGCAAAACAGACAAGGTACAGACCTTTGAGAAGCTCAGAGTCTGATACAGAACACAAGCATCAGCTATCACACACACAAATAATTATAAACTGTGTTCAGTACTGTGAAGGCACATTATCTCTTTAAAAACAGTTTTCCACATTCTACCCCCCCTCCCCACCCAGAGGAAATGGTTTGATTCACCTTATACAATTGATCCCAATTGATCATTTTGCCCTTTTCATTCAATTTGCCAGGAAACTCAGTATTAATTTGAGCCAATTGCACAAAGTATGTTGACCTTATGATCAACATGTTTGTGTTCTCAGTTTTTAATTGATATTAATATTCTAGCCATTTATGCATTTAATAAATACTTATAGAATGCCTACTATGTATCAGGCAGCATGCTGGGTATTGGGAAAAAAACAAACATGGTCCTTGTCTCTGTGGAGGCTACAGTACAGAGGGGAAAAAGAAATTAAGTGGCAATTACACAAACATACAAAAACCACATGTGAAAAGTCTTATGAGGGAAACTCATGGTGCCATGGGAGAAAATAATGGAGAAGAGGTAGGGAGACTTAATATTTCTTCAAGCATCTAGCGTTTTGAATGGAGATCTGAAAGATGAGTTGTTCAGATGATGAAAAAGAGAGAAACTGTGTGTGTATGTGTGTATAGGGGGTAATTCCAGAGTTAGGGGATGGGGGATTGAGGGGATTGCAGGCAAAAGAAGCAGATAAGATTGACTCTTGAAGGCTAAATTGGTTGAACTTATTTAGCCGCTAAAGGGACCAGGGGTATTAGCTGACATAAGAAACCATGCAAAGCTTGGAGGACCATTTTAACATCTGTTTTTTTAATCTCAAAATCATTAAAAAGCTATTGAAAGGTTTTAGTCTGAGAGGTGATATGATTAGATTGCATTTTACTAAGTTTACTCTTTTAGCTGCTCATGAAACGGATTGGAGAGGAACAAGTGTGAAAATTCAAAACACTAAAAATAGTCTTGATATCAGACATTCTTGTTTTATTTAAGATTTTTGCAGATGTGTATAATACTATAGATTTTTGGTTTAAAATTCATACTTTTTATTACCATAAGAAACATTTTCTTTTGTCCGATTTTAGTTGTTTTAAATAAGCCATTTCAACAGGCCATTGACTATTGTCAGAGATTTTTCTGAGAGGAGGCTTTGAAAGCAGGTGTCTGAAAGGAGGAAAAAGTAATAGAAAACAAGAAATGGTTTGGAAAAAAAAGAGGCTGAACTTATTTTACTGCTCTACAGGTTTGCCATTGGCTAGCCATATATGAGCAAGCTTAACTGGAGCTCCATTCCTTCTCATTTTTGTTCACCTGGGGATACAAAGGCCTCATTAGTAGTAGAAAATCAATATATGATTGTAGAATTAATTAACTAATTAATAAAGACATTCTTATCTTTCCCAAAGCTTCCTACATTCCATAAAGGAAGCTACATTGGGGAAATTTTTTTTGTCTGCTCCTTTCCCCTCCTTATCTCTCTACCAGAACAGAAATGACTATGATGTCCATGAAACCATGGATCTGGCTATTATGCTCATGAATATATATCGATCTATCTCAGTCCCTTTCACATAACAGAAAAGGTTTATATATATGCACGTGTGTGCATGTATATACATACATACACTCATATATATTATATTGGTAGAATAAAGGAATAGGTACAGCAATATGGCCTTTTGTTCTTCCCAAGAAGGAATTAATTTTGTGTCTGTGTGAGTGTTTTTGGTATAACTTTATATACTCTCCTAGCCTGGAAAGAAGCCAACTCTGAAGTTTGAATGCTTAAATTTGAGGATGGTTTCAGTAAGCAGACTGGTAAAGAGTGTGCTTGCTTGTGAATTCACATTTACAGACAAGAGTGGAGGAGAATGTAGCCTATACTTCAGTCATGCTGTCACTTCGGTGGCTCATTTGCTCTGGTAACAGCTACAGGGGACTGATTAGTCTCTCACACATATTTGTCTGGCAAATTGCTCCTCTCACGTTAAGGACATGCACAGCATAGGACAAGAAGTGCTTCGGGCTATCTTTCAACACTCTGTCACAGCCAGACCTTCCAGCAAAAACCTTAAAAAAATGTGCTCCCTCCAGTTCACACACCAAGTGCCCACAGCTAAATTAATATGTTAATGACTGTGCTGATGACTCCAGCATGAAGGTGCTGGAGTGCTGCTGAAAAGGAAATGTTTGTCCACTGCCAAATACATTTAGAATATTTCAAGCAACTGGACATTTTATTTCCATGAAGGCTCCTTCTCTACAGATTTTGGGCAAAAGAAGATATATTTTGTTTGTTATCACTGAAGGCTGTAATACTTGTGATTGGTCAGATATGGAAATAGTGTGGTCTAAATGTCATCTCATTATCTTTCCTCCAGCTGCAGAAAAAGAAGCTGATGGGGGTTTCAGCAGTGGTTCAGAAGCTGCTCCGACTTCCTGACTTCATCACAACACCTTCTGGGAGAGGAGATTCTGACATCCTGTCTAGGTCCTGGGCCTTCAACCCTGCCCTCTCTAGTTACTTTCCAATAATGGCTTGTCTGTTTCCACAGAGATGTGCCTTACTGCAAGAACCCACTTCAATGACAATGAAATATCCTGTAAGTAGAATTTTAAATGCTAAAAACTAAACTTACAATTTGGCCCCATATCTTCTCTTTCATCAATCTTTTTTTCTATTTTTTCAATGGCAGCCTCCATCCATGCAGAGTTCAAGGCAGAATCATGGAAGTCATCCTTGACACCATTCTATCTTCTCCACAACTCACATCTGATCCTTTAAGTCCTGTTGATCATAACTAAAAAATGTCTCTTAAATATGAGATTTTCTTCATTTTCTATTGTTCCCACTTTATCTGAAAAGGCACTTCTTCCTCCACTTGGACTGGTATGGTTAATGGTTAATATCTATATTTAGATCTATTAATGGAGAGTTTACAAATACTTATATATCAACAGTAAACAGGCAGAAAATAGAATTTTAAAAGTTTTCCGGGAAAGTGGATGTAGCTAAGTGGTTGAGTGCATGTTTACCATGTATGAGGTTCCGGGTTTGATCCCTGGTACCTCCTAAAAACAACAAACAAACAAACAATTGAAAAAACCAATTCTCATTGGGAAGTGGATATAGCTCAGTGGTTGAGTGCCTGCTTCCCATGTATGGGGTCCTGGGTTCAATCCCTGGTACCTCCTAAAAAAAAGTTCTCAGGGATAAAGTTAATGAAAGGTTTTTGCATAAATTAAACCTCAAAGCTTTCAGCTTTGTTGGGTTATTGAGAATATAGAAAAAATATTAGGTAAATGTAGACCTGTGGCATTATCTTAGATGTTATAGATATCTATTCACTCTATGTTTTATATATGTAATTCCTATGTTTTATATATGTAGTTCAATCCCAATTAAAACGCCATGAAGATTACATTTTAGATTTCAAAAGAAATATCTCAAATAATGTACAGACAGGTCCACACACACACACATACACACTAATGCCAGATAAAATAAAACAAAGAATATTTGGCAACAGCCAAACTCAAAACCAAAAAGAGAGAATTCACATGAGGCAAAAATGAAGAGAACGTGCAACACCAGATCGGGGAGCAGGGGCTGCTGACGATGTCCTCATGGGGCTATTGGAAATATATCGAGACCTTAACGACTTGGGTCTGTGGTTTAGATACACACAGGATAAATATTAGGTCATAGGTCTCATGCATAGGGAACTAGTGCTGAGCTGCTTGCATAAAATGAGACTCATCAAGGCTGCCCACCCCTGAAATGAACACCCGGAAATCTCTATCCACAGCATCTCAGAAGCAGCAAGAAAGTTCACCTTCCATGTGGTTGAATTTCTCCGTTTTTTTTTTTTTTTCCCATTTCTCCTTGCAAACCATCAAATTATTACCTAGTTTTTCTTTTTTATGTACAAACGTGAAAAATACACAGCAAACAATACACACCACCAGAGGTCTATTTTCCCACTGTTTCCTCTAAAGTTACAAGTTCATTAAGCAAACAGCCTCCTTTCTGAGACTTCAACTTGTGCCCCAAAGTCTGTTGCCTTCCAGCCAACTCTTCAGGGTAGTTGTTGTTTATGCAGTTTCTCAGCTCTCTGGGCTAATCTGCCATCCTAACGTGAGGCTTGCATGTTCTTAGCAGGAAGAGGAAGCTCCTGAAAGGAGGGAGATCACATACCTGCTTTTGTCTGCCTTGACATGGAAGTGATAAATGTCACTTTCCCCTCTCATCCCTTTGTCCAGAAATAATCATATGGCTTTGCCTAACTGCAATGGGGCTAGGAAGCATGGAGTTTTAATTGGGATTGTAATCTTTCCTGTGTCCAGGTAGAGAGGAGAGCAGGGTATCATTGAATCCTAACAGTATCTACCTCACAATGTGTAAGTTCTAAACTCATAAAATAAAGAGGAGGGAGTGATTAAAATCTCTTCAACAGAAGCCACAAAAGGGAAAAGCAGAAGCAAAGAAGACATGTACATGTTTTGAGGAATGTAGTATATGCTAGAGGTAGAATTTCAAATCAGTTGAAAAAAGACTACATATTTTTTCTCTAAGTAGTTTTGGAACAATTGGCTTTTTCATAAGGAAAATAAATAAAATAAAATAAAATAAAATAAAATAAAATAAAATAAAATAAAATAAATAAAATAAAATAAAATAAAATATAAAATAAAATAAATAAAATAAAATAAAATAAAATAAAAATAAAATAAAATAAATAAAATAAAATAAAATAAAATAAAATATAAAATAAAA
>JAKSZT010037198.1:8300940-8409124 GCA_026826555.1 Tolypeutes matacus
TTGGGGAGCTATTTGAGGATTTCGAAACAAGTGAATGAAACAAACTGATTTATAACTTATTTAAAAGAGAGAATGGACTATTGAAGGCAATGAGGAAGACTGTAAGGAGAAAAGTGCAATAATCCAAGCAAGAAATAATTGTGAGTTTTACTGGAGAACTGGCAGCAGAGAGGAGAGAAGTATAATGTGGCTTAGCTTGAAAAGGCAGAGCCTATTTTGATTTTTACTTCGAGAGTAATTAATCCAAAGGAGCAGGAATGAGGGGCAAGAGGATTGCTGGAGTGATGTAAGAGTGAGAGCCATTCTGAGGTTTCTTACCAAGCCAGGCTGCTGCTAAGGCAAGTGATGGCTAGGTCTGTGGGATTATGCTTCTAAGAAGCTGGGTAAATTGCATCTGAGAACCATCCCCTCAAGGGCAGAAAGGGGAAATAATTTATTTTTTGGCTCATGTCTCCCCTTGGTGTGCTGATTTCCCTAAACTTAGGTTGCACAAACCTAAGCATGATGCTGGGATGGACATCACCAACAAGGAAGCACCAGGTCAGGAGACCAGAGGTGCAGGGATGGAAGGAGGAGAGACACTGTCAGGGTATGCCTGCATGAAGTTGGTCAGAGTCCAGGCAAAGCTGTAATAAGATACAAGTAAGGTGAAGAATATCTCAGGTTGTGCATGAGAGGCCTTTGATTCAGAATGATTTGGTATATATTTGGGAGGAAGACTAGACCACCTGTTGAATTGGATGGTGTTGGGAGTGGGATGATGAGAGAATGACAGATATGGAACATGCAGTGATCGTGGTGCGAGAGCATGCACAATGGACACTTCAACAAGACTCAGGCTTCCCAGAAGAAGGAAGAAGGATTTAAACAATCAAATGGGTTGATAGAGATGGGAGAGAAAAATAGCATGTGGTGACATGATACAATATTTCAAGATGGAGTAAAACCTTGTGTGAAGCCCTGGACACAAAGGTTAAGAGCACATCTCATTTGAGGAACACTATACTTGGAACAGGGAAGCTGAGGGAGGAATGAGGCAATAGGGAAAAGGTGAAGCTGGAAATAAAGGAGGGATTTGGTAGGGCCTCCTAAACTATGGGAAGGTGTTGGACTTTACAACAAAAGGAATCTATTAAATGTGATCTTTTGAAAGAGCATTTTGCCTTTAGGATGAAGATTAGATTGGAGAAACACAGGATTTGAGAAAGAATGTTGGTTATGTGTCTTTGAAAATAGTCTAAGTGAAGGATGAGAGTGACCTGAGATGAAAATTAATGGATGGATTCAACAAAGATATGTGGGAAGAAAAATGAACCAAATGTATGAGGAAAGGGAAAAAGAGGAGCCAACATCATGCCAAGACTTCTGGCTTGAAGAAGTGGGTAGACATAAGGTTGGTGGAGATAAAACAGAGTGACTTTGTGGGGCCTGCAAGACATCAAGTGGCAATGTTTAATGGATGGTCGAAGGGTGGCCTGCATAGAGAGCCAATATGAGTTTTAAAACCATGAATTCTGACTGGCACCAGTCTGCAAATTTGAATGATTATTTCCAGCATTGTTCAAGATTTTAGATATAATACTGGAGAAAACCAACAGTTGGATTGATCCGGGGTTCAGGTTTATCAATTAAGTGTGGGAAGAATAATTGGGAGAAAAGATTTGAATATATTGGTAAGAGGGTGTCATACATAATGGATCAAGCAATCTAACATGAATTAAGACAAGTAGACATAGAACAGGATCTGAAGAAGATAAAATAAACATCATGGAACTTGAAGGCCCTGTGGAGAGAAGGAAGAAGAACGATTTCTCGTGAATTCTGGGTCTGTCTTCATGGCCACTGGCCCAATATGGAATTGGGGAGCAGGAACTGTGGTTCCACAAGGTCTAATAATTTAGCAGCACAGCAGCTAAACTAAGGTTGCAGCTCCACCCTCCAACCCTGACCCCCAGAGGAGCCCTGGAGTCTTCATAAGAGATTGCTGTAGCTTATTGGCTGCACTTGCCCTTGGAGTACTGGGAACCCAGACTATTTCCAGCTGCCTCGACCATGGAAGAGAAAGACAAGGCAAATGAGATTGAGAGAAAATTAGAAATGAGTGGAACTTTGGCAGGTATCACTATCAGTGGTATCATTTCAAGTATTTAGAGAAAGCACCACCACATGTATGTTATCAACACTATTAGATATGAAAACTAACCTGAAATACAGGATTATTCACGATGGAAAATAGTATTTTCACATAGGAAACCAATACAGTGTGAAGTATTTCGTTAAGGGGAAGATGACAATATTTTTCTCCAAATTTCAGTAGGGAAGTTTCACGTACTTGTCATTCCTTTGGATAGTAACACACCTCTTAATATTCTGTAGGTCAAAGTCTTCTGAAATATGTCCATGGAATTTTATGTCCTAGCTCAACTCCTGCCACACCTTAATTCAAAATGCTCTAGGGCTGGCTTTGTGCTGTCGTACACAGCATCTATGACCAGGGGACTTATATCTCCATATCAGGGCCTGGCTTGAGGCAGAGAGGAGAAAAATGTGAAAGAGGAGGAGCACACTACATAGTGACTGTGGCCCAAGCAGTACCCATGTTTCATTCTTTGTGGCTTAGACCGAAAGTGCAAAGGGAAAATCAAACTCTCTTATATTATTCAAACATAGGAATGTTAATGACATGGAAGAGTCATAGAAAGTACGCCCAGAACACTAGGATAAATAAGATAATTCATTTATGTCTAAGTCATTTCAAGTCATACTTTTCTCACTAAAGTTAATGAACAAAAATGGGCAAGCAGATTCCTGTTGTCTCTAATAAACAAGAAATCTTCAATGTTGTCCTGAGTATAATCCAATCTGTAGAAGCTACATAAATATAGGCAGTCATTTCCAGCACTATGGATTCCATGTCGTACATTAAAATCTTTGGTCTGAGGTTTTACAAACGTCTGGGCAAGATCTAGCTTCTTTGTATTCTATCAGGTATTTCAGGAGTTAGGTTTGTCTAAGCATTGTCATTTCCATCTACTACCTTTCTTGGTGGGAGTGAGTCATTCTATTACACAATTAAATACAGTGGTAGAACAGAAGTCATGCTATGAAGCCAGAATCAGTATAGGTTCACATTAATACACCATGCTTTAACACTATGCATAAAAGATTCATTTTTGTCTAGTTCTTAAATCACATCTCTGAAAGGAATACAATTAATGAGAATTTTGGATTCACAGAAACCTCCTGGTTAGGAGCTCTGTGGATGCCAGCATTGTGATTATGGCTTCATTACTTGATAATCACAGAGATGATTTTTAAGGATTTCCACATGGACATATTGGGTATAACAATTTTCCCTATAATCTTGAATTATCCCAGGAAGCTTGTTAATTGCTTAACTACTCCAATCTTGTTTGGATAGAAAATCACTCGGAAACCCATTAGTTCACTCCTCTCTCAGCATGACCAGATATACAGACCTGAGTATAAGTTCCAGAAAAGCAATTTTTTTTCTGCCATGTCATTCAGTATTTCATCAATTTCCAGTACATTCAGTGTCTTGAAAATATCCTCCCTGATCTTCCTTCTCCCTGAAGTGTATATAAACTAATCTAATTCTTTTTTGATGCTAATTGCAACTACCATAGAACTGTGTCTCTGAAACTTTCTAAAAAATATTATCCATATGCCAAGGTCTTCCCCTAATTGCCTAGTTATCCTAATGAGAGAACTATTTCTTCTTCCTCCTGCTGACTGTCCCTGATGTCTTTTGTGAGCTAAATATTTATGATAAAAATAGCATCAGCCCAAGCCAAGATTGCTAGCAGTGATGCACCTATTTCAGGCCCAGTGATAATAACAGAACAGGATCCCTGGGAAAGCATCAGTGACAGAGGTTGTATGAGGCTGGAAAGTCTCCCACTTCTATGGTACATTTCTCAATGAATTCATTTTACCTGGTAGCGGAGGAGCCTTCTAGAAAACAAACAAATAAACCAACCCAAGTGCCATTGATCAGGGTCCATACATATATAAATATATCTGGAAGTCTTTGAGGCGTGTGTTTGTGGGTGCTATGATGCAAAATTTCAAGGAAGACCCTTGGAATTGATGAGAGAGAATGTAGGCTGAGAGAAGGAGGCTGGCATGCTAAGCAAAACTCATATTCTTAAGATTGTTAGAGAATAATGGTTCCGCATATAGTGTAGGGGCTCTAACTTTAACCTTACTCAGTGTGATGGACATTTTAGTATGCTGCCTAGACCTTCTCTCGCCCTTTCAGGACCAAGGCATTCATTTCCGCCAGCTTCTGGAATATTGGCTGCTAATGGCACACAGCTGAGTCTGCTTTCTAGGGCCACTCCTGATACCTTTTGATTTGAGTCTTTCTGGAAATTGCCTTCAGCAGCAAGGAGCTGCCTTGGTCAAACTTACACTTGATCCCTGTGGGATTGGCAGAGTCCTCTGTTGCAATTACATTGTAGCTCAATTTCTCCCTTTGCCTAATCTGCTTCCCTCATTCCCTTGTACGTGTTAATAATGGTTGCACTTCCAGTAGATGTCTTGCGACAAATCTCTGGATCTGAAATCACTGCTGGTAATTGCAATCTTGAATTGTGCTGACAATATTTTTCTAACAGATATTTAGCCAGTTACTTAGGTAAATCTTATCCTCGAGAGAGGGGGAATGCTCATATATTTCAAAGATTCTTAGACATAGGGTCTCAGCTGATATTGAATCTTGGAGACCAAAGTTTCATCATGATCTCCTGGTTGGAGTCAGGGTATAAGATGGCCAGGTAATCAATGAAATTCTGGCCCAGGTTTATCTAAGAGTGTGTCCACCAGGGACCAGGGACCAGTGGTCATTACCCAGTCCCTGAATGTGTAATTGGAACGAATGTACTAAATATTTAGCAGAATATCCTTATTGGTTTCTTTGCCTGTAGGGTAAGAGTGTTCATGAGTAACGCCAAGTTAAAGCAGAAGTTCAGTTTCTTCCTTTGCCTAGTTCTGGCTTTCCCTCCTCTCTTTTGGATAGTGGTATGCTGGTAAATGTTTTTTTTCTTTTTTAGATTCTTTATATATATATATATTTTAAGAGATGCTTAGATTACATAAATGTTACACAAAAATTACAGGGATTCCCATGATCTCCACCTCCCACACTCCCACAACCTCCCACATAAACATCTTTCATTAGTGTGGCACATCACCTGCAATGGATATACACATCCCGGGGCTTTGCCCCTAAGCATGGACCATAGTTCACATTGTAGACCCCACTCTCTCCCACACAGTTCAGCATGTTATATGCTGATGTAAAATGGCCTATATCTGTCATTGTGATGTCACTCAGGATAATTCCCGAGTCCTGAAAAAGTACCTGTATAACAATTGCTTTTCCCTTCTCTGCCCCCAAAGCATCCAGTGGCCACTGGCTCTACCTCACTGTTGTAATTTCCTCCATTGCTTGAATCACATTATGTCTACAACGGAATACCATTAAGTCCACTCTAGTCCATAGCTCTTCCCCCAATCCTGAGGAGTTTGGGATGGTGATGTCCATGGTAAATGTTTAACAACAGGATCTCCAGGGAAATAAAAGACCTTATTTGTTACATTTTAACTTTCCAAGATATAGACCCCCACCATGGCCAATTTTAAACTACCCACTTAATGCCATTGAATGCAGACTGGGAAGACACTCACAATTGCTTCTTGCATGTCTATGCAAGATGGCTCCCTCACATTAGTGCAGGTGTTCCTGAGCACACTCCACAATAAACTTTCAGGAAGAAAAATCTCAGCCTTAGAGGCTTTCTCTGGAATACTTCATTTGAAACACCCATGCATCTGTCACCATGCATACAACCTGGTATATGCAGAATATAGAAATCTGAAATATCTTGAGGTTCAAGCAACCATGCTGTAGTATCTAGTGTTAAGGAGCTCCACGCAAGGCAGGAATATTCACTTCTGTACCCACTTTTCAGTAGAGTGACAAGCAGCAATTCTGAATGAAGGAGCTGAATGAAGGGGCTACAGGTTGCATGGGGAACATGCCAGGCATGGCAGGTATCTTAGCAAAGTAACAGGTGGTGGGTCTGGAGCAGGTATGAGTGGTGGCCCATTTTAGTTTGTTAAAAGCTGTTGGGAGCGATATACAGAAATGGGATGGCTTTGTAATGGGGATTTATTAGGTTAAAAGCTTACAGTTCTGAGACCATGAAAATATCCCAATTTAGGCACCATCATAGATGTGTCTACGGAAGGTCAGCTGTGGGCGATCAGGCACATGGCAGGGCATAATGGTGGCTCTACTCAAATCAAGGCATCAAGTGAAGCTCTCTCCCCAAGTTCAGCTATGGGTGATCAGTCATATGGCTCATCTCTCCTCTCTCTTCCAGGCCTCTCTCTCAGCCTCTCAGGGGCTTCTTTCTGTATCTCTGTGCTCTACTGATTCCAGCCCCTGGGACCTTTCTCTCAGCCTCTCGGGGTCTCTCTGACTCTGCTGCTTTTTTGTGTGTCTGTGGCTTTTTAGTCCTCCGTTTATAAAGGACTCCAGTAAGAGGATTAGGACCCACACTGGGTCCCATAATCTAATCAAAGGCCCTTAACCAAAGTATTTAATAAAAAATGATCTAATCTAAGGGTCCCTTAACGAAATCTAACCAAAAGGTCCCACATATAATAGGTTTACATGCACAGGAATGGGTTAGCTTAGGAACATAATATTCTGGGGTCCACAAAAGATTCAATCCAGCCCATGGCCTGAGCCAGAAATGAGCCATTTGGAGCTGCCTGACTGCATATATTCAAAGGAGGGCCCAGGGAACAGGAGTGACATGGTGTCACTGGAAACTGCATGGAATATCAGCTGAACCAATTCACTGCTGAGTTTGGGGACATTTTGTTCCACCATGAGAGTAGCAACTATATTCCGGGATTTGTCCTATGCATTTTGTATACATTGTCTATAATCCTTACAACTACACTGATAGGTAGGTGGAATTATTCTCAATTTATAGATGCAGAAACAAGGGCTGAGGAAAGTCAAGTGACTTGATTAAGGGCATTCGTGACAAATGTGGTATAAAGAGCCCAAGCTGGAATTTTATTGCAAATTTATTTGGCTCCACATAACATCTTCTTACATTTTTTGCCTTCAATGTTTATTGCTGCAACATGGACCTAAGAACAATCAAAACTAAAATATAAATTGGGAAGAGTAATATCATTTCAGTTGACATAAAAATGTGTGGCATTTGCTTTGCTGTTTAGAAGTTTGGAGTGTCTCACTTAAGAGAATAGATAAGTAAAAATTAAAATTCAGGTAAGATAAAGGATGAAAGATATATGATCAAAGTCCATAAATCATGAAAGTACACACAGAGATTTGCACAAAACAGGAGTATCAGGAGATTTGCGATTGCTTCTAAACTCTTTAAAGGGAGTCATAACTTATGACAGTAAAGTTATATATCCCTTTACTGCAAGGATTGGTATTAGTGTGAAATACAGATATATTCAAGATAGTGTTAGATATTCCCAGATGTTCATTGGCAACAGGGATTCCAAAGTGGTAGAGCCGGGCTGTGGCACATGTCTTAAGACCTTGGGCTGGGCGTGGAGGTGAGGTGTAGGCAGAGCTGGGAGGAATCAGAGACACTGCAGGGACAAAAATGAAAACAAAAGCAAGCTGTGAGTCCAAATGATTGAATTCAGAAGGAAAATACGGATGCAAGAAATAGGACAGAATTCTGGTTAAAATTGGTCAGGAAGAGGGCCAAGGGTAAGCTTCAGAGGAATTCCTTAACTAACAGGGGAATTTTTCCCCCCTTTACAAGGGGCCTAAAGCAAGGAAAAAGAGAAACGTGTTAAAAGCATTGCAGGGATGGAAGTGGATGTGGCTCAAGTGATTCAGCTCCCACCACCATATGGGAGGTCCCTGGTTCGGTTCCTTGTGCCTCCTAAAGAAGACAGCGAGCTAGCATGAATATCAGGTGCAGCAAGCTGATGCAACAAGATGATGCAACAAGAGACACAAGAGAAAAAACATAATTAGACACATAACAAAACAGGGAATGGAGATGACTCAAGCGATTAGGCGCTTCCCTCCCATATCAGAGGTCCTGGGTTCAGTTCCCAGTGCCTTCTAAAGAAACAAGGAAGATGAACACATACATTAAGTACAAACAACGAGGATGGATAGAAATAAATAAATAAAATAAATATTAAAAAAAAAAAAATGGCATAGCAGGGAAGTTTTGGTAATGGATGGTGATGATGGTAGCACAACATAGTGAGTGTAATTAGCATCACTGAATTATATATTCGAATGTGGTTAAAAGAGGATATATTAGGTTTTATGTATGTTACTAAGATAAAAAGTTTTTTTTTAAAAAAACATAGGACTGTCCAACACAAATAGTGAACCCTAAAGTAAACTATGGACTACAGTTATTAGTACAATTATAATAATATTCTTTCATCAATTGTCACAAAGGCACCACACTAATGCAAAGTGTTAATAATAGGGGAACTGTGTGTGAGCAGGTATATGGGAATTCTGTATTTTCTGTAAACCTACAACTTCTCTAATAAAAATTATCCTCCCCCCCCAAATCCTATTAGAAATGTATTTTTAAAAGTGACAGAATCAAAAGAGTAATAGCAGACTTCTATCCTCTCAGTTCTTGACAGGCCCAATAGAATAAAATAAACATTTAGAGAATCTGAGACATATACCTGAATATATATGTTAATGCATACTTACCAAATTCTGTATGCAAAAAAATGAAATGCATCTTCCTATTCTTAGAGCATTTTTAATAAATTGATGACACATTGAGTCACAATAAAAATTATAAAAGATCTGAAAAAACATATATGCTACATTTTTAACAACATTACAACAAAACTTGAAAATAACCCAAAAGTTTAAGCAAACAAATGAAAAAGAAACAGAAAAGCCCATTGGAAATGGGGAAATATTACTTTTCTAGGCAATCATTAGTTGAAAGTAGAATTCAGAACTGTTTGCATCATCTTCAGGAAAGATGAACATAAAATTCCATATTTTAAAATGTATGAAATCCAGTCCAAATTGTTTACAGAGGAAAATGAATTCTTAAATGTCTTTAATTATTAAATAGTAATAAGAAACGAGTGAAACATCCCTTTCAAAAAATGTTTACAAAGAACAACAGAACTCCTGTGTGTGAAGACCCATAGAAATAATTTAAAATTAACTGAAGAATAAAATTTTCTTCTAGAATTTCAGAAAGTGTGTCAATTTATTTTGCTTTTCTATTAAATTGGTTATTCAAATGATATTTTGTACCCATTTCTCCATCTATGTGTTCATCTTTGTTCACCATGACCTTAGAAATTCCAAGTAAATTTTTGCATTGACTTGGAAAAAATGGTTTATCCTTTTCTATATCTTTGTTGGCACCTTAACTAGAAAAGGGGCTGGGCCATGCATAGTTCTAAGGCCAGAATATATTTTCTCTTCTCTATCTTTACTCTTGGTATTTATTTCAGAAACCATACACTGTCAGTTGCTTTACCCATTATGGCATATTTCAAAAAAGCCCATTTTAGTAACAACTGAGAATTGTATTTCTCATTTTTATGGACCAGGAAAACACTTATTAGAAGAGTTTTAATAGAACTATGACAAATCATTCTTTAAAAACACGCACGAATCTTTGTCTAAAAACTCTCATAAAATCAAAATCAAATTAAAATTGCTTGGAAAGTTTAGTGTCCTCCCCTCATAATTTGCTTTTCCATTTACTGTACCACATTTTACTAATTGAAATGCTTCCAAATATGCCTAATGGTTGTATCAATATTAGAAGTCTGTGTTCTGTTTTCATATCCTACAGAAAAACACTCACATTTTTTTGTCAACCCTTATTTCCAAACATAGACAAGACTCTAGTAAAATATAGACATGCACACGTGCACATACGCACACATTCTCTGTCTCTGTTATACATTGAATATCTTACATTCCACAACTTTCCATGGATTTTTATCCTTAAATTTTCAATTATATGATATTGTTTGAAGAATTTTCAATCTCATAGGCAGCTTCCTATGAGAACATGTTGAATCCCGGGATTCAACTGAAGTCACTATTTCAGAAAGCCCAATGTAAATTATTCATAAAGAAATTGCACCTCTTCAATTGGGTAGAATTGAGGCAACTTTGTTGGTGACACCATTGGACACTTCCTAATTTAGAAACTATTTCTATATATTTGATGTATATATGTACTTAATTGCAATATATGCATCTAATTATAAATGACTACAATGGGAAAATGATTTTAACATGCAGTTTGTTTGATAGACCTAATATTTCCAGCATGGAAATCGTGAACAAAACCAAATTTATTCTTAGTGAATAAAAATATGGGTAGCACTGAAGTAGTGGGAAGCATAAGGGAATGAGGGCCGTTAGTCATCCCTTCAAAGTGTTTGTATTTAGCTGTGACTACTTGTCTGACACGGTGTTAGGATCTAGAGTTATAAAAATGGATGCAACCTAGACCCTGTTGTTATGGGCTTTACAGCCTGGGGATTGGAATAAAGAAAAAGAATCACATCAATGTGTTAGAGCCATGATATGGGCGGACATCAATACTGAGTTAAAGTATGAATCACCTACCAGGGGAGGTCAAGGTTTGTTTCTCTGACTAGGTGACATTTAACTGCTCCTTGGTGGGAGAAGCAAACCTTTGGGGAAACTGCAACAAAGAGTTAATACCATCTGAGAAATGACTGATAAAATGAAGGATAATTAGCCTGAAAAAATTTTGATAAATTAAAAAAAAAATTCCAAAGCAAACTTACCTCTTAATATTATTGTTACACTAAATACCATTCAGCCTTCTTTATTAAAATAAACAAGTTATGGAAATGGAAAGTGATCATTTAACTTAAAAAATGCTTTGGCTTATGTAGTACTGAATAGTCAGTGGAATATGGTTGGTAAAAGCTTTGCTATGGAGTCAAACAAGCCTGGGTCAGAATTCAAGCTCTGGCCATGTGATCCTGGGCAAGTTACTAAATCTCTTTACCTAAGCTCCAATTTCCTCATCAAAAGATGGGGCTAATAATGCTTTCTTCTGAGGACTAATAATATTTTCCTCACAGTTTTCAGCACAAAATAGGTGCTCAAAAATAGTGTCCATTATTTTGAAGGGAAGCGGCATTTCCATTGTTAAGTTCTTTATTCCATTCCATGTTTTAACATCTGTTAAAAAATGTTAACAGCAAACAAATTTTGTGTTTATTAATTACTCTTTTCATACCACATAAAAATAAACACTTGCAGTATGTACAAATGTGATATTTCAATAAAAGAGAACAAGCTGAATTAATTGGTTATAAATATTCTTGTGCACATACACATGCATTAAAAGAACACCTACAGTGCATGAAATATATTTCAAAATATAGAAATGATTTTTATATCTGTAATGTACAAAAATTATGCATAAATATCCATATGCATTATAGGAAAAAAGGCTTGTTAGTTGAAGAAAACAATGATAATATGAAAATAAAATGAGTTAAAAGATTTGATAAAAGAAATAAAAGATTTCTCGATAAGCATCTATCACTTAAAATTAGGAAGTTTATTTCTTTTTAGTATACTTTTCATTTTTAATTTAAGGGCTATTTTATGCTTATTAAATAAGCATTCATACTTTAAGACAATTTGAAACATGTGGAAAATCAAAAAGAAAATACAGTCTTACACCTATTACTTAACCTAACACCTGGTAAACCTAGTACTCCATAATATCCACTACTGAGTTTTCATTCTTAAATATTTATTATTTGTGCTACCACACTGTCAAGTGCTAACACTATTACTACATAATTTTCTATAATTATTATACCAGTCAGCTTGGCATGGTTATGCTGCAGCAACAAACAATCCAGAATCTCAACGGTTTAAAAGAAGGAGCTATTTCTTGCGCTTGCTATATGTCAGATGCACTAGCTCTCTTCTTGGTCATCCTTACATGTTCTTGGGATGACAAAGCAGGTGCTTAGTATGTGGAAAGTGATAAATATCACATTGGCTTATTTCAAAGTCCAAAGCAAGGCATCTAACTCCAAGGGGGACATGGAAATTCAATCCACTATTTGCCTGATAGGAGAATAAAAATATTTTGTTAAGATTTTTCAATGACCACTACAGTTATTATTCAAGTGTGTGAGAATATTGGCAATTATCTGTTAAGATAAAACAGACAGGAGAAGTACAGGGGATGATTTGAAAAATCTGTGTAAGCATTAATCCCAACTCCATACTGCCAAAACTTTCATCTTACCCTTTGCTAAAATAATCAATTTTGTTCACTTGACTTCTGCCTACTTTTTGAAACCTGCCCTTCCCTTCCAATTTATTGAAAATCCATGCACTTGATTCTTTGAACCCACATATTAACTATACCACTGACTCTACATATTGTTTTTTTCAAAAGTTTTTGATATAATTATTCATTTATTATTGTGTTTATCATAGGTTAATTTGTTATCTTAGCGTCCTCGTGTCTAAGTTGGCTTTGTAATTCTTTTACGATAAATGGAAGTCACCAAAATTAAGAGAATCTATCTTACTGATGTGTTTTCTTTATCCATTTCTTTGCTGCTATCCTCAGGACAGAAAATAACCTTTACCAAAAAGTTTCTGGAAGGAAGATGTTGCTGAATTGCTTCACCAAAAAGATAAGAATAGGAGCAGTAGCAGAGAGGCAACGATATCCAATCATTCATTTACTCATTTGCTCAAGGGCAAGTATTTCTTTACTACCTTTCATGCAACACCATAGTTGATTCAAATAGCAGTGCTTCTCTTGCTATTGTCTGCTATATTCCACTTCTGCTGGGGAAACACTTCCTCACCCCACCACTGGCCTTTTATAGGCACTTCTAGATCCATGCCTCTCTGGCTACAGTTTGTGAAGAGGCAGACCCTTGTTTAAGTTGGGCCAATCATAGCCCACCCTCATTCTCCAGTCTTAGCAAGCAGTCTAGTGACAGAGGGACAGATGAGTGCAGCCTGGAACATCGGAGTCCATCTATTGGATTTTTCAAGTTCTTAGTGGGAGTGAAAGTCCTTGACTTGCTGATGGCAAGAATTGAGCCACCTATGGCTGTGGTTCCGGTTGTTTCAGGAAAAGTGGGTGTGAAAGAAAATGTCGTGAGGTGGAGAGAAAAGGAGAGTGGGAGAAAGAGAGGGACATTTCTGATTCTGTTTTTTACTATTCCATGTTTCAATCGCTCCTGAGAGCTGAATTCTTGCTCTCCCTACTTTTTGATTATATGCGTCAATAAACTCCTTTATTTTTGCCTCAGTGAACTCAATATAGGTTTATTTTACTTGTAATGAAAAGAGGTCTGAATAATACTGCCCTAGGTTCTGTAAACCCACTTATGGGAAAGAAAGCAAAAATTGATTATATAAATATTCTGCAATTTCACCCAACAATATTATAGGAGGTCTGTTTTACCTTAATTTGAAATGATAGCATTATTTTACTTTGATTTCACAGTGAACTGGTGTTCACACCACATTGTCCACTCTTGCTAGGGAAAAAGTATAAAAAAATTCTGAGGACGATTTTATATTTTACTTGAATAAAGAGACAAAGCATGATAAAGGACTATTTTAAATTCTCATAGTAATAGTGTTTTTTTTTTTTTTTTTAAACGTGTCTTGTGCCAGACTTTAATTTGCAGGCACACATATATTTTCATCAGAAGAAACAATCAGAGTGAATGATCATTATTTAAACTTCTATGTAATTTATATATAGAAAAACATATTTTAATACATAGTTAAAAACTATTCTGCTCCTTTGCACAGGGTCTGGGGAATGCAGTGATGGGAAAGCCAGTCCTTGGTGAGGTACTGAACAGTCTCAGTTTTATTTCCTCATTAGTTTGTCTTCATTGAATGCAAACATTTTTCAATATCCACTTACAAATATCTTTTAATTACCCAAATCATTAACATTACCATGCACAGTATTACAGCTTATATTTCATTAATTTTATTTTAAATTAGAAATTTCCCATATAAATTAGAAGTGAGGATAACCCCATTAGTATTATGTTTAAAAATCATATATTCATGAGGTTTCCTTGGGGAGGATGCTTTTGTAAGGATAGTCCCATACATGTAAAAGAATCTTGAGCTCTTCTAAACAAAGATGAAATAAAAAGATGATTTGAAATCAGGAGGCATTAAAGATCATACAATATAACATTCATAAGCCCTTCTATTCCTTAACCGAAGACTCTTATAGACTGAATCTTATATTTATTTGAAAGATCTTTTTTCTCTTTATTCCAGATAGTCTATTATTAGTCACTGTATTAAATATAACCATAAAAGCAGTAATAAACATCAGGAGAAATATCAGCAAAGCAAGATATGCAATATCCCACCTGACTTGGCAAATGCTTACTTGTCAATCTTGACTAACTCATCTTTCAATGTACCACCCCTTTTGTGAAAGAAGTTAATTTTCTATGATGTGACATCTACACAAATGAATCTACTTACCTTGCACAGAAACAAAGAAATGAGAATTACACAGATATTCACACCAACAAATAGCATTAGAATTTGAAATTTCAAGAGTTATTTTAAAAACCTAGACCACTGGCATTTCTGATTAAAATGGTGAGTTGTTTTTCCCCCTAAACAGATAATGCTGACAGTAAGTATGTATACTTTCCCACATGTGTGTGTGTGCCATTTTTGCTATAAAAGGAACATATTGTCCAAAAGTCCCAAGCACTGATGAGTTCTTACCAATTTCACTTTGCTCCCTATCATATCCTCTATACGAAAAGCAGTATAAAAAAATCTTGAGCTTGCAAATTAGATGAATTAAAAAATAAATTCAAGAAGTGAATTACAGGATAATCTAAGTACTTACAAACTAAATCAAACTATGAAATTCAATTTATACTAATCTTTTCAGACATTCTGGCATGCCATAAGATAACACAGGACTATAAGCAATAAAATATAAGATTCTAATGAAACAAATTGAAGGTAAAACGGAGTACAGATGAATGTCTGACTGATTTTGATATTAGGAAAATTTGGCAAGAGAGAATTATTTCTCCATGAGAAAGAGTCTTTAAACCAGTTTGCCGTTTTAAAAAATGATGTAATTATGAAATGTTCTTTGCTTAAACACATGCAGAGCTAGAAAAAATAAGCTTTCTTTTTAACTAACTAATATTGTCAATAGGAAAGGTCCTTCTTCTGTGAGTATCAGTTTTGTGGAAGGATTATGGACATAGAGAAATGTGATTCCTCATTACATGGCAATTAGGCAGTTATTATTGGAAATATTATTCATAATAAGAAATCTAATAAAATTTTAATGCATTTTATAACATAATTTTTGGTTCTAGATGGATTCTTTCTAAAATCTGGTAAGTTAGGAATTTTTTTCAACATTCATATTTTAATGGTCAGCAAACTGAAACTCACAAATATTAAGGGATTTGTCTAGAGGTATACAGTTAATAATATTAGAGTCTTCCCTTCACCATATGCTGCTTCCAATGGAAGAGAATACTGAGAGTTTAAGCAACTTGCCCTGCCAAGTTTACAGAATGAATTGGTGGCAGAATGAGAACTAAAGTCATAAAACATTATCTTTTGAATATTTAGAAAAATTTTCTAAAACATCCTTGCTTTAGGCTAGAATCCAAGTCAACAGAATGTTTACAACAGAGTTCCCAAATAGTCATCCTTAGTGCTGTGGCTTATTCCTTTTATGACTTACACAACACAAGTAGAGCATTACCCCTACCTCTTTGAGCCCTCCCTTGGTCTTAGGGTCCTTCCAATGCAGTGCTTCTGTGCTCCTACCAATGGAGTGGAATTAGCAGAATATGAAATTCATTTGTGAAGCATTCATTGCATCTCCTTGCCTTCCTACAACTGTGTTCCCCCATTGCACCTAGTTCTGGGCATTGCACATTGTGGAAGCTCAACAAATGAGATTGAATTATTAGACTGTTGCCTGGGCTGAATCTAAATTCTAGATTATTTTACCATGGAAGCTCCATGCCAAGGTTGCCAAACTTGTAAAGTAATAGATGATTGGCATTAAATTTTTTTTTTTTTCATTTCAGCATGCAACATTTAAATCAACTTGATGGTATTTGGTGGCTGGACTGATCCTGATATTTAAGTCGGTCAAGAGTTGTCAACCAATATTCAATAATATTGTGAATAATTTCATCATCATTCACAATAGCCCAAAGGTGGAAGCAATCTAAGTGTCCATCAATCAATGAACATATAAACAAAATGTGGTATATCTATACAATGGAATATTATTCAGTCTTAAAAAGCAATGACGTGCTGATACATGATGCTAAGTGGATGAACTTTGATGACATCATGTTAAGTGAAATAAGCCATAAACAAAAGGACAAATATTGCATGATTTCTCTCATTTGAAATAGAATAAACAAGCTCATAGAGACAGAAAGCAGAATAGTGGTTATCAGGGTTGGGGGAAGGAAGAGTGGGAAGATATTTTTAAATGAGTATTAATTTTAGTTTGGGATGATGAAAATAATCTGGAAATAGCAGTGAAGTTTAGACAGTATTGTCAATGCACTTAATGTGTAAGGATTGTCCATTTAAAATGATTAAAATGATTTTTATGTTCTGTATATTTACTAAAATTAAAATAAATAAATAAATAACAAAAAGTGTCAGCTATTTGTCTCCCAGGAATGGATTTTAGAGTTTAAGTATATAATTTTTAGGATGAGAGTTTGTTACCGCATCTTTATAAAATCGCTGTCAGAATAAATACACTCTAGTGTTTTGGATACTAATTCTGGAAAAATTGGTACTAAACTATCAAATTTAAATTAAAAAAAGAGGATTTCTGTTTATTTTTAGGAATGTTTCTTGTTATCAGGATTCAGTCTAACAGGGCTAACAATGGCTCCATATAATTATAATCCTCAAGCAATATGCTGTTGGACACTTGGGTGATTAAAATATGAAAGTGTGTTTGCAAGTTGAGTTAACTGGTCTTCTTCATTTTGGGAGTAGCCAAAATCATTATTCAGGTGTTATTTTAAAGGCACATTAGTGATTTTAGTGAGAAACCATTTTCATATTTAATAGGGTCTGTTGGCAATCTTTTCTCAGTCCTATTAATATGTGCCAGGCATTATTTTCTTCATAACTGCTTTGTTTGTTTTTTGTTTGTTTTATGTGTGGAAACTTAACTTTTCCAGTGTATAACTTGGCTACAGTGAGCACTAGAGGTTCATTTAAGATTTCAATTCTTCATAATTTCTTTTTTTCTCAAGCAAAACCTGTCATTCTTTGTGGTATATTTTTCTAAATACAGAATTAAAGGTTGTTTATTTTTTAAATTAGAAAATGCAGATAAACAGAAAAAACAACAACAACACAAATGCCACCATTTCCTGCCAAGCATTTGGAGATGACTCCTGAAATACTATGGTGTATTTCATCTGGTAACATCTTTTATGGAGTATTTTCTTGTTTAACCAAAAATGGATATTACATTAACTTTTGGGACTTTTTTTTCCTTTCAGTTAATTTCGTTGTAAACTTCTTTCAAGGAAATCAATATACTTCAACTTTGTTGGTTTTAATGGCTCAAAGTTTGGCTATTCTGCTGGAATTCAACATACAATAAGATGTTATATATATAAAAGAAGGGAAATTTATGATAAAAGAACAAATAATAGGCAAGAGATTGTGGGTAGATATACATGTGGATATAGATATAGACTGCCGATGACAACAGTTTAATTTTCTAACCCAGCAAGTCCTAAAATTTTGGGTCTTTAAATTTTTTCTCAATTTTGTACACTGGGCAGTTCAATCTGAACTATATTCTCTCTTGTAGTACCCTATCAAATGCAGCTGGAATGAAACAGCCCACTTTTCAACATTTTTCTGAGAAACCTCCTTGCTGAAGGCCTTGGGTTCATTAGGTACATTTTCTGTATTTCCAGGTTATTATGGGTGAATCAATATTTTGCATCTACATAACCTGGTTTATAATTTCATCCTCTTCATTCTTCTTTGGTGTCTGTTGGACGTGTTAGCCTCAAAGCCACAAAGTCAACACTACATGTTTTGGTATCTATTATGGCCACACCTCATTTTCTTAAGAATTTCTGTAGAATTGACCATTTCCACAATAATGCTGCATGACAAACAACCACAAAATTTTAGTGACATTTAATAAAAGTATTCTTATTTTGCTCATGTGACTGGCTATCCCAGGTCTTTTGCATTTCAATATGAGTTTTAGAATTGGCTTGTCAGTTTTGACAAAAAGCTTTATAGTATTTTAATGGGGATTGTACGTAATCTAAAGACCATTTTAGGGAGAATTGCCATCTTAACAATATTGAGTCTTCTCATCTCTTACGTGGTATAACTTTCCATTTATTTAATTTTCTTCAATTTCTCTCAGTAATGTTACAGTTTTCAGTATATAGGTCCTTGCATATCTTTCATTAAAATTTATGTTTGGAATGCTATTATAAATAGTAATTTTAAATTTTATTTTCTAATTGTTAATTGACAGTATACAGAAATACATCTGATTTTTGTATATTCATTTTGTGACCAGTGATATTCATAAATTCACTTATTAATTTAGTATTTTTTCTTAGAATCTGTACAAATTTCTATTTACCTGGCCAAATCATCTGTGAATAGAGATGTTATATCTTCCTTCCCAATCTTTATTAAAAAGCATGATTACAGTGCTGTAGACATGGGTATAATTACATGAATTCTCTTTCCACTATTCTTTTTTTACCTTTAGAATTAGTATGGTACCAGCTTTACTTATGCTATGAAAACATTATAATATTGTTGTTAACTATAGTCCATAAATTACATTAGTTATATTTTCTCCATGTATCACCACATTCTTAAGATCCTGTAGTAGAACATTCTCGTAATTTATATTATTAAACATAATCCTCATCTACTTCCAATATCATTGTTATACATTCCCAATATTATCCTCCAGCTGTCTTCCAACTAACATTAATCTTCCTAGACTACTCATTTCACCCATAATCACATCCATAAATCAAGTGCTTGTTACATTCATTGTAATGTGTTACCATCAAGTCCAACCATTACCACGTATTTATGTTTGACTTTATTAAACATTTTACATACATCCAGCACCTTCTCCCCCTTCTCATCTCACATTCTATCTACCAGCAACCTACATTTCATAGTCCAACTCCATAAGTCTACTCATTGCATTTAGTTCATATCAGTGAGATCATACAATATTTGTCCTTTGGTTTTGTGAGATATGAATATGATTGCGCATTTTTTCACTTCATTTTTATTTTCAATAATAGGAGAACTTGACTATGTCATTTAACTAATCTATGTTCATCTGTGTATTTTTCTGAACACTAGGGGAACAACTGAGTTAGCAGCTGGAATTAGATGAGATAAAAGTGCCTGAAAAAGGACTTTTTAGAAGTAATGTTTCCATAACTTGACTGCCTTTTTCTGTTCTTTTATTTTTGTGAATTTGAAATAAAGTTGCTAATAATAATAATAATAAAAAAAAATTATCTGGGCTTACACCAATCCCCAGATTCCCTACTAATATTATGGCTTGTCCCCTTTGGGAATTGTAATCTTATCCTTAATATAGAAAAAAGGAAGCCAGGGTATAGGTGGGTTTACTACCCCTTTGGCACCTAAAGAGAAGAGGGACGGTTATATGGTTTTCTGACTGACACAATCCCTGGTTTTCTGGATCAGGAGGTCAGAAAGTTTGGGAGAAAATATATTCTCCTTCTTATGCTTTCAGGCAGTCTTTTTATTTTCCCATAAATTGAAGCCAGTATAATCCATTTGTTGAATTCTGAATTGTTTTTCTCAGTCCAGCTCCATCAACTTTAAAATGGTTGTCAATTCTTCCTAGATTATAGGTTAGGTTGCCTGATAGTTATAGTTTTCTTTGTGTTTGGAGGTAGTTATCTTTTCTCTGTCTTTGGAGATTTTAATGAGAAATAAAGAGGAGCTGCATTGGGGGCAGCTGAGCCGGTTGCCAGGATGAACTGGAAATATTTGCCATTTTTAAAATTAAACAACTAAATCCCTAAGACCAATTAATTCACTAATATATTTTAATCCATTTGTTTCAAGATGAGACAATATGCACTTTTGCATCAAGATATGCTTTATTTCTAAAAATTCTCTGTACTGTTAAAAGCATGTTTCCCTTGTTTGTTATTATCGTGCCTCTCGCAGAAGCACTATAATCGTGCTATAGGAGCAGTGGTTTGAATTACCCAAATATTGCATAGGAGTCTGTCATAAGATCTCTGTGTGCTTTTGGATAGAGGAAGGGTGGAGAGTGTTGGCAGCAAAATGACATGCAGTTACTATTTCACCAAATCTTGCCCCAGACAGACTATTGGGGAAATATAGAGAACTCTTGTAAGCACTTTCAGTATACAGTTATGTTAAAAATCTTATTACAAAAAATCCATGCAATATTCTTAATTTTGTGAATGTCATATGAGACCAGAGAGTTCTGCTAAATCTCCTTCTTGTTATTTGGAAATTCTCTAAATGCAGTAGAGTAGGGTGGGCAGAAAGAGGAGAAGGCTCAGGCGCTCTTGCTCCAAAAGGCAGAATTTCAACATTAACAGTCCATCGTTTATAGTTTTTAATGAGTTGAAATTCAAATAATGTAAAATGTTCTTCTCTATGGTATTCTTCTGCTCCTCTAAGCAGTTATTTTTATGGTAGCAAAGCTTTGATCAAAATGAGCTGCATCAGCAAAAAATAATGTGTTGGGTTAAGTTTCATTTGCTAGATTACTTAAGGAAGACCTGCTCATACAGCTCTAGCCACATTGGCTTCTTGTGGTTCCTCTTACATTTCAAGCACATGCCTACAGCAGATTCTGTGCACGGCCTATTCCCTCTTTTGGGGACACCGTCTCCAGATGGTCGCAAGGATCATTGCTCTCTCACTTCATCCAAGTCACTCCCCAAGTGGCACCACCATCTCTGAGAGGTCTTCCCTGACAGTCCTATCTTAAACAGCACCCGTGCCTCTCTCTCTCTCTCTCCTTTTGCTGCTTCGTTTTCCTTTGGAGCATATCACTATGTATTATATTTTTACCCAGTGATTAATTGCCTGATTTATGCACTAAAATGTAAGCTCTATGAGGACAAGGACTTTGCTTTGTTCACTATTCATCCCTAACACCTAGAATAGCATCTGGCATTTCATAGGCAGTAAGTTGTTTTTTTTATTTTTATTTTTATTTTTTTCAATAACTGAATGATAACCTCTTCCTTGATCTTCCTTACTAGATCAGATTCCCTATTTCAAGGTTCCATAAAATTTATTATGGTCTGTAAATATATTCTAATATTAGTGTACATATAAATGCATATATACATACATTATTATTATTATTTCCACTCTATATAATAAGGATCTCAATAGAGCAGCTTGAGTAAGACAGAGCTTTATTTCTCTTTGATGTAATTGTGTGCAGGCAGGCAGTCTCAGGCTAGGAGGGAAGCTGTGGTCCATGAGGTCATCCAGGAACACAAGCTCTCTTGTTACTCAACCAGGTCTGGGGGCTTAGCCCTGCTGTGCATAGCCCTAGAGAGCCACCATGCCCACATACCTGCCTGTAGGAGAGGGGAAAGGAGAAGAGGGGCAAACCCTCCCCTCCTCGAAAAGTCTGGTAATTACCAGCCACAAAGGAGTTTGGGAAGTGGGAATTTGGGAAGTGTTGTGTTTAATCTGCCCAGAGAAAAATTAATTTGTCATGGAAGAAGAGAGAAATTATGTTGAAAGATAAGTAGCAGGCTCTGCTTTTGTGTGATGATTTGATTAATGTTAATTAATGCTTTTCCCTCCCTCTGAACTGTTGAACACCTTACTGCTTTTCTTTCCAATTTATCCTCAGGCCCTAGAACAATGCCATCACACAGTAGTCACTCAATAAATACATAGCAAATTAATTATTTTATTGATGATGCAGGCCTTGAAATTTTTCAAGGAAGTGGAAGGTAGGAAGTTGAGTTTATTAGTCTAGGTGGGAGGAGAGGGTAGTTCCAGGTGGGAAATTGTTGAAAAGGATGAGGCAGGAAGAGCTGAGGAATTGCAGGCTATGCTAGAGGAAGAGGCCCAGGGTGGGAACAAACTGAGGAAGTTAGGGAAGAGGAGGTGATGGGTCCTCTGGAGAGGTCACCAAGCCTTCCCTAAAGGCTCCCATGCTGTGCGCTGCCCAGATAACCCCTAAAGTCACCATTCTGCTGAGCTTACTTTCCATTATGATTTTCTCCCTTTCAATAAATAAACCCTGACTGGCACAAGCCCTGGATCTTGTTCTTAGATTTATATATAACCCTTAGTTTTATGTAAACATCTGCAAACATCTTAGTTTATAGGCAAATATTCTTGTATTGTTGAAAGAAACATTCATTTCTCATGAAATCAGGCTTAATGTAACAGGAAAAACACCTGATATTGGGTAAACAATTTTAGATACATTAAAAGGATTAAAAATGAGTGCTGTTGACTGTGATAAATACTTTCTATTAAAAACAACATTTTGGGTGGGAAAAATCTTACTTCTTATAATATCTTCACATAAAATAGATTGCATAGAGAAGTCACATATGAAACTTATAAAAACTTATTTTTCTTTGAGGACTTTATGTACCTTAAATAATAACAGCCGTGAGCAATGACACTAAAACAAAATGAAGCAAACACAACAATAAAACATAGGAGAATCTTCTAAAAATGGTGATATTAACTTGAGCAGGAGAAAAAATGACAAAGACAAAGGGCATTTTAACTATCAGGCCTTTATCATGTCATCATCATAATAAGATTCAGTCGGCTTTGCCTAAGGTGGAAACAATTTCACATCTTACTTTGTCTCATGGTTAAAAAATACAAAACAAAACTGCAGTGTGAAAAGGTCACTTTCACAACAAATTGTATCAAAGATGAAATGTGAACAACAATAATGCCAGGACTATTTTGCTAAAGCTTTCTGTGAATTCAAAGTAGCAGAATTTGTGACTAAAATTGTAGTTTACCCTGGCAGTATAATATCAATATTTGAATCCCAAATTCTAAAACAAACAAAAAATTAAATGGGGATTATATTTCAGTTTAAATGTATTTTACCTAATTCTATTTATACCACAGGATCCATTTTTTATCATGTTTTCTATTTCAGTTCCATATTTATATTTTATGAGTAGAAAATTAGTCTGGTGACAGATTATGATGGGTTTTTTAGAACATGTTAAATAATTTGAAATTCTGTTTGGTAGGAAATAGTGAGCCATATAAGAATATTTAACAGGGGAGTAAAATAATAGGATTTTAGTTTTAAGAGATTACTCTGTGACAGTGAGAAAGACTTATATGAGGTAACCATGTCATAAGAAGGGAAATTACTAGGGAATTTGACATTTGAAATCACATGTATTCTTTCTCTCTATATTAATTTCTTTGTTGGACATGGATAATTCTTGAGGTGTTTTTTTTTTTTCCTTGTTTTTTTCCTTTTTTCTTTTTTGTCTTAAGATTGCCATTACTTTTCTGAGAGGGATTTTGAGCACTTGCTATTTTTACCCAAAGCCTTTGCTGTACCAGTGACAGAGCTTTCAGGGATCAGGACTGAGGACAGAGTTGAATCAATTATCATCATGCTGTGCTCAAAGTCCTTATTCCTCACCAACAACTAAAGCTTTGTTTTGGGTTAAGCTCCTTGTGCCAGGCATTTTCCTATGTAGGATGGGTTTGTTTCTGAAAAGGTTTTCGGATTCCTGCTTACAGGCTTTAGTCTAGTTGCCCATCAGTTTGCCAGGCATGCCTAGGTATGCTTGGACCCCAGGAACTGATGCTTCTTTGGATCTTTCTCAGGAGGCTCCTCAGCCTTATAAATAGGACTCTGCCAGGCTTTTCAGCTTGCTATACATGCCTAAATTTACCTGGATCTCGGCAGTGAGCAGGAGTGTCTCAAACTGAGCTCTTTGCTTTATACAGCAGATATGGTAAAAATAAAATAAAACAATATTATTATCTTTGTAGAAAACTTAAATCTTGTCCATGAATTTTCATATATTTGATCTGCACAAGCACATTGTGAGGTACATGGGGCAGGAATTTCTTATCATCCCATTTCAAAGCCGAAAAAATAGGTGCTTAGATGTGAAGTGAATGGGAGAGACAAGGCTAGAAAGCAGTCTTCTGATGACTGAAATGGAAGATAATAGGAAACTAAATAGATTTTGCAGCTGCAAGAGCAAAGGAAGAGGTATATGCAATGATATGGAGGTAATTGGTAACCAAGGGGACACCAGGAGCACAAGAGATGAAAGAGTCAAAGGAAATGAAAATATTGGAGGGGCAAGATCTTTGAGAGGGTGGGGTGGTAAAACACATAAAAAATAAAGAGTAATCCCTCCCCACCTGAAATTCAGAATTGATATGTGGTGTCTGGGGACAGAAATATAATGAAAAGACATACTTCTGAATTTGCTTTAAATAAATTACCAAAAAAAAAAAAAAGCAAAACAAAGCTACCCACAAACAAAATAACTCACCACCACCACAACCAAAACCCAACCAAGTAGTATTTAAGAATATAATTTAGTTGAAAAAGATTTCTATCACATGTGACTGGGTTTGTAGAACTTTAATGTTTCATTAATACAGCAATTAATCTGCTCTAAGATACCATATTAAATATAAAGTACACCATTGTTTTATGTGCCACTGAAAAAGTTAAAAACTTCTGCCAGTAAAATATGGTAAGCCAGCAATTATAACATGTATCCTGATTTCAGAGGTGAAAAAATATTTTTAAATATGTCTTAGAAAAAATGAATGGCATATATATATATATAACATATAGTTTTATGTGAATGAGAAAAATCCATGTGCATTGGCTGGTGAACTTTATTGTATAAAAGACAATCTTTTCTAGCTGGCATAAGATAATGATCATTTGCTTTGTGACAACCTGGATAAAAGATGAACTTCATAAACTGCCACAAGGAAAATATGGAACCTCAATTCTTCTAGTATTTCATTCCCAAGAAACATTTTATGCAAGTCACAACAAGAGACATATCCAACAGCATGTGATGTTTTAAACCTTTTTAAAAATTTTTTTAAATTTTTAAATATTTTAAAATTATTTTTTAAAGATACTTAGATTACATAAATGTTACATAAAAAATAAAGGGGATTCCCATATGCCCCATTCCCTACTCCTCCCACATTTTCCCACGTTAACAACATCCTTCATTAGTGAGGTACATTCGTTACAACTGATGAATACATTTTTTTTTCTTTTTTTTACATTATGTTTCCCATTAATTTTACATACTTTCTTCCTTGCAATATTTCTATTAGGGAGTAGAAAAAACAAGTTTGTAAGTCCCTCAAATGTAAAAGGAAGTTTTCATTGGATAACGTGATTATTGAACACCTAAAGCATGAGAGAGAGCCAATGACCAGGTCATAAACACAGAATTTAGCTGAGGAAGAACCTCTGTTTGGGCTGACTCTTGAAATATGACGTGGTCTCCAGCTTGCTTAGCTGAGTGTCTCTGGCTGGTGGTATTCCATCCACACCTGCTGTTACCGTGTAGTTGGTTGTTGCTGTCCCTCACCCGCAGCCCCAGCCCTAGAACATTCATTCCAGCACTGGTCTCAGTGGAGTGGTCTTCAGTCAGCAGCCCCAGGGAGAAGCCCCACTTCTGTTCTTTGTTTCTCACTCTGTGTTTGAGTCCCATTCCTTCCTGCAACACCATGAATTTTAGATCATTATTTATAAATTATATAGTGTATCTGAGGCTAGGAAAAAAAAAAAAAATCTCTAACTAAAAAAGAAAAAATTCAAATATCAAACTTCACCTAAATTGGAAACTATTGTCAGCCAATGATTACTTTAAGAAAGTGAAAATAGTAAGCTCAGACTGGGAGAAGATATTTGCAATGCATACATCTGAGAAAGGTTGTCTTGTTTCCAGAATAAATAAAGAACTACTATAACTCAAAAGGGGGAAGAAAACAGACAACCTAATTAAAAAAATGGATGATTTCACCAAAAAAAGATATCCCAAGAGCCAAAAAACAAATAGTAAACTGCTCAACCTTACTGTTTTTCAGGGAAGTGGAAATTAAAACCTCAGTGTTCCAATAAGATGCAACTAAACTTGTACTAGAATGGCTAAAATGAAAGACTGATAATACTGAATTTTGGTGAGGATGTGGAGCAACTGGAGCCCTCAGACACTCCTGGTGGGAGCTTAAAATAGTGCAACTACTTTGGAAAATTGTTTAGCCATTTCTAATAAAGCTGAAAATACTCTTACCTTTTGACCCAACAATTTCACTCCTAGATATGTACCCAAAATGAATGTATACACATGTGCACCAAAAACATATACATGAATTTTGGTAGCAGCATTTGTTAATAGTCTCAAACTGAAAGCAATCCAAGTCATTTAACCGTAAAATGGGTAAATGAATGCTAGTATATTTGTGCAATGGAATAATATGCATGCACCATTGAGAGCAAATGAATTACTGCCATACATGAGAGCATGGTTCGATCTCACAAACTTAATTTTGAGGAAAGAGACTCAACAAATACATGTTGTAAGACCCTGTTTATGGGGAGTCCAAAAATAGGCAAAATTAATCTATGGTGGTAGAAATCAAGGTAATGCTTACTTCTTGTGACTTCTTGTGGGACTGTTAATGACTTGGATGCTGAAGGAGGATTTTTTGGGGGAACTGGTAATATTCTATGTTTTGGTCTTGGCAGTGATTGTATGAATGTGTTCACTTTTTATTTCTCTTATATTTCAATATAATGTTTTAAAAACTAATCAGATTCTACATTAGTGGGTGACAATTTATCTTTAATGTTCTCAGAGGAAATGTCAAATCTAAACTAAGGATTAATAATGGAAATATTATTCACCTTCAGTTTTACCATTAAAGAAAATATATGAAAGAAAATATAAAATATATAAATATATATTATATATTTATATTATATTATATATAATATAAAATATGTAAAGAAAATATATGCCTTTGAATGTGAGACAATAAATTAGATTAAAATATATGGTTAAATTGCAATTAGAATCTGAAGATTAACCATCTATCCACCATATAAATCAAGGTAGCATGTTTGATTATTTGAAGAAAAACAATCTAGACATAATGAACCTTGAGATAGTAAAATGTCAGAAATGATTACAAGCCTAGATTTAGATCTCTGCAAAATATGTGGAGTGAGACACTTTTTTTCTTATTCCCACCTGAGGGTGGAGTTGCTTAGTTTCTTTATTTGTTTTAAATATAAGTACAGTTATACTTGAAAAATGCTATGAACCATATCCATGTTTAAACTGATTTTTGAATACCAATCTGGCAAAATAGTTCCCCTTTATGTGTTGTATGGGAAATACATGGAATGCAAAAACCTTTTTCCAGAAATAGAAGGCATTGTCCTTTGTTCTGTGGTTCCAGCACTGTGGTAGACTGACTCTTCTCCGGATAATAGTCTTTGGCTATTTCACCAATAGGCAAGGATGACCTATACCATGGTAACAGTTAGAGATTAGTTATTGATACTGGAAAACTGAAGTACGAACGATGTCAGATATTTTACTCACAGCATGCACTAAAGTAAAAAATGCAAATATTGCAGAGAAATCAAGAAGAGGGAAAGAATTTTGATTCCTTATAAGTGCATATAACAATTGTTTTTTAAATGTTTAATTAAAAATGTCTGTGAAAATGTTTTGTAGTTGATGAAAATAGTCTGATTTGTGATTATGAGAAGCTATTATTTATGTCTATTGATCTCTGAACAAGAGAGGGTGAGGGAGGGAAAAAGGGAGGAAGAGAGAGGAGGGAGGGAGGGAGAGAGGGAAAGAATATGCCAAAGATTTTTGTGGAATTCAGTAAGTGCTATTTATCCTTGAGAATCCCACTTGAATCCTTGTGGCAGACAAGGGTGATTACAGTATAAGCCTTCCATATTAGAGCGTAATATTTATTCTATAAAATGTAATATAGAGGAAACAAATTAACCTTTGTGTATTGAAACATATGGCAAAATCATCATGCCTTAAAAACAGTGTTTTATAGCAGACAACAGTTTTTGAACGTGAACACATTTCCTGATCAAACAGATCAAAGCTTTTAGGCATAATCTCTGTTTTCATTCATTCATGCTGAACATTGTCAATCAAACCAGACAGTTCCTTTCCAGGTGCTTTCAATTTGTCTTTGATTGATGTTTTAATTATACTTCTTTCCAATTTCCCTAATACTTAGTATTACTTTTCCTTTAAAATGTGTTTGTACTTTTCCTTTAAAATGTATCATTTTCATTGTAGAGTTTAAGAGCCGCTATGCAAAGAAAAGGATTGTTCCCCCAAACTTTTGGCTGTTCACATTAGGGTACCTGGGCTACAAGTCAAATGGGGCTTGGGGTTCTTCCTCTTCTTCCAACTGAAGGAGCAGCACCTAATCTCAGCATCCCACAGAACCTGTGGCTTTCTTCCCTGCCAAGAAATCCTGTAACATGTCCTGAGGTGCAGGGCAGCTGGCATTTCCAGATACCTGTGAAGAGCTGGTTCCCCAAATCCAGACCCAGTGGCCTGTGACTTGACCATGCGCAGGAGCTTTTCTCACACATTCCCTATAAAACGTGAGGGATAAAGTGTGTGTGTGCGGGGACTTCAATGGAACAGAATTCACACCATACCCACAGATCCCTTACCCTTGCGTACTTCTCCATGGGGACCAAATGTATCCCTGTTTTGCTGACCTTATTCTGTGCCTTTTCCTTTTCCCTTCCCTTTTTAAAGTCATATTTTGTATTTCATTCCCATCATATGCATGGCAGTCCTAAAATGATCCAACATAAAAAAGTTATCCATCCGGCATTTCAGTCCATTTTCCACTTCCTAAATTAAAAAGCAGAGTATCAGGAAAACTCCTAATACTGATATCCAATGCTTGATAAGAAAATGGCATTAGGAGGACTATAGGAGGATGGTTACATCATTATCAGAAATTAGAAAAACAGGGGGAGCAACCTGTTTTGAGAGGGGTATAAATTTTATTAATAAAATGTGTCTACTTTTGAGATCTTGATAGACTTATAAATGACATTGGAGGGTCTTGGACCAGGGGATGAACAAAGAAGATACAAATTTAGAGCTCATAAAAATTCAGTTGAATGCAACTAACATTTTTAGTGTGTCTGTGGAAGACACAATAATGATCCCCCAAAGATGTCCATGCCCTAAACCCTGGAACCTGTGAATATATTACTTTATATTGCAAAAAGGATTGAGAAGGGGATATTATTCTGTATTATCTGGGTGGGTCCAAGTTTCCTTATATGAGGGTGACAGGAAGATCAGAGTTAAAAAGATATGAATACAGAAGAGAGAGAGAGAGAGAAAGAGAGAGAGAGTTGAAGATGCTATGCTGCTAGTTTTGAAGGTAGAAGAAGAGGCCAGGAGCCGAGGAATGTGGGCAGCCTCTACAAGATAGAAAAGGCAAGGGAACATTCTCCCCTAGTGACTCCAGAGGGAGCACAGCCTTGCTGACCCCTTGATTTGAGCCAACTGAAACCCAGTTTGGATTCTGACCTTCAGTACTGTATGATAATAAATTTATGCTGTGTTAGCCAACAGATGTTTGTCAATTTGTTACAGCAGCAGTAGGAGACTAATACAATGCCTAAGTGTGTTCTTGTATTCTCCAAAACTACAGCTGCATCATGTCCTGTTCTGCTTATTCTCCATGCCTGAGACTACAGGACAACTTCAAAACACACAGGCGCTGTGTCATTGCAAGAAGGCAATGCCAGTGTTCTCTCTCTTGCCTTATATAAATCCCTGCTCAGATGTGCCCTCCTAGGCAAGCCCTACTTCCCTCCAGCCATCTATTGGCTCAGTTGTATTCTGCAGGCCCAGCTGCTCTCCCCTGATCTTTGTTTTGCTTCCCCCCCCTCATTTGTATTACAACTTAAGTGCATCCACATTTTAATTTTGTATAGTACAGAAAAGTTACCAATAGTAATTTTGGCTTTGTAAAACCATAATTTCTGGGTTTTCTATAAGAAATGATCAATCCTGTTGGCTGGATTCACTGAGGAAAATTATCCAAAAATAACTTTATATTTAGAAGTATTGTCCAAATGTCTGTCATTGAATTTTCTAGATTAAGTACAAAAGTAATAATTCCTAATCAAGATAATTTTGTTTAGGTGAGGGCGGGGTTAAATAGTGAGATGCAGATTCATGCATCAGAGCAATATCATGCGTCCAAAGTAAAATTTCTGAAGACAAACCTGATCATATTACTTCCTTGCTTGCAACCCCTCGCTGACCTCCCACAGCTTTAAATATTAACTACTTGGCCCAACATTTAAGACTCTTCGTGATCTGGCTTCTCAGATTGGCTAACAGACTCATCTCTTACCTTGTTTGTTTATAAATAGAGCACCTTAAATATTTAGGTTCTGTGCAAGTGCTGGGAGTCCAACTATGAACAGCTCATGCATAGAGAGGAAACCTGCTTGTTAACAAACATGTTCCATCACACTCACTTGCGTGTAGTTTCTTGAATGTGACATGCTCCTTCTATATCACTGCACATGTTTCTTCTGCTCTCAGTACCATCTTTATCCACTTCGTTTTGCAGAGCTAAATCCTACTCATGCTTTGGGTTAGAGTATAGAAGGCAAATTGTCCCTGATGACCGTGAGGGTGGGTTAGACACTCCTCAAATATATTCTCAGAGCTCTTATACTTTCTCCATTACAATTCTTCTCACAGTACACTGCAATTACTCAGTCACTTTTTGCATGCCCTGTGAAGCTGACGTTTTACTGAGGAAGCAACCCGAGTCTTTTGCTCTCCCAATACTTAACACAGTAGCTGTCACATTGCTCAATAAATATTTGTCACTTGAAGAAATGACCATTTAGCACCATAATTTAAAAAGATCCTGCATTCTCAAAACACACTCTATAGTTGATAGAAATAAATGTCCCACAGATGAGCACCAAATGAGCATTCTTACTATTTTTTTTTAATACTGTAAATGGATAGCAGCCTTAACAAGATTCACTAACATCTGTGGTTTGGCCCTAATGACTCAAGTAATTTATATTTAACACTAACGTCAATCTAAACTTGTAAGGGAAGATGTGTTATTTTAGGGTAAGGAGTGCCACTCTATTTCTCACTCAAAGTAACATTATGACTAAGAACACAATGTTGTAAATTCACATGATAAATGAGATTGATAGAAGAATAAGACCAGAGTAGAAGTCATTATAAATTTCCATATGTTTGGTATTCTTTAACTTTTATTCTTCCCAAGAAGAATGATAGCTAGAGCAAAATTTGGAAAGCAAGAATTCACAGACTTTTAATCATTATTTCTCCCCTCTCTTGGCCACAATTACTTGATACAGGATGTGACTTATCATCATCATTTCTTTTGGTATCTGTCATGTGTACTATAACTAGGGTGGCCATATAGTCCAGCTTGCCCCTGTTGTCCTGGGATAACTATTAATGGTATCCGATTTTCCCTCTCAAAAGAGTCCCTGTTTGAATGAAACATTATGAGGCCACCCCAATTATAACATCAGAACTAAAAGAGGAAGCTAAATTATTTAGCTCATATCTTTCCTACATAATCCTTTGTTCATAGCAGAGGTGGGTGTGGATGCAGAAGCAGAGATGGCTGAAAACCCTATCTTGCTAGGCCAGCAGTATGAACCAGGTAATGCTGGAAGTACTTTAAGAAGGCATGGGGGAGGTAGAGAAGAGGGCTGGGTGTGGGCTCTGGGCTCTGCCCACGACTGACTAGATTGGAAGATTAGTGACCCTGCTTTCACATAACACACCTCAGCCATTTTGCACTTCCAGGACTGAGTGTGAGGGAGGCTAACAGGAAATAGCATTTATTAAGGGGATAATATACTATATGCCAGGTGTTCGCCATGGGCTGGGTCCTTTCCATTTATTACCTTATTCAACTTTCCCAACAACTCTCTGAGATAGATGCATTCATGTCAGACTTATAGGTGAGGAAGCTGAGGTTTAGCCAGTTGAGGCAAGTTTACCACACAGCTGGTAAATGGGAAATTAACTTTTGGATACTCGTTTCGTTACATTGCCATCCGTATGCAGTGACAAGATGGGTAGTACTAGTGTGTAAATCATCATGTGTAAGGATATTTGCCAAATGTTTCTTACCATGCCCCCCAAATAAGTGTACTAGGCATAAAATGGTACTTTGTGTTTGCGTTAATTTGAATTTCTGCTAATTCACCTGGGAATGAGCTTTTTTCCCAAAGAGCACAATTTGGCCTCAGGCATTGCCTTCCTCTTCAGACTAATATCGGTCTACGCACAACGCCTCACTCTTTGGGCTCCACAGCCACGCTTGCCTTCCCTCCACATGTTCTGTCTACTCCGCATGTTTGCACACGTTGTTACCTTTACCAGAAGTCTTTTCTGTCACCGTATCCCTTGTTTCTGCCAGCTCATCCCTGAGTTACTGCTTCCCCAACAAGGTCTCCCATGACATCTCAGACCGCACTAGTCCTTTTGTCACATCTTACTCTAGCATCTGTATTTCCCATTTGGTAAATTGCATCATGTCTGTAATTTTTTATAATCTTAAAATAGCAAAAGTGATATAATATGTCCAAAACGCTACCGGATTGCTCGTACTCAGCACAGACCCAGGCACATAATCTGCACTCCTCGTATACCAGTCAATATTAAGTATTGACTCTTTAGTCATCATCTATATTCTACCTGCTTAAGTATGGTTTCAAATTATTCTGTTTGACTACACCTTCGTGTCTACGATGTAACCAGACACATTTTATAAAAATTTTAAGCAGAAAACAATGCATTCATAAAAACAAACAGAACTCAGAAGCTTTGGCTACATTTGTTTGAAAGACTGTGCCCTTAATTAAGAAGTCCATGAAAATTAAAAAAAGAAAAGAAAAGAAAGAAATGAATATGCCACTCTGTTACTATGGAATTGCTTTGTTTAATTTGCAATAAGGTTCACCAAAAGCTAATTAGCACTCTTTAGAGCAAAGAAATAATGCATGACATGATTCACCTTCTATCTGGAGCAAAATTAAAAAGAAAAATGTGAGGTGTAAAGACTTGGAGGCGCTCAGAATGTATCAATTATTTATATTAACATTCATTATCTGACTAAAAGGCAGGATAAAGGCTTTGGGGAATTGTAGGGTTCATATAATTTCACTCTAATTATTCTAATTTACTGTAATTAAGACACTAAAATAATCCTTAGAGAAAGCAATAATGTCTTTTAATATCAACCGAGGAGGTGAAAAAGCTATTCTGCATTTTTAGTTTTATTTACTATAACTTTTCAATGTGACAGAAAGAGTGATCCTGACTTGTAAAAGTTTTTAAAATTATGTCTTTAGAACTCCTAACATGAAACTGTATAAAACTTAATTCAGAATTATAAGCTTTAAGTCTATAAAGTATTTACAAATTCATAAAATCTATCATGCCTAGGCTATACATGAACTCTGTCAAGATCATGACTTTTAGAAAAATGACCTTTCATATAAATTCTCAGAATTTCATGAGCAGAGAAAATACAAAGAAATAAGTATGAGTTAGATAGCTTCATTAATAAACATCCCATCCCACATGCTCTTCTGACAATGTGACATTACATTCTTCCACCAAAAGGTAGGAATCTCTGCTCTCTCACCTTGATCCTGGGCAGACCTTTCTAGCAGCCTCACATAGTGAAATGCTATGAAAATGACACTGTGTGCCCCCCACAAAATGCAATATGGCTTCCACTGTATGCTTTCACTGGAGCCCTGAGCTTCCATGTAAGAAGTCCAGTTGCCCTGACATTGCCACCTGGTATGATCAGAGAATCTGAGTCAGAACTTCCTAGTACATCCATTCCGTAGTTCCTAACCCTCAGAAACTGTGAGAGATAATAGAATAGATGATTATTGTTGTTTAAGCCATGAAGTTTTGGGATAATATCTTACATAACATAACAAACACTACATGTTACAGGAATTTTAATTATTTAACAAAAAGCTATCTCCATTTCCTTCCTGAAGACTGCAGTAAAATAGTTGTAGCAATTTTAATGGCTAAATCAAGTATTAAACCCTCATTCCCAGCTCAGTGTGCCACTTTTCTTACCTACAATGATGGAAACCACTAATAGTTTTTGCTGGTTATTGTGATTAATTCCAGGGTATTTAGTGAATTGATAAGTCAAGTACCCTATTCTTGGCTAGAACACAAAGTGATTTTTGGAAGCTAAATATATATAGAATATATAGAATATATAGCTGAATATATTGAGCTGAATATTATTATCAGAAATGCCAAATATTTCATTGATTGCTATACAAACAAATGTTTAAATGTCGAGATAGATTTAGATGATCAGATTTTGGATTAGAAATCCAGGTCGTTGTTACGTTGCTAATGGAGCAGGGGAGATTTGAAAAAAGAAATTTTTTTTCCTTTGGTAGTGAGGTAACAGGCTAATTACCTGAGGTGAGTAATCTGCATTTGAAAAAACACATTTCTAAAAATGGATTATATCTTTTTCTGTGAGGAACTGGAGACTAGGCCAGAAGGCAACTCATGCTCCTTCAAGTTGTCTAGATCCAGTTACTGCTTTATGGAGATAAATTATCCATTCATCCAACAAATATCTATTGAGCATTTTTTCACTGTCAGTCTCTGTCCCAGGCACTGGGGATACAACAGGGAGTGAAACAGACAAGACCCCTGCCACACAGAACTCTGAAAATATCAATGAATTGTATTCAAATATGTGCATAAGATTATAGACTAGTTTGAGTCTTGATTAATAACTATACTAAATATTCAAATCATATTTATTACTTAATGCTCTATTATTGATTTGATGAATTTTGATTCAGTCAGAATCTACCTTGGACCTAAGTCAAATTCTGAATATTTTTGGAAGCAATAATTTATAGTTCAGAATTGATAATGCCGTTCATTTTCCTACATGTACCTTTTGGTAGAAGTGAGTGAAAATCAGCTAGCTTCAGATTTGGCCAGAGTTTTGGTAATAGAGAATTTATTATGTCGAGAAGTTTTAAACAAAACTGGTCAAGGAATATAGGTTTTGATGTAGAAGTAATAAGGGCAATCTAAAAATGGGACCAGTCAGGGAGAGGAATTTAATAGTCACAACAAAGAATAATTAAAGGTGAAATAATTGAGCAATACAGGAAGTTATTAATCTGCATTTTAGGCAAGAAAAACAGGGAAGGAGATTAAGAGCCTAGTGATTCCCATGCGCCCAACACAGTAGTCTCGTAAGCCTCCAATACGGTATCAATGTTGTACCAGTGGATGGCAGAATCTCATGAATGTCAAATAGTTCTTCTGCCCCTTTTACTTGAACCTGTAATTAGCACTATATCTGTTAAATATGTGTCCTAGAGACTTAAATCTCTTGGCTGTTCATATGCCGGTTGAGCCCTGAATCTCAGCAGAGTTGCAGCCAACACCTTCTCTCCAGGTTGTCGGACTCACCCAGGACAACTAACAAAATGATGGTGATGGACAACACCCATCCCAAAAAACAAAGATTATCTACAACTGTAAGCAAGATAGTTCCATCCATCTGCCCCATGGGAGCTTAGCCTCCTTTTAATCAGAAGCAGAGTAGGCATCACCATCTCAAAATCCTCAAGAATGAGGAATGAACAAACATAAGGGGGGAATGCAACTATGGACTAAAGTAGACATTAATCTAGTAATGGAAGAACTTGTAATATTGATATAAAGACAATGGTCACAAGAGTTTCTGAGGGAAGGAAGAGGGAAGAATAATTGTCACATGGGGCATTTTTGGAATATTGGAATTGTTCTGCATGATATTGCAATGACATATACGAGCCATTAAACATTTTGTCAAAACCTGTAAAATTGTGTGGTGCAAATATAAACTATAGATCATGTTTAGTAGCAATGCTTCAATATGTGTTCATCAATTATAACAAACGTACCACATTAATGAAAGTTGTTAATGGGGGAAGTGTGGGAGGGGGGTGAAGCATATGGGAATTCCCTATATATATTTTTAAAGATTTATTTATTTATTTATTTACTTTATCCATTTTAACCACTTTCCCCCAGTTTTGCTGTTTTGTGTCCATTTGCTGGGCAATTCTCTGTGTCTGTTTCCTGCCCTCTCTTCTCATCCTTCTCCTCCAGTCTTCACTGGGATTCGATCCTGGGCACCTTCGACATGGGAGAGAGATGTTCTGCCACCTGCACCACCTCAGTTCCTGGTTTTTTGGCATGTCTCATCTTGGCTCTCCCCTGTGTCTCTCTTCTGTTACGTCATCATTTTGCTGCGTGGCTCGGCGGGGCCTGGCGGCACACGCACCTTATATATATATACACTTATTTATTTTACCAGGAGGTCCCGGGGATCAAACCCAGGACCCTCCATATGGCGCCCAACCATTTGAGCCACATCTGCCCCCTCACTATATTTTTGATATAACATTTATGTAATCTAAAGCTTCTTTACAAATAAAGGGGAAAAAAAAGAAAAAAAATGGTAATGTTTGTATGTCTACTTAGATACAATTTTATCTCTAAAGTCATTTTAAAGAAAATTTCAAATAGGTTATTTTCACTATTACCATAAATATGTCTTTGTGAAGAATGGTGGCATTCCCGAGGTTGCTATGGTTATGGCACTTTATATTTTATTCAGCTTTATTAGAGGAGGGAACAAAGACATGAGTAGTTGCAAAGTAATAGTGAGAAGGAAGCCACACCTTATGGCACTTTAGTTCCTGAACTTGTAGTTCTTTGCTTCCAAATCTCCTTGGTGAAGTCCAATTGTAATGAATTCTTGGTACTCTGTGAGTGAATGTTCAATAAAAGATGAAGCAGGTCAGAAATGAAAGAGCATGAATGATAATGGAAAGAGTTGGAAGAAAAAGAAAAACTAAGAAAAACGGGCTAAAGACATTCATGTGAAAGAAACAAAATAAAAATATTTAGACTATATCTTCATTGTGGTTGTCAAGATCCATTTTTCTTTTATTCATCATTGTATCAGCTCCTAACACAATTCTTGACACATAGTAGGAATTCTGTTGAACTTGTTGTAAGTTGTCTTACTCATATGCTCCTGTCTCTCCTTTACTAGAAAGGCTAGAAAATTAAAACACCTAATTTTTCCTACTCCTCTTCAGCCAGGAGGAGATAGTAACACAGAATCTGCCTATTAGTAGAAGCCTTCTAACTAGGGCACCCATCAAGAGGAGAAGGCTTTTGGCCCTACCCTCATTTCTGGCCTGGAAGGCAGACATGGTACATGGGACTACTCCATCCATGTTGGGACAATGAGATGAAAGCCACACCCTGATGATGGCAGGATGGGAAAAGAGGAGTCATTCCTTGAGTTCATCATTGGCCTAGTGTACCAGCTCTAGGCTGCCTCCATCTATATGTCTTGTTATGTAAGAAAAAGAAAATTCATATATGTTTCAGGCACTCTTTCTTGAGGTCACTCTTACTTGTAGCAAAATTGAAAAAGTTCAGTACAGGTTTGTTTAATGAAAATACCAGTGTGTAGGGTTGAAACACTGGAGTCAATATCCATAAGGAATGCAGACTCTGTCTCTAACAAGAAAATACAAAACTGATTGGAAGAATCCAATTTGTTGGATTATGGAGAAAGACAAAAAAGCTATTATGATCATTGTTTATAGGAAGATAGGAGTGAATACCAGTAAGAATAGCTAATATTTACAGAGTGCTTACTATGTGCATGCACCATTCTAAGGGGTGTGTATATCTTCCCCAAAGGGCATCTGTTGAAATGAGAGTTGGCCCAATAAGCTTCTTGCCTATATGAGAGGAAACAGAAAACTTTCAAATCCATTAGACAGAAATGGAACCCTGGTGGTGACACAATCAGTTAAGAAAAGGGATGATGAGCACATAAAGCAGGCACAGAAAACCAAAGTTCCTCAGTGAACATAGGCACCACCCAAGAGAGAGAGTGGGACAGGACATTCCAATTACAAGACAAGCTGTGGAGCAGGGATGGTTCATCAGGCCTCACAATAGTCTGAAAATTGCCACTGAAGACTAACCACCTTTTGTTCTAATTCCCTGCTCATTAAGCAACTTTCTGGTTTGGTTTCCCAGCCACTTCAATGGCAGGAAAAGAAGATTCCTGGATAATAGTCAGGAGTTCTAGTTTTTGAAAAGAGACATTTCATCTCACTAAATGATAATTGTATTCTTGTTTATAAAATACTCTGGTGTTTACTGTCTCTGTTTCTTTCAGGTATGCTAAGAAGATGCGTGTTGTGGTTTTGGGAAACTGAGGACTCATCATATTTGGTTACCTAAGATGCTTCTAGACATCTGCCCCTGGACAATGTTCTTGTTGTGGTTATTGATGCAATTCTCCACCCTTCCTGTATTCACACACTTAGCAAGGTGACTGCAGTACCTCCTGATAAAAGGTGGAGTGAATTTCCCTACCCTTGAATCTGGACTTGTCTTGTGACTTGTTTCTGGTAATAGAAGTGACAGTGAGCTAGTTCTTTTCATATTTTCATTCTCTTTCTTGGAACCCTGCCACTGCCATAAGAGTGAGTCCAGACTCTCCTCCTGCAAAGACAAGAGCCACAACGAGAGAGCTGAGATGTTCCATGCAAGGTCTTCTTGGACCAGCCTTCCTGCAGTTGACTGGCCAACTGACCTCAGACTCGTGTAAGATGTGCCGAGATCAGCAGATTTGCCCAGATGACCCATAGAGATATGAAAGCATGAGATCTTATAATGGATATTCTTTTAAGTCCCTGAATTTTGGAATGGTTTGTTCCACAACATTATTGTGGCAATAGAGATCAAGGGCAGATATGAGTTAAAAGATGCAAAAGTATCTTTATTTGCAGACATCCAGCAATCATTATCTTTGAAGATCATTTTCCTTTTGCATGTAGGACACGTAATGAATCTCTAAGTTTTATATTATTAGAGGAAATCATTCCAGATCACCTATTGTTATAAACACTTTGATAATTGCTGATGCTTTCTGCAGTTACAATGAATCTTTTAGGAAGAAGATTATTCTTTTTCCCTTTGAATCCCTCTAAAGGATTCCTCTTGAATCCTTCCTTATAGTTTTGGGTGAGATTAATTTCAGTCTCAGGATCCTCCAATAATCACCAATATTAACAGCTCTTAGTATAGCTCTGCTTTATTGGTATTATTGTTAGTTTTATTGCTATTAGTATTTATATTTAGTAGATTAAGATGAAAATGGGGTTCACTGAGATCAACATCACATAATCAATTAGGGTAAAATCAGAATTTGAACCCAAGATTCTCTTACTCTAAAATCAAGGCTCTTTATACATGGATATGTTTCTTCTTACTCCTGTTTATTGCCCACGAGAACTGCTCTCATATTCATCTCCTAGGACCTTTCGACCACCACCAGCTAGAGCTGCCATGGGCCAAACTCTCTATCTTTCCAAAATTGATTTGAATCAACTAGAATAAAAGACATGGAAAGAACTGAGCAGCAGAGAATGTGATGGTGACAGTCAAAACCAGAGGACTCACTTTACTTTATTGTTTTGAATGTGGATTCATATGGCACATGGAGATGCTGACCTCAAGAAGTAAGAGAAACAGTTCTTTTGAGGATGGTGAGATGGAAGTGAGAAAGGGAGCAGATGTTAGAAATTTTCAGATAGGAAATTCCTTTAATTAGTGGTTGTGGCTGGATGGCAAATCTGTATGATGAGAATAGAGGAGGCAGACATAGGATCTTGAAAATTGTGAGACATCATCCACACAAATGTTTTAAAAGATGAAAAAGAGTATTGAAAAGAAATGAATAAATTTGCAGGGAAGGCTTTGAAACTGGATGATAAAGATTTGGAACATACCCATTCAGCAACTTTAAAAAAAGTTCTTCCCAGCAATTTTTGACCACCTGGGAGTTTGAATGTATACAACAAACTGTGATGATATCTTGCACTTGAGAATTGGTGTGGTGTGAAAGACCAGGAGAGATTTTAGAGTGCTTCTGATCCCATCAAAATACCTGGTGTGATGATTAAGTTCAATTTTTGGTGTCCAGTTGTTTGGGCAAGCAAGTTGCTGTGAGGACATTTCATAGACTTAAATCATCAGTAAGTTGATGGCATCTATGGCTGATTACAACTACAATCAATTGAGGAGATTGCTTTCAACAATTAGAGAAGTCTCTTCCAATCAGTTGAAGGCTTTAAAAGGAGAAGTGATGATTTCAGCAGTCATAAGAGAGAATTTCCATCTCTACTTCAGCCAGCCAGCTTCTCCAGGGGATTCATCAAAAACCTTCATTGGAGTTCCTGGCTTGTGGCCTGCCCTGTGGGATTTGGACTTGTGCACCCCAACAGTTGTGTGAGACAATTCTTACTAAAATCTCATAATATTTACAGATATCTCCTGTTGGTTCTGTTTTCCTAGAGAACCCTGACTCATAAACCTGGTCAGACAATCAATGCAGAAGGTGCTGATGGATTGTGAAAATGAGTAGAGAACCATGGGCCTATGCTCCCACTGAGGTACAGAGCAGAAGTAGCAGAGGGATGTGGGAAAAGGAAGGTCAGGAGTCTGTAGATAGAGGTGAGCTCTGAGTTCCAGATCTTTGGAACTAGGATCTGAAGTGATGGTAACTCCAAAATGTTTGCTATCTTAGTGAATTTAGGAAGTTAAATGGAGAAGAGGATTCTTGGAAAATCAGATGCTGAAAATATTTCCTTTCCAGTATAGATTTCGATATCACTGAGTATATTGAGTGGGAATAAAGTGGATAAAATAATGATGGTCCAGATTCTGTTGTGTGATGGAACATGCGAGTACATCCTGAACATGGATAGACAAGTGGAGTCTGTGAATGGGGTAGAAGTAAATGTCATGGACTGTGAAAGATATATTGTCCAGTATTTTCAGTTTGCTATATTAGCACAGTGTTGCAGATGTTCCAAACATTTACTCTGGGGATGCAAGTTTAAGAATGCATAGTGAGTTAAACTCTAGAGTATAGGTCATAGGAGATAGAATGTGGATTGAGAAGGGGGAGCTGATACTGAATGCATGTAGAATGTTTAATAAGCTAGATTGTAAATATGGGGAAATGGATAGAGTTGATGGTAACACATTATGGTGAGTATAATGGGGTAGTCTAGGGATGTTAATGTCAATTGAAAGAAAGCTAGAGGATAATCCAGGGACAGTATAACAGTGATTTCAGTGGTGGATGATGATTGTGGTTCATAGGACAAACACAAGAATGTTCCTCACTACAAGGTGTTAAGAATATGGAGATACATGGAAATGTAACGTAGACTATAGTTAACAGTAATAATGTAATATTTTTACAGCAATGACAAAAAGATACTATATCAATGCTAAGGATCAATAATGGGGATGTATAAGGGGATATGGGATTTTTCATTTTGGAGTAATGAAAATGTTCTGAAATCGACAGAGCTGATGACATGACAACTCTGTGATGAGAGCGAAAGCCACTGAGGGTATGCTTTGGATAGAATGGTACAAGGCAGAGGACCATATAACACAGTGAAACCTGTGGTGAAAGGTGGACTGTGGTTAACAGCACAAATATGAGACTGTTCTCTAATGAACTGTAACAAATATACACTACTAATACATGGTGTAATTAATAGGATGGTTTGTGGGAAAATACAGCAATTATAAGCTATGGACTATAGATAGCAGTAATATTATGACAATGTTCTTTCCTCAGTTGAAACAAATGTGTTACAACAATGTAAGGTGTTGGTGATGGGGCGATATATGGAAATCTTGTATGGTATACATGATTGCTTTGTAAACTCACAACTTCTCAAATAGAAGAATGAAAAATAAAAAATAAAATAAAATAAACCTCCATAGCTAATGATACCAGGTGATGATAATTCCGGGACTGGACTTGACTCAAGACCACATTTTTTCTCTTGTTTTCTTAAGACAGTACTGGATAGATTTTACCAAATTCTACTCCACCGGTCTCATTTTCTTATGGTCCAACAATAAATGAACCTCTTCTATCGATTTCTTCCTTCTTAAATATTTTTCCTTTTGTGAAAGTAATTTTAAAACATTACACTCAATTACAATTGAGAGGTAAGTCATTCTTCCTTCATTAAACCTAGAAGCTCTTCTGTCTTGAGGTGACTTCTGTTTACAAGTGATCACCTTCCTTAATGAATTTTATGCATTTCTTTATTCGTTCTGAGAGTGCCTCACCCTTAACCCTTTGCAAAAATTGTATACATCTGTTTTCCACTAATTATATTATAAGTTCCAAAGTCATGAATTGCATTTTAAATATTTTCTTTGCATTATTCCATGCATTTAGCAAAGTGACTTACATATGGTAAGAGCTAAAAATTCAATTAAAAAAAATTTTTAAACAGAGCTCTGAGTAAAATTAATGGACCACAAAATGAAAACAAAACAAAATCTCATATTTCTAGCTTCCCTTCTAGTTATTGTCTATTTGAATAGCTATTTTACAAAATTACAATGAGAGTAGGTAAGATTTTGTACTCTTACATATGATTTTATTTCCCTTCAGTTATGTTAAAAACATTTCTAGACGCTGATAAACTTTTATAATTATCACTTAACGTATGTATAATATTCAATGGAGTGGAAATACCATAATTTACATGATGATTCTTAATTTTAGATACTAATATTGTTTCTAGCTTTCATTATTATAAATAACACTGCAATGAATATCTTCATATTCATAGACTTTTATTTTTAGGTTATTACCTGGAGATATATAGCCAAAAGTGTGAATAAATTTCTGTGCATTGAATTGTGAAGGAATTGTGAAGGAGCTGTAAATGAGCTGAGAATTGGTTTCTCACAGTCTGAAAGTATATGTGTGTGAGGCTCTGGCAAGCCTGCTGCAGGAAGAACTAGAACCTGGTAGCAAGAGGACTCTTGAGGGAATCCTTCCTTTTAGCTTAAAATTGTAAAATGCAATGAGGCCTCTGACCTGGTGGGTCTTTTAGTTTATGAGGAGGGCATTTGACCACCAAACTTCAGCTTTGTTTTGGTGAAAAACTGCAAAGACGAGAACTGTGTAGACTGGCTCACTTGTATGTTTAACTTATGACTAACCATTGCACTGTTGCTTGCTGATTTGAAAATAAATGGAGGTAAACACCACTTGAGTGAGGCCAAAGCATCATTCCCAGCAGCCTGAAACCTGGAGCAGGCTTATACGTAGCCCAGTTCAGGATGCCTTTAAACGATGGCCTTGGGATGACATCCTGACAGCATTTGGAGAGGGCCCTGGTGATGCCTGAATACTGCAATCAGCCACAATCTCCCTCCGCACAATGTGAGAGGGTGAGAGAGCTACAAAGATGCAAAGAAAGGCAATATGAACTTTGGTAACCTGGGCTGGGCCAGCTCCCTTAATGCAAGTTTACTAGATATCTAGGAGTTACTTTTCCAGCCTGAGCAGTCATGAAGTCCTATTTGTTATTACTAAAGCTTGGATAGGATTAAAAAAATAAAGCACGTCTGCCAATATATCAGTCATTTTTCTCTATAGACTTCCTCTCCCTTTGATAAATAGAAGCACCAACTATCAGAATTCAGATAGTACCTATGTATTCTTTTAATTTTTACAAAATGAATCATAATGTACTGTTTTAACATCAACCTATTTCCTTAATAAATTGTACACCTTTTCCCATTCTAATTCATAAGGATGTATGATATCCTCTTAAGAGTTTCTAAATATTCTGTTGAGAGCTACCCTGGTTTTTAAAATTTTGATTTTTATTTCCCTAAAGTAATTCTCAAGAAACATCTTCATAAAGTGGAGTGAGTGCTGTATTTTCTGAGTCCTGGCATGTCTGATATGCATTCTTTTCCTAATATTCATATATAAAATTTGTCTGCCTATGACTCCATGGTTACACTCCTTTGTATCCAGAATTCTGCAAATAGCTACATTGTTTTCTAGCATTAATCTTGTAGATGAGAAATCTAAAGATAATCTAATTCTTTCGTTTGTAAGCAGCTTATTTTATTTTTCATTATGGAAGCTTTCAGGAGTTTTTGTTTTTTTTTTTTGTCCTTACAATTCAGAATTCTCCTTAAGGTATGTCTAAGCGTGTGCCTTCTGTCAATATTCACGCGCTAAGCTCAGAGGGCCCTTCTACCTCAAGATCCAAGCACAGGCGTATCTCCTTTCCTGAATTTTCATGTACTTTTGCCTCTCCTCCACATAGCTTGTCTCTCCATTGCCTTCTTTTTATTCTGGAAGTCCTAGCTGAGGAATGACCAGCTTATTGCTCCAGTGTTGTTATGAAAGGAGCTTCTGTGTTCTGTGAGTGGTTGGTCCATCCTTGGAAGGGTTTAATACTCTGAGTTCCAGAGATTTCAAGTCCATGGAGAGTTGAAGACTCTCTATTTTAAAGAGAGCCTTAAAAATGTATTTATGTTGAGTACCAGGACTTTCTTAGAAGAATTTTTAAGTTACTATTTTATTAGTTGATAAGATATGCGCTACACGGAACCAGCCATCTAAATGTAACACAAAACATTTTTTGGGGCCTTAATCACTGCTTCAATCAGTAATATCTAGGACATGGAACTTCGTAAGAAATCCCTAAAGGAATGGTATATTTTTGTGCAATAACTTCAATAAATAAACCTGCTTTGTTGAAAAATGGTTGTATTCCTAACACCCTCTAGTGATCACATTAAATAGATCTCTCTCTCTCTGTAGCCATGAGTCTATATTAGAGAAACCAATTTAATATCTGCTTAGATAATTATCTTCCTTGGACTAATTTGCTATTGACAATAACACATTAATAATAAACTTGAATGTTAACAATATATAAATTGTTTCTACATACCTTAGATCAGTGTTTATCACCCCACTTGTTCATTAGAATCACTGGAGCACGTTTAAAAGTAGCACTTTCTGTGCCACATCTCAGAAGATGGAGATTGGGCAACAGTATTTTTTTCTAATGCCAAAGATTATCTTAATATGTATCTGAGTTAAGAACCACTACCTTAGTAAAATAGGGAGGGGAGTGAGTCTACATTTATTTATCTGATTGTTACTTGGTTCCAGGCCTGGGGCTGTTATGTTGGCTGTACAGTGCAAAAGGTATGTGGGGATTAGCTCTGCAGTGAGCCAGGCTCTGGACCAAGCTACTTCCAGATGCTCGCAGCAGCCATGCAGAGCCAATCAGAGCAGCGGCTGTGCACGCTTGCCACAACACCTGAGTAGCCGGATGCCACCCCATCTCTCAGGTAACGTGGCCCATAGGAGTTCAAACCTGTGCTCTTTACCACTATATGCTACTTTCAAATGATTAAGTATGTAACTATACTCTAATTAGGAATATAAAATAAGATTTTTTTTTTCATTGAAATTATTCTTTTTATTTTATTTTATTATTATTATTTCAAATTACATTTAGTTATTTTATTTAAAGGACTGTATATAGTAATTTTAACCTTAATCACATAGATCTTTTTTTTTTTTTTTGGCCAGGAAGGCATTTATTGGAGGGCACAGGTTGGGTGAGGGCAGTGCTGGCAAAGTCCTCATGAGTGCAGGGCCCGCCACTTGTCCAAGGGGCCACGATTGGGGATGTATTTCACCCCACAGCCATCCGGGATGAGGCGCTTCTCGGCCACCATGTCTTCGAATTCGTCAGCATTGAGCTTGGTGAAGTCCCACTTCTTGGAGATGTGGATTTGCTGGTGGCCAGGGAACTTGAACTTGGCCCTGCGCAGCGCCTCAATCACATGCTCCTTGTTCTGAAGCTTGGTGTGGGTGGACATGATGACTTGGCTGATGTGGACCCGGGCCACCGTCCCCTGAGGCTTTCCAAAGGCACCTTGCATACCTGTCTGGAGCTTAGATTGGGGATGGCACGAGGTCACAGACAGGACCATCAACAGGCAAGGGCTGTCTCCAAAGTCCCTTGGGCAACCTGTACAAGCAACAGGCCGTGTACCCTACCAAGGAGGCTGCTGTCCGCAGCCACTGCACACTGGGCCCCCACGGGGAGAGGGAGACGGTGGGCTTAATTGGCTGCAGGTAAAATAAGATTTTAAGAACTGGAAGAACAGAGAGGGAAAATGGGCTCAGGATTAGAAGCCTCAGACAAAAGAAATGAATGAATGCCTTGGATTGTACGGGTTTGAATTTTAAGGGACTGAATCAGATTGTTACTGAATTCAGTATTAGGACCTAAGAAACAGGACAATAAGCACTTCATTTAGTGAACCATAGAATGTAATAAACCTGGCTATTCAAGGAATCAATTTTTAATTCCAAAGCAATATTTTCAGGTTTGTTAATTGCAGTTATTGTATTAGCTATTAAATGATGTATAATGGTGTAATTTTTTATTAAAGTGGACTAAATTCAGTACACAAACAAGAATTTCATTTTTGCTGAAAGAGTCCTTGTTTCTGTCATAAAATGTATGCATGTCTTCTTTTGAATCCATAGGCATCAAAGTGGCTGCTGACTGCCATTTATCTTTTTAAGTTAAATTGATCTTGCTTTGTTTAGGTAGAACTGTTTCTGCTGAATCTTAACTGTGTATGCATTTGCTTATTTTATTATTTAATTGACAAAATATGGCATGCACAAACAAGAATATTGGATGAATTGATAAAGTATGAAAAATGATAGATCAAACACTTGTGTACCCTCTACCAGAATTAAGGAAAAGAATATTACCAATACAATTATAACCCCTTCTGTGCTTTTTTTTCACTACTTTGTTTCCTTTCCTCTCTTAAAGGTAAATGCTGTTTTGAATTTTATGTCTACCATGCCCTTGATCTTCTAGATACAAACATGCATATATATATATATAAATACAATATAAACATATTGTTAATTTTTGTGAAGTTTTGAAATTTCAGATAAATGAAATAAAACTATATGAATTATTCTGCAACTTGCCTTTTCCAATCCACTGTATGTTTTTTGCGATATTTCCATATTCATATGTTGTATAACACTAGTTTATTTTCACTCCTCTAATCACTCTATTGTGAATAAATGAAAATGATTTACTCATTTTTCTTCTCATGACTCTTTGGCTTGTTTCCAGGTTCTTGCTATCACAAACAATGTTGTTAGGAACTTTCTTGTACATATTTCCTGGTGTTCATGTGAAGGAATTTCTAGGGGTGGAATTGATGGTTAATAGCATAGAGTTATCTTGAACTTGAAAAGATTAACAACAAATTGCTGGAGTCATTGGGACAGCATTACCACAATACTTAAGAATTCCTTTTATTCTACATCCTTACCAATATGTAGTGTTGTCAGACTTTTAATATTTGCCAATATACTAAAAATAAAAGTTTGCCTCATTATGGGATCAATCTGCTTCCTTAAATATCAATGTTTGTGTTTATTGATCATTTGTGTTTCCTCTTCTGAGAAATAGTTTTTCTTGTCTTTTACCCCCTTTTCCGTTTAGCTTATTATATTGTAAGAGTTTTTCATATATTCTAGAAATACAATATTTTTCTATTATAAGGGATGTAAATATTTTCCCAGTTTTGCCTTATTTTTCACTTCTTTTATGTTGTCATTTGATTCAGAGAAAATTTTAATTTATTATAGTCAAATTTATCAGTCTTTATGTTTTATGCTTTCATGACATGTCAATGTTTCTAATTATGAAAGTGATACATGTTTAATGCTGAAAATGTGGAAAATGAACAAAAGTACAAATCAAAAAGAGGAAAAAAGTAAGAGGAGGAAAAGTGGAGAATGAGTGAAATTTTAATTTTAATTATTATATTAATAGGGAAGAGTACCATTTTATAGGTTTATTGATGTCTGAGTTCTTTCTTAAATTTTCCATGCAGGTTGTTGAAACACTTTTTTTCTGAACTGTTAATATTTTTCTAAATTATTTATCTGAATTCTACAAATGTTAAGTCTATTCATCTCTTGTCCACCAAATTTAAATCACATTTTCCTATTCATTTGCTTTAATTCTATAGCAGCCTATGCTATAATAATATTTAAACTTTCAGAATTTAAATTTAAGAATTATTGTCTTTGTGATTGCTCTTATAAATTTAGAAGGTTCTAAAATGTTTAGGGATCACTTAAATATTACCTTTCCCTTATTCTACACTATACACATACGTACATACACAAAAGACATGCATATAAAAAAGTACATATGTATTTTTAATGTGTTTGGAATTTTAGTGCATTCTGTTAGTTAACTTGAAATTTTGGCCCCAGAACATTTATTGAGTCATCCACAACATCTCCCAAGGATATAATTCTTCATACAATCAAATGCCAGTAGCTGCTATAATCTACTTTTGCTCTACTTAGCTCATTGCATGAGTTTGCCATTTTTGATTCTTGATCAAAGACTATATTCTGTTATTTTAATTTGAATTTGTTGAATTTCATAGTTTGTTTTAATTTATTTAAAGTTCTTAATAAAAATAGAAGCAGAAAGGGCTAGAGGAGAATAAAAGACTTGCTGCACAGACTATACCAATTTTATAAATTCTATTGTTACTCTATTTCTGCTCCTAATGGTGGTTGCTCAAAACTTATTTCTTGCAAGAATTGATAGAAGTGTGATCACCTGAAGAAGCCTTCAAAAATGTATTGAAATTCTCTCTGAATGCTCTTCAACAAAAAATATCTCTTGGAGGTATATCATGGATATTCCTGGAGTATAGAATGAAAATAACATCTTCTAGAGTAATTGATGTCTGGCACACCTTCCACTGTTGCTCAGAAGAGTGACCCATCCCCACTGCCACCTTTCCACCTTTGCCTTCAGCAACTGAGAATATAAATTGCCTTCAGTGATAAAAATATCCTGTCTTTAGGATTTCACAAATCCCACATACATTTGTATGTGCCTTCTTAGTTCATTCTGATATTTCAAATTATAATCCCAGTTGTAAATTGAACATAAAGTACATTTGTAAGATATTTTAGACCATTAAATTGGCTTGCTGGATGGAGTTGCTACATGTGATCCATTGTCTGTCCCTAAATTCTTGGATATTCTGAAGCAAAAGAAAATATAAATTGTAGCATCTGTGGATCAGCTAGAAGCAATAGGACTGCCAAACTGTTCAAAAAGATATGGTGGGAACCCGAGTGCCAGGGAAGGAATGAGAAAACAATCATGTTTCTGCTAGAGCAGTTGACATTTTAAAATCTCATTTTTCTCTTCATATAAGTCCTCTTGGCTTCTGTAATTGAAATTGTTCTGAGTTTGGGCATGGAAGGGAAGGGAGAAGAAATGAAATATTAAAATCTTTGTCATACTCAATTCTAAGTGAGTGATGCTCAGAGAGATAGAGCTTATATCCAGGACTGGAGGACAGATACTTCGAAAGTCTATTATATTTTACATGTGTATGTAACGGATTGTTTATGTTTTCCCCACGGAAATTTATGTACTTGAAGTCTTTCAGAGAAAGGCAAACATCAGAATGTTAAAATACAACTCACATGCATCAGTCTAATTAAAGAAGGAAAGTTAGACTTAAATTCACTTAACTCATTCATTCATTGAACAAATATTTATTTCCCACATGAATGCAGTATTTCATTTACCTAAAATATATCTATGGGAGTTAAGAGGTAAGAGAGAGAAAGAGAGAGAGAAGGGGACAGAGAGAGAGAGCGTGAGTACGTGGAAGGGAAATGTATAGGCATAGGAAAATATAAAAATTGTTTGCACCAAATTTTTATAATGGTTGTTTTGTTGGGGGGGGGCAAGAGTAGAGAATCAGAGGGATCATCTCATTTCTTACTTACAATAATACTATGTGGTGAGTGTGGAGCAAGTTGCTCCAACGGTGCATTGTGAAAACATAGGTTCAGGACACAACAGAAACTGTCAGCGAATGACCCTTTTATTACTTACACAGAATAAAGAGTACAGAAAGGGCAAGTTATCTCCTTGTCACTTAATCAGCCCAAAAAGTCCAAAGGAGCAGGGGACTGAGTCCCATCAGAGTTGGTCTCCCAGAGTGGCCGAAAACTGCTCTAGGTTGGGCTGGATACATGGCACCTCCACACATCCCACTTGGCACCAGAAAAGAGACAAGTCTATACAGTTTGGGAGTGGTTTTATCTACCTCAGGGGGAGGGAACCCTGCCACTGAGAATTTCTGTTCTGATAAGCATCTGGGATTGCTTGTTCCGAGCTTCCAGGTTTAAGGACTAGCAGGGGCCTTTATATTAGACTTAACATTTATATTAGACTAACATTTCCCCCCGGGTTGTAGAATGGCCCACAGTAGGGAAGAGGTGGGGATAAGTGAGATCTGGCCACTTAGCAGGTGTCTGTGATTTCCCTAAAAGTGGGTGTGTATTTATCACTTACTATGTGTCAGGCACAATACTGGGTACCAGGAAAGTGAATGGCCAATCAGAGAGTCATGTTTTCTGACATCATGGGCCTGAGATTGTAAGTAATTGCATTAGACTGTGAGATGACTTTACTGCATGCTGCGATGCTAATTGAATGCTGTCTGTCTTTTGTTTTACCAAAAGTAAAAGACTGAGTATTAAAAGGATTTAGTTATATTTGAAACTATTTAGACATAAATATGTAGAAAACCCACTCTAGTGAGAAATAACTAGTTTCTGAAAGTAATTTAATGAATAATTTTTCAATATGATTCATAACGTAGTAAATGCTTATCTATGTTAGTGATACCCAAGTCCCATGATTCTTCATTTATCTTTTGCCTGATGCATTTTGGATGAGAAAGAACATTTTCAAACACTCTGGTGCATTTCAAGTTGATTTTCCTCTAATTTGTTTAATTCACTCCATTCAATCACTTAATCATTCATCGATTCAATACAAATTGATTGATTGGTCAGTGCATGTATGGCTTTTTAACAGGAGCTGTAGAGAGGAAGAATCAACTATGAATAAAACATAAATCCAGCCTTCATGCAACTTAATGGCCAGCCATGTAGTGATAGTGAGATCTGTATTCAAAGTATAATTATGACAAAAATATTTAAATGTCACTAAAGAAGAATGGGAAAAGTTCTATGGAAAAGAGAATATTTCTGGTGTTCATGCCAATTCAGGGAAGAGGATATTTGACATAATTCTGAACATTAGTTAATGTAAGTGGAGTTGAGGTGGAGGGAGAACCCTGTAGGTAGAAAGGCAATTAAAACCAAACAAAAGATGCTGTGGGAAGCAGAATTTCAGGTTTGAATGCTTGGAGTATTTAATGGAATAAATTAGAGATGAGAATGGTAAAGCTGAGGGCAGATTTGAAGACCTTAATTAGTATCTCAAGATATTTTGTTTGTTTGTTTACTGTATCTTCATTGAAGATTTTTGAGCAGTAGCATCTTAAGCCTGAAAGACTCAAGAGATATTGTTGGCATTACCTGAAACAGTGGACACAGGAACGTGCCGACTTGGGAAGCTGTGCACATGTTAAGGAATCGATTTGGGTGAGTCTTCCATGAGGTGATCTAGGCAGAGGGAGATGCACAACCAGTGTTCATAAGAGAGGCAAGAGCTGAGTCGTGTGGGAGAGTCACTGCCATGGATGCGAGAACTGAAACCACGAATCTAGATGAAATTCCTAAAGAACAGACTGAGTTTAGGTAGAGAAGATAAAAGTATCTAGGGTATAACCCTGAGTTGGGAGACAAACAAAATAATCTAAAATAAGACGATGGGGGGAGGAGGAAGACAACAGCAGGAAGGATGGCAGTAGATTAGGAAGAGAAAGAGAAAAAGAGAGGTAGGGTCTCATGAAAGCTAAGGAAGGACAAAAAGTGATAAAAAAAAAAAAAAAAAAAAAAAAGAGAGTAATGCTGTCAAATGCATGAGACAATAAACTTGTGTTGTTTTCAGCCACACAATTTGTTGCAGCCACCCCAGCAAACCTACTTTTTAAATTCATAAATAAATGTTTCCTTTAGTCCTTCACTGCCTTTTCACTATGAATTACACACAAACTAATGAAGTCACAGATGTCAAACTATGTTACTCTTAAAATGCTATAACCCCTCCCCCACTGATAGAAAGAACAGTGGCTGTCTTGGCTTGAGGGTGTGATGTTTATTTACCTCTGTTCTTGGGTCTTGTTGTTACCCTCAACCTCACTCCCAGGTACAGGCTCTATGTGGTTGAATGAACTACTTGGAATAAATTCCTGATGCTGTGGCAGGAAAAGAGAAAGGGACTATGTATTGCATGTCTTAGATATTTGGTGAGGGAAGGGGTGAGTAGTGTTTCATTGATCTGGGCATAATGTTCCCTTGGCAATCCCTGCTATGTGTTCCTTCTCTAACTAAGAATGGTAACATTTGTAAATGAAAATAGTGAATATAGCTTAGATGCCATTGAAATACTCTTCCTGTTATCAAAATTTGACTCTTTTAGGATGGCTGTTTTACTTGAAGGGCTCATACATAAATAGTGGCAAAAAATTAGCAAAATAGGTGGGGATGATATAATGGAAATCAGATACATTTAACAATGCACAAGGATGATCAAATCATATACAACATTGCAAAGAAATCTAACAGATTTTGATCTAAAATAACAAGTATCATGAATTCCCTTTCCAATATTTCTAGCCTTTAATTATGTTTCTTTTGATTGACAGCTTAAGCATTTTTCCTTCTTGCCTCTGACAGTTCTGAAGTGGAATTCTCCCCTGCTGTATTTTCTGACCTTGACATTGAAGGTAAAGGGGTTGGATAATTTCCCACTTGATCCTCCTGGGAATCCAATGGTGTTAGTTTGGATTTGCTCCAGGTACCAATAGCAAGGACCCCACAAACAATGGTTTTAATAAGGTAGAAATTTATTTCTGTGCAGGGAAAGTCCAGAAGTGAGAAGTCAAGATCGAGTTGTGTCAGATCCAGGTATGTATGGTTTCGATTCTGAAAGCCACTTCATAGCCCAATAAGGCTACAGAGTGTCACTGTATCAGCATTCTTGGCAGCAGGAAAGAGGAAGGGGGAAGAAATAAGGCTTTACCTCACTTTTAATGAGACACCTGGGAAATATTTGCAATACTTCGGTTTAAAATTTCCTTGGTCAGAACTTGGCCACACACATGGCTGCAAAGAAAGCTGAAAAAATGTCATCTTTTGGGTGGGTGACAATCACTCCTTAAACTGCAGACAGAATAACCATGTCATTTCCTTACAAAATGATTTCATAGACTTCCCACTAATGATTGATTAATTCATAACCCCTCAGTCTGGTATTTGAGACTCTTAACCCAAACATATTCTTCCAAGTTTATTTTGCATTTTGCTTTCTCTCTCATCCACACACAGATATTTCAACTATACTAAACTCTAGAATGTCCTTTGAATACATCCCTTGCTTTCTCTTTTCTGTACTTTTTTTTTTTTTTTTTTTTTTTTTTTGGTGTGTGTGGTTTTTCTCACATAGAGCTTTTTCTGCTAGAGCTTATTGAAATCCTATTTATCCAATAAGGCAAATGGCAAATGGTATGTCTTTTTTTTTTTTTTTAAGAGGTACCAGGGATTGAACCCAGGATCTCATACATGGGGAGCAGGCACTCTACCACTTGAGCTACATCTGCTCCCCAACATCATTTTAAAAACCCTTTCCTAATTCCCAAATAGTACATAATTTTCACTCCTTTGAATTCTCATAACATTAGATTTGTATCTTTTTCATGAGATTTTCTATATTATATCATTTATTTGGACTTGCTTTAACTTCCCTGCAGAAAATAAGCTCCTTGAAGAATCAAAGATATGTCTCGTCCTATTTGTTTACATGCATATCGCCTGAAGCAATTATTTTATGTTTTGCACATAAGTACACAAAGGAAAGTTGTGAACTTTAACTGAAATTAAATTTCCACACAGAAGTTTATGCTGTTTCTTAAACTCTATGGAAAAGGGCACAGTTACATATAGACATTTTTGAAGAATTAAAATTATGTTTGAAACATGGATTTTAGAAATACAGCAGAGTACCAAGGATGTCCTGATTAGAGCCAGAGTAGAGTTAAATATGCTTAACCTCCTGAGGAGTCCATTTGGTTGTAGAACCCAAAGCTTCAGGGAAGCCATTCAAGAGTATTGGAGATCCTAGCCTTGTCTCTCACCAGTTTCTGTAGAAAGAGATCAAAAGACACCCCAGAGCCTAGGTTATATTACAGGATCTGAGCTAGGAATCTGACCTTAGGGACTCTGTAAAGTGCTTTGTGAATCCTCTACGGAAAGAGATATCAATAAAAATCTGCCTTAGTTTTCCTGTAGACCTGACACAGCTGGTTAAGAGAATTCTATTCCTATTTAAAATGGGAAATGAGGCTTTATTCTGCCAGTGGTAGATAGATTATTTTGGAAGAGAATTCTGGATAGAATGTCTCTTGTGTGGGAAGCAGCAGCAGCCAGGTTCCTGCAGGAGAACCAGGACTTTAGGTGTCAGTGCTATAGGTGACAGATCTAGATGGAAATCTCTTTTCTGCCTCTTTGTGATGCTGGGTAAGCTGCTTAAGTCTTTGAGTTCTCAGTTTCCTGAGAGATAGGAAAAATGCCACATATTGTTGTATATTGCCTGGCATTGTAATAAACGGATTTAGTTAAATAGTGGATGTTGTAGATTAAAACAAAAATTATATTGCAAAATCACAGGGTCAAGGTGTCCCTTTGGAAAACCAGAGGGACAGGTTCCAAGAGAAGTTCTTTGGTAGATTTAGGTTTTCTTGAATCTATAATCTGTACTATCCATATCCCCAGAATGAGACAGCCTTCTCCACTGTCATAGGCAGTGCTGCAGAGCAGAAATCTCTCTCTCTCTCTCTAGGCAGAAAACTCTTAGGAAAGAAAAGAGAGATCCTGAGGCAAGTACAGTCAGTTTATTCTTTCCATACATATTAATTGGGGTAGAGGCAGTAAAGCGGTGATGAGAGCCAAGGATTGTTATCAGTTTCACTCCCTAGACGTGGAAGGACATATTAGAGAGAACCTTTCCACACCTACACTCCCCAGCTTTTTGTTCTCTTAAGCTACGGGAATTATTTTTTACACTTTGGTCAAGGGGGTTGTGAACATTCTCCCCTGCCCCTCCCAGAGGTGGGCAATCCTTAGAAGGTCACTCCCTCAATACTAACCACTGTTTCCTTGGATCTTTTCTCTTGGAACATCTGTTGGGAAGCATACATTTTGTTTCCAAACAGCTCTGTGGTAGTGGAGAACACATTATTAAGACATCATTTAAAGGCTGAAATTTATGCCCTATTCTACATCTCATCCAAAGCATGTGCAGCCACATTGTCCACTGTAACAGAGAAGAGGTTCTGAATTGAGAATAAATACTATAATTAAATGCATAATTACATTTCACCAAAAATGCCAATAATAGAGTCACTCCTATTTGTCCTCTGCATTTATTAAATTCCCTAGGAGCAATTGAAGGTGAAAGATAGAATCTCCTTAAAAATTCCCAAGCAATCAAATCAGAAATAAAATTGTCTTGCCCTCATGGATAGAAGTCCAGAGCTCAACATTCTTATATCAGATGAAAATCCAAAATGGATGTGTCTTTGTTTCCCTTCTCTCCAAGTTAAAAGAAAATTGGGGAGAACTATATATCCTTGTAATCTTACAACATCGTTTTGTTGCACCGGCCCTAAAGTTAAGTGCTTTTCCAAATTATAGTGTACATATTTGGTGTCCCTTTGTTTTTTCCTTGAGAAGTTAAGTTTTAATGATAAAGAGTGTTTGCTTTTATGCAGAACTTTCTCCCCAGCTCCTATGATTTGTTTAAAATTTCTCCCTCACTGAGTGCCTCATTTTCCTTACACTTTTCAGTTCTGGGACCCTCCAATCTTATAGCAGTTCAGTTTAACTACCCTCCCCTCTTTTTTGTCTCTCTCTGTGAGGCTTTTCTGCTTCTGATTTCTTTCCTATTAGGGTGTTCTGCCCTGGGGAGCCAGATGGGGCCAATTTAGAAAAGTGGGTCACTCCAGAAAAGTCCATTTTGCATTTAGTGGTCCAGCCAACAGAAACTGGATTAAGTGAAGGCACCCCTTGCCAGTAGCAGTCCTATTGTAGTCTCTTTCTCATTTTATCTCCCCCGCTGGAGACCCTTTTCCTTGCAGCACTCCTCAACGGCTTGTGTTCCACCCTGGGTCTCTGTGGCCTTGAGTCCCTGTGCCTGGATATGCATGTGGTTCTAACTCACTTTGAGTTCTTTATAGTCTGTGTCCCAGGTGAGAGTGGGAGGCACCTGGGCCGCCACCACTGAGCAACTCCCAAGCTGTGTAGTACCTAATGAGGGGGTGGGAAGGACTGGACAGAAATTTCTTACCTGATATTTTTTCTTTCTCTTTGATTCAGCATTTGTGGAGCCGTTCTCTAGTCTCTACTGTCCTCCAGAGATCTAAATAAGTGGGATTTGTCCTTTTATTCACCAAATCTCTGGGGAGGTTCTTTTCAGGGGATGTCTTATGTCACCATATTGATGACATCCTTTAATGTATTTTTTATTTATTTTTTAAAATTTTTGAGGTACAGGGGGCTGGGAATTGAACCTGGGACTTCCTTTGTGGAAAGCGGCGCTCAACCACTGAGTCACATCAGCTTCCCTGAGTTGGTTTTTAATTTTGTTTTGCTTGTCCTTTGTTTTTGTTTTTTTAGGAGACACTGGAAACCAAACCTGGGACCTCCCATGTGAGAGGTAGGCGTTCAACTGCTTGAGCCACATCTGCTCCGGTTTTACGTTTTTAATGTGAGGTGCTACTGCCCTTTCTCCAGTACTGCCACCTCAACAGCAATGCAGATGCTCACATAGCTTCTTGATTAACATGACACCATCTGCAAGAAAGCTATGAATGTTCTGTGAAGCCTATGTGTGAAAAGACACAGGTGTTTAGGATAAATCCTGGAAATTATGCCGCATTATATATATTTACATTTATTTTATTATAAATTATTACTTTTAATAACTGTATAGTTATGAAGTAGGTCCTATTATAATATACCTTGGATAATGCAAGCCTTTTAAAACATAATATCCAGAAAAAAGTTTTTTTATGGCTTTAATATATGATTTCACTAATTAATAAATCAAATGTTCTATTGGACAAATACCTGGGAGAAAGCTTCAATCTGAAAATGCACAGAACAGGTTTTCTTTATACATATTTTGTTAAAATGGATCATTTCTCTGGATATTTATCACAGATCCAAAATAATGTGAACATTTCCATCATTAGAAATAAGTTATTTTTGTACCCTATAATATATGCAAGGTTGTGATGACTTCAAACAGTAATAACTTTTCCTTTCAGTATATTATGCAAACCAAAACAGAACACAAATGATTTTCTTTTTGTAAATATTTCTGATTAACAAAGATCAAGAAGTTACTGAACCACTCTATATAATAATTGTCTTAATTTTCTTATTTATGCACTCAAAGACTACTTAATGCTTTTTTGAATTCTTTATTATATTTCTCTTAATAACTGAATGATATAATCAAACAAAAAATTCAATGAAACTGGCAGTAACATAACAATAACAAACTCTGTGATGGTAGAGAGGAGAGAGATGAATTTTAAATGACAGAATTGATAAGTTCAGAAACAAAAAGTATGTGAATTTTTTATTGCTTTAAATTTATAACCTGTCTGCTTCCCCATATATTGATGTGATTGACATAACTAAAATGTATATTAAATAAGTCCTTCTATGATCTACTATTTGAAAAATCAATGTTTGAAATTCAGATAACTTTGTTGACTGAGAAAACATCCTTCTTTGGAGCAATAAGATAAGGATGTGCTATACAAACAAGAAAACTTGACTTGAAATTTAATCTATGCCTGATATCATCTAACCTCTGGAGATGATATTCTGGGACTTTCTGTGAGCTGGGAAAAACATTTCTTCAGAGAGGAGCTTGGAATACTCAGGAGGTTTGTTGATTACTCTGTTGAGACTGAATCATAACAAAGTTGAAGAGTTAATTTTTGCTGTGGAAATTTTGAGGAAATTTGCTTTCAGTCATGTACATTTCCATAAGGATGTGGCATTTAGATGGAAAGAGTATGAGAATTCATGATGGGTAACTTCTTGTTACATATGTTAAATTAGCAGAAATTGATAAGACCAAGGAGTAAAAAATTAAGCAAGCAAACAAACAAGCCCAGCATTTGTGTTAGTAGAGGGAAAAGTGTGCTGCTTACTATTGCTGGTTACTATTACTTACTGAGTAAGTGTATACAACAACCACCATTTTATTATGTTCACATATTTAGTAGGTCAGGAATTTGGACAGAGTACCGTAGGCATGGCTTGTGTATGTCACCATGATGTTGAATTCCTGGGGCTTCTAAGATGGGTCTGGAATCACTTGAAGGCTTGTTCACTCCCATGTCTGCTTCCTGAGCTGGGATGACTGGGAGGCTGGGGCTGCCAAAATGAAAGTATTCACATGACCTCTTGATGTGCCTTAACTTCCTTTCAGCATAGCAGCTCTAGGTAGTCATTCTTTACATGGTGGCTCAGAGCTCCAAGTTATATGATATAACCTCAGAAGGCACACAGAGTCACTTCCTCTGCACTCCATTGACTAAAGCAATCACAAGCCTCTCCAGATTCAAGTGGAGGACATAGATCACAGACTTCAATGGGAGGAGTGGCAAGGTTATCTCGGAGAGGAGATATTGTTGTTCCCATTTAAAAAAACCAATCTGCCATAGACAGTGTAACTCTAGAATACCTTTAAACTTTCAACGTTACTGAATTCTTTTCTTGTTCCTAAAGTAGATTTAAAAAAATAAGAAAACAAAACTTTAAGTCTTTAAGTATATTTAACTTAAAGAAGAGAACAATAAAATAAAATTTACAATTTTTTTTTTCAAATAGGAAGGATTTCTGCCAAAGGAAGTAAGCAACTGTTTGGCTTCTCCACTAAGAAATCTGTACAAAAGAAGTGAAGTTTAATTTCATATGAGGGAAAAAATTCTGATACTAAGAGCTATTGAACTTTGGAATGGGTGACTTGAAGGAGTCTGAAGAATGAGATTAGCATAACTTGAAGTACTGTTCTTTTCCCTACTCTATAGTTGCTTTAAAGGGGAATTAAGATACAAAGTCTTCTACCTTATGTTGCTTTGTTCACAGTGATGTTATTAAATTGATAAGAAAAATCATCATTTAGGCCTAAAAGAGAATACACTTTTTCTGTGTTTTTCCTAGTTAAATAGATAGTGAGTTTCTTGGGTCATACAACTTTTCTACAACAGCTAATCTTCACATGATAAAGAACAGTGCTGTACTTCCAGGGCTCCTTTTGAGTGAGAACAATTAGGAGCATGTAAAAACAAACAAGTTAAAACAGCCTGAAATTTCCATTTAAATAGATGGCAGTTTAGGGTGAAAAAGTCAAATGCCTTCTAAATTAAAGCTCTTCTGGGAATTGGGGGGAAGACTTGAATTTTTCTGGGGGATGTCTTGGTAGTGCAAGTGGGCTGGGAACTAAGCAATGGGATCACTATTGGGACTTAAGAAGGGGGCCCAGCACTTTTTAGATGGGGATGCAAAAGCTTTGGAAAATCAAAGGGCTCTCATTGCACTTGCTCTTGGGTGTTCTCCCCACTGGAGAGAATCATAGCGGCTAGAATCTAGGAGCTCCTGAAGAAGCAAAGCCCTTTGAGAATTCTAATTTCCTTGATGGTGAGTCTGTTCTTGAGCCCTGAAGTGGGAAGAGAGAGCGTATGGGCTTATGCTTTCTATGCCAGTTATTATATTCTTGTAAATCATGTGGAAACTATGAAGACTTTATTCATTACTTCTTTTGTCAGTAAGGTCCACCATATAACCATTGAAATTAGTCTATGAAGATACTTGAGCAAAACCTAAGATGTGTGGAGTAGAAGAAAGAAGTTTGGGTATCATGGAGACTTTATGCTGGATTTCTTATCTATCGCTTACTAGCTGTGCATCCCTGAGCAATGTGCAGTTAACTTCCCTGACCCTCATTTTTCTCTTCTGTAAAACCACAGAAATTTTTGATATGGATTAAAATAAAAATTATGAGAAGGGCTTGGCACATAAAAATAGAAATTTAATGGCTATTACTTGCCTTGCTATTTCATATGCAACGTGTTTTCACATTGATTTTTGAAAAGAATTATGGTGTGGGGAAACTCTTATGGGTACAGAAATAAAAGTTAACCTTAATCGTTAAAACAAAGCCATTCTGAGTCAGGTTCCTTATTGCTTCAAAAAAAGTTAATTTTTCTAAAGCCTACCAACATTTTAACTAAAAATTTTATTTCCTAAAGTTTCCATGAAGTCTCACTGTCTTGATATAGTTAATCCATACAGGTACTATGATCGAGTAAATGTGGGACTTTCTGTCTGATGCACTTCAAATGACCAATTCCTGAGACTTTGGGGTTTTAAAGAGAGAAAGAGTTTATTGCTAGCATATTGCAAGGATATCAGAAGGGCTATCAGCCTAAAATCTGTCTCCCTGAGTTTGAGGAGTTAAGGGTTTCAAACAGGGTAGGGTGGAGTGGTTACCATTACAATAATGAGTATAAACGAGGTGAGACTAGTTTGGAATAATCATAAACAAGGGTGAGACCAGCCTAGAATAACTATCACAACAGCAAGTATAAACAAGGCTGAGACCAGTTTGGAAAAACCATAAACAAGGGTGAGACCAGTAATTTCAGGTACTGACTTTAGACTATTCTATAAAATACTGGAAAAGTAAGAAAAAAGCATCTATATAATGATTCAATAATCATAATCGTTTGTTAATTCTTAACTCTCGGTTACAACTCCCCACTTTTATTTGTTTTTCCCCAATCTTGGGGATATCTGTATGACGACTGCTCTGACTTCTTCATGCTGAAAAGGAGCGACAATATTATGGGATAGAGGGATGAAACTGGTTGTCATTCTTAAAGAGATTGGTACCTCTGGGTTTTAATCCGGAGGCTTTAAGTCTCTGGAAGATAAACCTAATAAGTAAATTGAGGATTATGGCTTAAATAAAAGGAATAGAACTATGTTACCTTGGGAAAATAATTTTCATAGATCTTTAGATAGAGCCCAGAGTATTCCTTAGGGTTTTCAGGAACAGTTTCAGTAGCTTTGCCTACTGTGGCAGTCTGCAGCACCTGGCTGAAATCTGCAGAAGATTAACTTCCAAAATGATCTCCTGACTCCACTTGAAATTGTTTAGCCACTGAAACTTCACTTTGTTTTATTTCTTTTCTCCCTTTTGATCATGTCCCACTGTGCCAGGAAAATTTTATCCCTAGAAGTCATGTACCACATTGGGGGGACCGTAGTGAGCTTATTTGCAGAGTTTGGCTTAGAGAGAGAGGCCACATTTGAGCAACAAAAGAGGTTTTTAGGAGATGACTCATATTCAATTAAATATAATTATAATTAAATTATAATTATAATTCAAGACAGAAAGCTAGGCTTGTTAGCATATTTCCTTTTTTTTCTTTTTCTTTTCTTTTTTCTTTTTTTTCCTTTTTTTAGGGGAGAGCATGAACACAGTCCCCCACTACCACAAATTATGCAGTTGAGTTTCCCGCATTTGGGGAAATCGCAGCGGTCAGCACATCCGGAGTGCAATGGATAAGCTTGCCCTGGGAAAACCACCTTCGTGACCATGGTATCTCCCCTGCCAGGTAAGTATAGCATATTTCCTTTTATTAGGCAGGGCTCATATATTTCTGAGTTTATTTTCACAGGTTTACCTTGCAGAGATTTACAGTTTCAGGAAACTGGGAGCCCATGTTGCTTGAGAGAATAGCAGGAATTTCCCAGGTGGGTAACTTTAATAGTTCTGTGCTTTCTTTCCCCAGTCCCATAAGGGACTTTGCAAATACCTTTTCTATCTTATGCCCCAAGCACTTTGAAATGCATCAGAGTATTACAATTCTGTACAGATTATCACAATCTCATTCCCTATTTTAGGTTCCATGTTAGTTAAGCCGTTGAATTAAACTGACCAGACAAGTTTCTGCATGACAGAAATTAAAAAAAAAAAAAATTCTTGACAAAATAAATTCCTCCTTTTTGGTCTTTATAGAAATTAAAATTTTAAAATACTGATAATATTACTTTTTCCCTTGTATTCTGATTACTTTAGTCTTTAACTAGATTAGCCCTGTGGGGTAAATGAAGGCAAAATGCCCTTTCCATGGACTCAAGGCCCTGAAATGTTGATGGGTTGAACTGGCCAGCAGCCCAGTACTTGAAGATAAGAGTGTAGTGAGAATGTTTTGAAAATCTCATGCACAAGCATATTCCTGTAGCTGTTCCAGCCACTGTCCCTTCTCCCCACCTGCTGTAATACCTTTATAAACCTCTACCGCCTGAGAAGTGGTGTGGAGCTCTGTCCGACCTGCTGCCATCAGGTTTGTAAGTAATAAAGGCATTTCTACTCCTGCTGGGCTCCCATGTGGTTTCTCTGGAATATCAAATTATTCAGTCAACCTTCCCAGGCTTGATCTCCTGCATTACATTTGGCATAGTCAGCAGGATATTCCAGGGTCTCCTAATGGTGTAAGAGCCACAGGCAGCACGGCAGTCGCAGGGAACTCTATGAGGGAAATCCCGGGGTGGCCCCATTCCTCTATGTGGTTTGAACTCGCCTCCCTTATAAACACTTGGGGTCCTGTATGTGACTTGGCAGACACCTCGTATATGCCTGCAGGGTTAGTGAGGTTAGAGAAGAATGTAGAAGATCTCTTCATGAAAAGGAAAGAGCATCAGGCTGTGGCTGCAGCTGCTGCTTGGCCTTTGTTAGCAGCCTTGAGAGAGTGCTCTGAGAAACAGCTGGCTGCTGAATCCCATGCATGCTGGGCAGAAGAGGAGCTTAAATTAGAAAGAGAGCTTAGGCTAGTCCAAGTAGATTAGAGAAAAAAAAATCACAAAAAAATTGAGGGATTATATATAAAGAGAAAGGGGCAATGTGCTCTGGCTGCTGCTGTTGTGTGGCTGCTTCTCATTGCTTTATGAGAGAGCACAGGTAAACAGTTGAATGCTGAAGCAAAAGTGTGGCAACTTGAGGAAGGTTAAATCACAGATATAGCATCCTGCACAAGCAGAAGTGCTAAATAGGGCATTTGTCAGTGAAACCACACTTGTAAGAAAATAGTCTGCTAAAGAATTAACTAAAATAAAGAAAACATTCTGGCAGCAACTCTGCAAACCCCCTGCTCCCTGAATGGCCAGACAGTAAGCTAGTGAGGGCTGATGGAATTAGTTTAGCTGCTGGAGAAGTAGAAAAGCTTAGCAACATTAACGTTCTCTGTTTTGGTTCCATGCTAATTCTAATTGGGCCTGAAGAGCCACATTGATAAAATTGTTGCTGTTAAAGTCTAGTAACTTTTGAACTAGATAACTCAGTGAGAGTAAAATAGAAACATGCTAGCTGCTTTGTAAGCCTGCAATTAAATCATGGCTTAGTCTTGATAGCAAACAGCCTCCCCTGCCAATTTTTCTCTAAAAGGCTGTTTCTAGCATTGCGTTCGACAAAGTATTTGAAATAAAGAAAAGTTATGTTTGCATATAACCAAATTAAATCATTATTCTGACAAGTTTGTTTAATTTTGATGGTAATTGTATGTTGTAAGAGGTTTGCTTGGAGACAGTTCTAAAATCATTTTGGTAACCTAAGTATGTAAGGTATATAGAATGTGTGTTATTATTATTAAGAAAAAGGAGAGTAATTTTGTCCTAAGAGAAAATGACTGGTTATTAAGAAAAAATAAAGTGTGGGACAAAATCTGAATGAAAACAGAAAATGCAGAAGGTCCATGGAAAAGGAATTTTTGTGGTTAAAGTTGAGTAAGATTTGATGGGTCTATCTGTAAAGCTTTTTTTTTTTTTTTTAAGGTTTATTTATTTATGATCCTGATTTACTCTATGAATTGAATGTGGCCAGTACAAATATTGGCTTTGGGTGGAGTTTGTGGCAAAGGCAACACTCTAAATGAGTACCCCTTGGGTTTTGGTCACAATTGTGGAAAAGGGCTAAATTATGATATAGCCCCTTAGAAAAGAACTATGCGCAGCATACCATGCTCTGATGCAAGTAGAAGGCTTAACCCAATACTGTCCGGTCACTCTGAAGACTGCCATCCCTATCCAGGGGTGGATTGCAAATACCTAAAACAAGACTGGAACAGTGGACTGTTGTGAACCACCCTTTGTGAGGGAGAGATCTGTGGAGGAACATCTGGGACACTTGCCAGCAGTGACATGGAACTGTCTATCACGTCTCCAACCGCTCCTCTAACATCCCTCTCGGGAATGTTGAGGCAGACGCCTTCGTGAAGATCCAGAGCCATACCACTGAGATTTGAAAAGCAGCAGAGTGGCTCCACAGGATAATCAGACATTGTGGCTACCACACCCTGTGGCAGTACTTCCAGCTGCTTGTTATTTGCCAGGAGCTCGTGGACATCATCCACGAGTGTCCATCGTGCTCACTCCGATGACTGCGACAATTACCTCACCAATGGAACATATTGGCTAAGCATAAACTCCAGTAGCACGATGGCAAGTGAATTACATTGGTCCCCTCCTGCTCTCAGAAGGGGCAAGGTATGCTTTCACTGCCACAGAACTCTTGTAACTAGCCCACTACTGTTCGCTGTGTAGAAAATGTAAGTGCCTTATATGGGATGCCAGCCCAAATTGACAGTGATCAAGAAACTCCATTTACCAGTCACCTCATGCAGTCTTGGGGCTATGGAACAGGATACTGTTTGAATTTTTCAACAGAAAATAAATGGCTTTTTAAAGGAACAAATAAAAAGCAATAAGGGATCTTTACAACAATAGACTAAGAGGCCTTATCCAGCCTTAACCCTTTTAATTCAGCTGGGGCTGTTGCTGCAGTCAAAATGCTAACAGAGGGGGGTGGGTGTGGCTCGGATGGTTGGGCGTCCATCTGCCGTGTGGAGGGACCTGGGTTCGGTCCCCGGGACCTCCTGAGGGCGCATGGGCTGCCAGGCTCTGTGTGCTGCTGAGCTGTTGGGCCCTGAGGGCCATGCAGCGGGATGGTGGTGTGGCAGGGGGGAGACAAGACGAGATGCTCCGAAAGCTCCAGAAGCTGGGAGCTGAGGTGACGCAGGCGGCGGGGCGCCTCTCTCCTACGTTGGGGGTCTCCAGGATCGAGTCCTGGTGAAGACTGGAGGAGGAGGATGAGAGGAGATGGCGGGGGCGGGCGCAGAGAGTTGTCCAGCAAGTGGACGGGGGGCAGTGGATAGGAGGGGGGGGGGTTGAGGTGGATGGGGTAAATGGATGAATCTTTGAAAGGTAAAAAAAAAAAATGCTAACAGAAGGCATTGAGATTACCAGTTAAAGGACCAGCCAACCTACAGCTCAAAAGGGGAAGTAATAATAATCTATTGCTGCCTATGCCTCAAACTATACAAACTGGGGAAAATAAGGTCATTTGGCTATGGTGTTGGCCTATGCAGCCTCACTAGTTGGGAATCTTAAGCCAATGAGAAATAGGAGTCACCCAAAACACTGTTATAAGACCACAGTTTACACAAAAAGTGCCAGTAAAAATCTATATTAATAATCCTGGGTCTCTTATTCCTGCTGAAAACCTATGTATATCTATGTGGACACTTCTTATGCTTAAAACATTGTTATAGTTTCACTAAAGAGAACTCAGAGAATTTAAAAGGGGAAAAATGTATCATATTAGAAACCTCCTCATAAAACTTCCCTACCTGGTACTTTGTTATTGACTAATGAAAATGTTGCCCCTGTCTGTATGAAACAACAAAAGGAAATCTGTAATATGAGACGGTTACCCTCCAAATTGTATAATTTCATTGTTAAGAATTAATGATAAATATTATGTATATGTTACTCCTATTATTCTGCTGTCTTTTATACTGTTGCTATGGAATCTAAATGCAATGTTCTAATGCCCTAACTGCTCGAGTGATATCGTGGAAGATATAATGGGCCGATTGTACAGTGGAAAGAGCACTGGGGTGAAGTGCGGGGTAAATGAAGGCAAAATGCCCTTTCTGTGAACTCGAAGCCCTGGAGTGTGGACTGGTTGAACTGGCCAGCAGCCCAGTCCTTGAAGATAAGATTGTGATGAGAATGTTTTGAGAATTGCATGCACAAGCATATTCCTGTAGTATTTCTGTAGCTGTTCTGCACTGTCCCTTCTCCCCCTGCTGTAATACCTTTATAAACCTCTACCCCCCAAGAGATGGCGCGGAGCTCTGCCTGACCTGTTGCCATCAGATTTGTAAGTAATAAAGGCATGTCTGCTCCTGCTGGGCTCCCGTGTGGTTTCTCTGGAATATCGAATTATTCAGTCAGCCTTCCCAGGCTTGACCTCTTGTGTTACAAGCCCCATTCATCTTTTGGATGAAGTATCAACTTTTTTTTAGCTTTGTTAATTGGGGTGGTCTTTTAGAATTAATGATTCTTCTTCAGCCAAAAGGGATGCTGATGCAAAGTACCAGAAATCTGTTGACTTTTACAAAGCCCTAAAGAGTCCAACTCAAGGTACCCATAAGAGGTATTTTCTCACCAAAGTCTGTTGCCACATGTTGAAGCAAGAATATTGTTGATCTCTGGGAGGGTTCAGCCTTCCTCTTCCTCTTAAGTATGCCCAGCTTCTTTTGATCTCAGCTGCAGACTGGAGGGCTCATTTCTTTCTGGGCCTTCTCAGCTACTCAGGGTCCTGGTCTTTACAGCTGCAAACCATCAGATGAATGGCTCAACTCTCTCCAGGGCCTTAGCTGTTTGAGCCTTCTCCTTTCTATCACATGGCAGGACTGAAATGACCAAGTTCTCTCTTCTTCTGTGTCTATAGAGCTCTCTTTCTTCTGGTGCCTTCTACTGTGTCTCCTTGAGTGAGTGCCCATGTATATAGCCCCCTAAAGGGATGGGGACTTAAACTGAACTACACCCTACTGGTGTGGTCAAATCAAAGCCCTAATCTCTATTTAATCAAGTATACATAAAGCCTTTGAATTTAATACAGTCAAAGGATATTATGCCCAGAGGAAGAGACCAGTTTACAAGCATAATGTCTCTTTTTGGAATTCATAAATAATCTCAAACTGCCACAAGCAACTTTAGAATTGGTGAACTTTAGCTCTGAGTCTTAGGTGTCACACAGAAAAAGTTCAAGGGAGCTATTAGGTTATGTACCAAAGAGTAAAACATCTCAGAATTTAGAAATAACAATTAAAGCCCAGGACTAAATGTGACCACTGCAAGGCTTACAATCTAGGCCCTAATTGCCTTATGAGTATTTTTAAATGAAACTTTTCTAGAGGATTAAAAAAAAATTGACAATTAATTTATATTGAGGTCATTAACCACAGACCATAGCAGAAATTTTGTTTCATTTTACTTTGACTACATTTTTACCAGAGTTATGTTAATCAACAGGTGAAGCATAATTTATAAACTTGCTTTGTTTCACTTTAAAAAAATTTTAATTGAATTTAATTTTGAAAGAAGCTTTAGATTACATAAATTTTACGTAGAAAATATAGAGGGATTCCCATATATCCTATGCCTTTCCCCTCCTACACTTTCCCCCATTAATAACATCTTTCGTTAGTGTGGTACTTTTGTTACAATTGATGAACACATGTTGTAGCATTGCTACTAACCATGGTCTATAGTTTACGCTATAGTTTACATTTTGCACCGCATAATATTACAGGTTTTGACAAAATTATAATGGCCTGTATCTGTCATTGCAAAGCCATGGAGGACAATTCCAGTGTCTCCAAAATGCTCCATGTTATACATATTCTTCCCTCTCCCCCTCAGAACCTCTGGTGGCCACTGCCTTTATATAAATGTTACAAGTTCTTCTATTGTGAGAATAATAATAAGTCTACTTTAACCTATAGCTGCATTACTCCCTTATATTCGTTCATTCCTCAATCTTGAGGATTTGGGGATGGTGCTGCTTACTCTGTTTCTGATTGAGAGGATGCTTAGGTCCCATGGGGCAGATGGATGGACTGTCTTGCTTGCATTTGTAGACAGTCTCTGCTTTTTGGGATGGGTGTTGTCCATCATCATCATTTTTTTTGTTGTCCTGGGCGAGTCTGATGAGCTGAAGATTAGGTGTTGAAACTCTGCTGACATTCAGGGCTCAACCGGCATATGAACAGACTGAAGATTTAAGTCTCTGCTACATATATTTGAAGAGTATAGTGCTAATTATAGGTTCAAATAAAAGGGGCAGAAGAACCTTGTATAGGGAAATTATACTTGCTTCTCTTTTAAAGTCCCTTTTTGTTGAAGGTGAGCTGGCTGCATGCTCTTTCAGAGAAGCATCAGAGCAAAACCATGTAACTGACAAGAAAATTTGGTTGCTTTCTTGATATGTAACATTCTTCTAGGAATAACTGAAACCATGACCAGCAATACCATACTCTTGTCCAATAATAAGTGGATCAGTATCAGGACATAACATAGAAAGTGTGAACATTGTCAAGTTTTTAAGCATTATATATAATCTCTTAATATATAGATGAATGAATTTTCACTGATTTAAATCCCACCAACAGAATTTTAGAAAATTTCTTTAATTTTTATAACTTTGTAAGTGCAAATTAATAACAGAAAGGACCCATACACTTTCTGGCATCATTTTGAATGTTTATATTTTACCTATAAACCAATAAATACTTTTCCCCTCTACTTGTTTTGTTAGGAGTAAACAAATTCTGTTTCACTTTTATTTCTTTGTTTTATAGAGAGAATAAATATTAAAGTACCATATTCTGACAAATTTTCTCTATGTTAAGAAGATGTTAACTAAATAAGAATTTTTTGTCTCTCACTACCAAGTATTTAGAATCCCAGAAAAAAATTAAATAGGTCATAAATATTCTAAGGTATTTTCTGAAATTCTCTTTAGTAAAGGTATGTGATTTGTTAATTTCACTTCAACAAATGTAAATCATGATGTAAAATTTCATTGCTCTTCCTGAATTATTCTAATCATTTCCATAAAGATTAAGACTTTCTTTATCCCTGAACCCAAGAGTCATTTTTATTTTAATTTAGACTCTAAAGCTCAAAATTCTATTAAGTACTTTTAAACTCATCTGATGATCAGGTTAACAATATAAAGTTTAATTTCCTCAGTTTCTAAGATTTAAAGAAATTGAAAATCTCAATAAGGGTTAAGTTCAATAGGAGACGAGCAGAGTTTTTTGTTTAGTGAGAAAATATTTTGTGCAAATTCAGATTTTAAATGTTTAATGCTTTGATGCCTTGTCTTTGTATAATTTTCTTAACAAGAACATATTTCAACACTTTAAATGTGCAAATATTTAATTTATTATTGTCTTTTATGCCCTTGTCATTCTAAAGAAATGCATTTCAGTCAAGATAGTACATGAGTTCATGTTTTGATGTACTTTCTAAATTACAAATATATAGCAGTTATACATAAAATATAAAAAGAGAAAACAATCAAAATGTAGGTATAACTGGACTCAAATGCAAACATAAATCATCTTGGTATAAACTACCTAAGGCACACCAACTTGAAAACGCAAACACCAGAGACTACAAGAAGTTCTTCAACTTTTAGGGAGAAAAAAAATGGGCCATGCACAGAAGAATATGAATCAGAATAGCTTCTTTCTTAACAGCAGCACTAGAAGGTATTTAGGCAATGACTTCCACATTCTGAAGGAAAATTATTTCAAATTACAACTGTATACCCAGCCGAAAGATCAATAAAATCTATAGGTAGGGTGTAACCGTTGGCCAATTTGATGTAATTATGAATTCCAAAAATATAATTGGATCATGTTAATCTGGGCATGATTAGGTTATGATTAGGGCGTTGAGCCCCACTCCTTGGTGGGTGGGGAATCAAATATAATAGGCATGGCAAGAACAGTTTTGAGCAGCAGTCTTGATGTTGGAAAGAAGGCCCCAGGAGAAGAGAAGCAAGCTGTTCGCCTGATGGTCTACAGCTGACCTTGTGGAGGAAACAGGAGCTAAGCCCGGAGAGAAGTGCAGCCCTGGGAAGAGAGGAACCCCAGAAGCCTAAACCCTGGCAAATGCCGGCAGCTGTCTTGCTCTAACACGTGGCAATGGACTGTGGTGAGAGAAGAAACTTAACGCTTTATGGCCTGGTATCTGTGGACTTCTACCCCAAATAAATACCCTTTATAAGGACCAACCCATTTTTGGTATTTCACATTAGCACCCCTTTGGCTGACTAATACATAGGGTAAAGACATGGAGCTCCCAGAAGATGTGTTCCATCAAACAAAGAGTGAGCCAAGAAAGAGGAATGCATGTCATTTAGGAAACAGGATTCCCAACACAAGAAGGTAGTCAGGGAAGCTCCAGGATGATCATGAAGGGAGGTAACAACATTGTAGCCATGTGCTAGGAAGAGAGGGAAACTAATTCAGATTGGATACACCAGAGAACTCTGGAATAGACGCAGGATAATGAAGCTGATAGAACACTTAATGCATTTCAATCTCTTGAGAGGAAAATTAGGCAACTAAAAAAAGCATACCAAAAAAGGTGAGCCGGGAGCAATGATTAGCTACTCTGCAGGAAGGAAAAGTAGCCACAGTTTACTACAGCTATGCAAATAATTTATTTGCACGTCATAGTAATATAAACACTCAAAATTGAGGCAACTGGAACTAAAACTATTTGGGAGGTTGGAAAGAAAGAAAAGAGTATGAGTTTTCTAATGCTGTATCACAAATTACCACAAAATTAGTGCCTTAAAACAATAGTTATTTTTTATCTTGCAGCTTATCTTGTTTATTCAGGGTCAATAGCAGAGCATCTCTGATTCAGTGAGTCCCTCAGTCCCTCTTTTAAGGGATTTCACCTCCTTATCCCTCAGAATAATATCCTTTTTGATAAACTCAAAATCAACAGAAGTGGACCTTAGTTACAGCAACAAAAACTTTTCACCTTTTCCATATTCTATTGACTAGAATCAAGTCACAGGCTTCGCCTGCACTCAAGGGCAAGAGATCATACAAGAGTGTGACTCATTGGGAGTCACTTTAGGGTATGTCTGCCACAGAAGGGTATGTGCACATGTGTGGTGAGAGTAAAAGAGGAAAGACTAATTTTGCACTCCACAGTGGCAAGTCATTATTAAAAATGCTTAAACAGAACAAATCAAGAAGTGGTAGTATAAGCACTTTATTAAGAGATGTAGAATTAATACTAAAATAATCTGCTAAAAGAGGTGAAGGTGGCTTACTTTGGAAAGAATGATATAGGAGAACAGTGATGGCAACTTTTACTTTTCACATGAAATGTTGTATAATCATGTGACTCTTTAAACTAGGTACTTGTATAAATTTGATAAAAATAACCATAAGGAAAGGGAGTGAGGGACTTTTTAAGAATCCAGGAAAGACCCAAACTCTTAGGGTAAAAAATATGCTTCAAGCTACAGGCAACATAAGTGAAAATAATGTTAAACAAGACAGATCCTAATGGATCTGTAGAATATCTCTGTAAAACTACAGAGGTTTTTAAACCTGGATTAATTAAGATAAAAATTATGAAAAATGCTTGGCACATAATAATAGACACTTAATAATGTCAAGGGTAAAGAAAAAGAAAACCTTAAAGCTCACATACAGAAAGACAGATTATCCATAAAGGAATGGCAATCACAATTAGAACAGACCTATGAATAAAATGTGTTAAAAGAAAATGGAGAAATATATTAAACATGAGTAAAAACTGTTAGTTTATCATTTTAATTCTTATAAATTGGAAGTCAGGAGTTTGAGTAAAAGAGAAACATTTCTAGAGGTATGAAGTTTAAAAATTTACTGCTTAGAGATTTTTAATTGGAAGAAATAGTGGATACAGAAAAAGTGTTGGATATAAGGAGCAAGAATGAGCACAAAATTAATTTTTAGAATTAATTTTTCTAAATGATCAATTGTAAAAATAAATAATAACTTTGGAAGTGTGCAATTGATGTAACTAAAATTCTAGGCAATAAATGATATTGGAATGGGAATGTTCAATGGATAAAGTGTGCTAAATTTGTGTTAGAAGAAAGATAAGAAGTAATTTTACATTTGGTTAAGTTATAATTAATTAAGCATGATATTACAAAATTAATGATAATTAATAAAAGCTACATATGATTACATGTTATAGTTTCCAAACTAGCAGGGAGGGAAAGGGTGACATGTATCCATGCAGCAAAAGTCATGAGAGGAAAGAAAAGAGGCAAACAAAACAATTAGTCAACATCATTAACAACAATAATATAAAATAAGTTTACAAATAAAAGCCCAAATATACACATAGTAATGATAAATATAAGATATTTAACTCTTTCACAAGTGACAGAGATGATCAGACTAGATTTTATAAAATGTACAGTAAGAATAGTCAGATGGGTCAAAACCTTGCCAACCCTCTCCCCTTTGGCTCAAGTAGCAATAAACAGAAATGTCTGCCATTAGACACGAGTGTGGGGACTTGAGTAGGAAAAGGAATGTAGAATCCCAGGTGACTGTGACCAGGAGACCAGCTAGTGGTACCCCTGCCTGGCAGCACATTATTAAGGGCCACAGCTGACTAGAGAATAGAAGTCAGCTGTGTGAATAGCCAAGTACAAACTCTAGGAAACTCCAAAACTAAATGGCTCCCTTTAGTGTTTATATGTTACTCTGAAACCAACATGTATATGTCCCAGTGTGGAAAAAAGGAATTTTTGGAAGCTGCAACTGATAATCCGAGGCCCTTCTGGAGACAGACTGTTTGCCACATGTCTACCTATTTCACTAATCTTTAATGAAGCTCAGAGTTGGGTAAAACTGAAGATTCATGTGATTCTGCTCTGACAAGTCAAATCTTGGTGGATTACATACAACAGGATGCAAGCATATTTTCTCATACCAGAAGGAAACATTGATGGAGCACTCTGTGTCAGACTCTGTTATGTGTGTTCTCTCTGTGACTCTGACCTTAACCGGTGCTCAGAAATTTTCTTTCTATCACATAGCAGATTCATTTAGTGTTCTATATTTAGAATAATTCTCTTAGGCAATTCACAATTGTATAGGGTGTTTTCTATTTCTCTACTTGCAGGGTCTAAGAAGCTCTATTTAAAGATCAAAGAGGTGGATTACATTGTTAAGTAAGAGTAGAAGAGATTATTGAATCAATAATTAAAGATGGATTTATTGCAAGCAAGTATGAACACAAATCCTATGTTTAGAGGCCTGTGTTTGATTATTTGATAAATACTAAATTATTTCTCTTTTTCTGTAGATTCGAAGTCTCCTTTAAATTATATTTTGTTGCAGCAATCAACAAATACATTTAGAACATGGATTTGCTTTCATTACCTAATTTAAGTAAATTTTATTTCTAATTGTAATTACATTTTCAAACTGAGATACATTTTCAAAATAAGATATTATATGTGGAAATGTTTTACTTTTCTACCCTGATACTGTTTGAGGAAGTCTAACCTAATCTCTCTTTACATGTTTTTCATTATCATGCAGATGGAGAAAGCGAAGCAGAAGGCATTTTACTTTAGCCTAAATACCATCTTTAGGTCATCATCACTCTTACTCATATTTCTAAATTGAAATTACTTGAATTTATTTAAGCAGCAATTATAATAGAGCTTCTTGAAAGTAAATACATGTCATGATCATTTTCCCAAAGAGGAGGCAAATTGGTTTGCTAAATAAAGAAAAAGCAATGTGCCAGTCACTCTAATTCATTTTTGACTCTGCTGCTGCTAGAGGTTAGGTCCCTAGAGCATATGTTAATGTTTCAAGTGCAGGAACACATGTTTTTTTCCCATTAGTTCTCTTTTATATCACCACCTATATCAGCTATACTCTCTAGTAGTTTATTGTTAGCTACATACATTGAATTTAAATAGTTAAAGGCCAGTTCTCCTTCCACAGGATATTACAAATCTCATTAATACTGATTGAAATTATAGAGTGAGGATCAGCTTTCCATCCCCTGCTACTCTGTGCTTAAATAGCTGATGGTTATTAATAAATAGGCTGCAGTGGTACATATGCTGCCTTATCTAGCAATCAAACACAGCACGAGAAAGGGAAGGCTGCAAGGGTCATTTGTTTAAGAGCAAGTACAAAAGCAATTAAAAATGGAGTATCATGCAGCATTTACAGGATTTTAAGTATTTTATCACAGAAAAATACTTAGGAAAAGAAGATAGGTGTCTGAGTTTGCCAGGGCTGCTATAACAATTACCATAGACTGGTTGGCTTAAACAACAGGAATTTATTGTCTCACAATTTTGGATGTTAGAAGTCTAATATCAAGTTGTCAGCAGGATCCTTCTTTCCCTGAAGTCTGTGGTTCTGGTGGTAGCTTGCCAGCAATCCATAACTCAGTCTCTGCCTCCATCACATTCCATAGCTGTCTCTCTTACCCTCTGTCACTTACTGACTGTGTCTGAATTTCCTTTGCTCATAATGACTCCAGTCCAGTCTTATTGGATTAAGGCCCACCCAGATTCTGTTTGGTTTCAATTTAACTACTATCATCTTCAAAGATCTTATTTACAAATGAGATCCCCTCCATAGGAGCTGGGGTTGGGAAACATGTCTTTGTGCTGAACATCATTCAATCCACAATAGGTTATCTCTCATTTTGGTTTTCTTAATTCATTAAACAAATATTTATTGGGCATCTACCATGTGCCAGCACTGATCTAGCCACTGGGAAAATAATAAGGAACCAAAAAGAAAAACAATCCCCTTAATCATGGAACATCTATGAAAGCAAACATTAAATAAAATAGATACATAAATTATGAAACCAAATAGAAGGCAGAAAGTGATATAGAGAAAGATGCACCAAGGATGAGGGCTAGGATGGGAGGGCAGGTACAACATTAGACAAGGGCCAGGAAAGGACTCACAGAGAGGGGCGTACCTGAGTGAAACCTGAAGGGAACCACATGGAATGCTGGAGGAAGAGTGATCCAGGCAGAAGGAAGAAAAATTCTAAAGGCTCTGAGGCAGGAGTGCGCCTGCAGTGTTCAAGAAACCACAAGGAAAGCAGTGTGGCTCCAGAAGACTGCAGAGAAGAGAATGGGAGAGGAGGCCAGCAAAGTAATAGGAGGGTGGATACTGGACCTTGAGGTCTTTTTAAGGACCTTGATCTTTATGGCGATAGAGATGGAACATCATTAGGGGCTTTTCGTCAGAAATCTGACATGATTTGTCTTAAGTTTTAACAAAATTACTCTGGCTTCTGGGTTAAAAATAGATTTTTAATAAAAAGAGCAAGGGCAGAAGCAAGGGAGAACAGCAAAGGAGATCCACTCTCAGTCTTTCTCCTTCCTGTGCAGTGGAAGGTTGACTTGTATCGAATATATTAAATACTGGTCAGTGTCCTTGATCTCTGGCTTGCATTGGATTCAGTTAATGAAAGATGCTCACAGGGCATATTGGGAGGAGAGTAAAACCCTTGTCTTTACTATCCTCTGCTCCTGCCCTTTCAGGTCCCCATTGGTTGTCTGTGTCTACCTATCAGGGCTGCAGATGCCCTTAGATGGCCCATTCCCTTTTGTGACCTCTTTGGGATCCTATAATGTCTCCCTTGCCTTGGTCCCTTTAGCCTAGAGGTAGAAATGTCTCCCTGGTAGACACTATGCCTTGTCGATTTTCTCAACCCCGCTCACACCTTTGAAACACTCCTCCATTAAATCCTTCTAAATTGTTCATTTTTTGCCACCTGTTTCCTGTCTGGAATTGCCTGATGCACTAAAGAAAAGGTGACAAAGTGGACCAGAATGATAGTGGTGGAGATGGTGAGTAGTGACTGAATTCTGGACGTGTTTTGAAGTCAGAACCTAAAGGATTTCCTGATGAATTGAATGTGGGTGAAGGGTAAAATAATATAGGTGGTAAGTATATTTTGGTGGGGAAAACTTGAATAATAGAGTTGCCATTTGGGTATATTCTCTTGAAGTTTAGGAGAGAGGGCTGAGCTAGAGATATGAATTTGGAAGTTATCTGTGTAGACATGGCATTTAAGCCTTGATGTAGGATAAGATCAGTCATCTTATGAATGTAGGGATTATGTATAGACAGAAAAGAGAAATATATCTAAAGACTGAGCCCCAGGGCACCCTGATATTTAGAAGTTAAGTAAATGAAGAGAAACCAGCAAAGGAGAATGAGGAGGAATTGCCAAAGGTGTTAAAGGGATTTCTGAAGATTCACTTCTGAAAGGCAAGTGAAGAAACTATAGGGTGAGAAAGAATAGACTGGTCTGTAAGCTTCTGAGAAACTAAGGCTGATTTTCAGTGTAAATTATTAAATTTTAAAATATACCTACGCATACATATACACACACATATATTTTTGATACCTGAATGAAATATACCTCAAAGAAGTGTATTAGAGCTCTGGCCCACAAACAACATTTTAATTGCATATATTTCAGTCACCTGAGACTACTGTGACTACTTCACAATACAGTGAAATTATCAACTAGACAAGTTTGTGTCTGAGTCTACACTGGTTATCTACGTGCACCATCTTCCTCTAGAGATTCAAGTATCAGGAAGGAAAGTTAAAACTTACCCCAAGAGTCAAAAGTTTCTACATCAGGGAAAGAGCAGCTGAAGGAAACCAACCCAGTGATACCCAAAAGATAAACTCATGAATGCAAGACTTAAAAAGGAAGGGGGGTGGCCTATCAGTCCACCTCAAATTACTACAAAAATGAGGAGCAAGAAAAGCACTCTGTAGCCTACGTGAGTTTGGGAAACATGTTTCTAGCTGTTGCAATTAATTTGGAGGAGATTTTCAGATAAGGATAGCAGCCAGAGGCTATTTTTTTATGGCTTAAAAATTCTCAACTCTCCATGTCATTAAAATATTTATTTAAAAATAACTAGTGATTAATTTACTTAAGTAAAAATATTCAATAAAGTCATTTTCTGAGTTTTAATTGACATATAAATTTTGCTGCTCATTGGAAATATCATTTTTATCAAGAGATTCATTAATCATTATAAAATGCTTATTTATGCCACATTTCTGCAATTAAATTATTTCACAAAATGAGCTATTGCTGTGTAAAGGATTGGCTTCAGAACCTAATTCAATGCTAAATTAGTGAATCTCTTCCTAAGGGACTTGAGTTATAAAGTATTTCCTGACAGTGAATGTTTAAATTTTGGTGCATTTTGCAACCTGGGTTGGCTGAGAACTTCCCAAATTGCCAAGTGGTATTTCTTTTTTGTTTAGTAATGCTTCCTTAAATTAATATTTTCATATTTTATGACGAACAGCAAGAAGAAACCTGTCTATACTTTCAACACTTTGCTTGGAAATCTCCTTGCTTAAATGTCCAGGTTCACCACTCACAAATTCTGCTTTCCACATCAATTCTGCTAATCTGTGAACATATAACAAGGATTCCGTTTCCTCCAGTGTCTAATTATATGTTCCTCATTTCCTTTTGAGTCCTCACCTGCTGTGCCTTTAATGTTCATACTTCCACCAACAGTCTCTTTATGATGATTTAGGTATTCTCTGTGGTGCTTTTTCTACTGTGACCCTCTCTTCCTCCTGATCCTCTCTAGCAGAGTCATTCTTACCATATGTCCACCAACAGTCTGCTCAAGGCAATCTCAGCTTTGCCCACCGTATTCTTTCAGCCCTGCCCACTGTTCAGCTCTAAAGCCGCTTCGCTTCCCCATTTTCAGGTACTTGTTACAGTAGCACCCCAATTTGTACCAAAATTGGTATGGATTTCCTATTGCTGCTGTGACAAATCACCACAAACTTGGTAATGAAACAACACAAAAATTTATTACCTTATAGTTCTACAAGTTAGCAGTCCAACGCAGGTCTCAGGGGGCTAAAATCAAGAGGTCAGCAGCATTGGTTTCCTTTCTGGATGCTAAGGGAAAACATGTCCTTGCCTTGTCCAGCTTCTATAATCTGCCCACTTTCCTTGTCTCATGGGCCCTTTCTCCCTCTTTAAATCCAGCAACTTTCTCTCTCTCTGGTTTTCACTTCTGATCCTTTCTTCCACTTTTAAGGACTACTATAATTACAAAGGGCTCACCTGGATGTTTCAAGATTATCTCCCTGTTTTAATAATAGAGGAATGGCAAACTTAATTCTATCTGCAACCTTAATTCTCCTTTGTCATGTAACCTAACGTATTCACAGGTTTTGGGGTTTAGGACCTAGGTGTCCTTGGGGGTTTGTTATTTTGCCTGCCTAATATGTTCACCCTGTAAGGGAGCCTCCAGAATGCTGCCTAGTCCTCGGCTAATTACAGCCTGCTAAGTCTATAGTCATCAAATGCAGCTCACGGATACAGATACTCTAAGCAAACTTCCTTTTTCCTCTTTTCAACATATGGAGAGACTGTAAATATTCACTAGACATTTGAGGAAAGTCTATAAAGTGATGAAAAAAACCAAGGTAAGTAAACAGCAAAACTGGCCCTGGAGGAAGCAGAATTAAACAAACAAAAACAACTTCTATGACTCCCCATTCCCCCCTTTTAATTAATAGCCTATAAAAGTTCAAGAAGACATTGTATTCTATCTATATAATATAATCAAAATGTAATAAAAAGAAATAATAAGAGAGCTAAAATAATTCTTTAAAATTAACAATATGAATACACTTATAAAATTTTTTAAAATTATGCAAATCTTGAAAGATAAGAAACCTCTGAAAATAAAAGAGATGGAAGATCAGTCCAAGAACTCCAGTTTCCAATTGATAAAATTCCCAGAAGAGTGTGCTGAGAAAGTAGAGTGGAAAACATTCCCAAAGGGATAATATTTTAAAATAAATTTCTAGAACTGAAGGGAAATTGTATGTTTTGAAAAAGGAAAAGTCTCTACATGAAAAAAAGACCTAAACTTAGAAAAATGTATGAGAAATTTCAGATAACCAAGTATAAAAGATTCTAAAAACTCACAGAAGAGAAAATAATATACATAAAGATTCAACTGGCTTTCTGTGTCTCATCATAACACTAGAAAATAATGGAGCAATACCTTTAAGATTCTAAGCAAAAATAATGTTAAACCTACATCTCTAGCCAGCCACATTAGCAATTATATGTGAATGCAATATTTAAGATGTTCAGATATTCAAGGACAAGGTTTACATCCTGTGGTAGTTTGAAGCTTTTATAGACCCCAGAAAAATCATGTCCCTAGAGCTAATCCATTCCTGTGGGAGTGAACCTATTATGGGTGGGAACTTTCAATTAGATTACTTCAATTAAGTTATGGCCCAGGGTTGATCTTAATTCTCTTACTGGAGTCCTTTATAAATGGGATGAATAGAGAGAGAGGACATAAGAAAGCCAAAGGGGAGAACCATGGAAGCAGGAAGCTGAAGTCAAGGAAGCCTAGAGGAGAAGGGAGAGCCCAGCAGACAATGCCATGTGCCTTGCCACGTGACAGAGGAGTCCAGGATCGCCAGCAGTCTTTGGGGAGAAAGCATGACCTGATGGTGCCTTGATTCGGACACTTTCATGGCCTCAGAACTGTAAGCTTGCAAGTTAATAAATCCCCATAGTAAAAGTCAACACATTTCTGGCATATTGCATTTTGGCAGCCTAACAAACTCAAACACCTCCTCACATCCTTCCTCAGATAATTACTTGAGAATGTGTTCTTGTAAATGAGGGAATAATCCCCCAATGAGAAAGACATGGACTACAGTAAAGAGTGATCAAGCAAACAGAACTGTGAGAAGAAGCCTCAGAATAACAGCTGTGCACCAGGCCTAGGAGCCCAGCCTGAAGCTGAGGACGGAGGGCTCTGGAGAGATGTCAGAGACTCCAGGGAGGAGATGAACTGAAAGATTGGAAAGGATGACAGGGGCATTCTACAATAGACAAAAAAATTGTATCCCAAAGTTATAGTCCAAATAAGGAGGAAAAGATACAGAATGAGTATAGGAAGGCAGAATGATTCAGAAGTTGGAAGACATCAGATATATGGTGAGAAAGATATGCGATTCTTCTCCCAAAAAACTTCTACTTCCAAAATAACATCCAAAATTACCAGAGACACTGGATGGGGTAAGGAAGTTGATAAAAAAATGTAGGAGAGACAGGGCATGAATATGACGCAAATCAAAACAAGCCATGAATTACAGCACTTGAAAAGTGTAAAACAAAAAAAAAAACCCATTGATTTTTGGTGCTAAGAATATTCTCCATGGAATAAACGAGTGTTCTAGACATTGGAGGCCTGGAGAAGGGAATGTAATGGTAATACACTACTTGACTCTGTAGTAAACATTTCATAGGCTTAATACTGTAATTTTCATTTATTATATTTTAACTTATAGACTCTTTGGAAGACTTTGAATACCAAACATTCAAATATTTCCTCTCTTGATAATATGTAAGCAAAGTTATAACTGAATGAAGTTGAGATGTAAACTCCAGATGGGGAAGGGACATGTAGGTAAGAGTTAATTCTCATAAGACCAAATAAAGAATCACAAGTTGTGTTTGTTTGTTTTTAAAATGAATGGAACTCTAAATGGAAGTCTAACCATATTATTTGATGTTTCAGGGTAGTTTAATGAAGAAATAAAAAATAATTATTAATTATACTATACTCTATTAATTATTCCAATACTAGGGAGAAAAAAGTAGGAGGAAAGAGAGATTATGTAAATCAGCCAAATCCTCATTTGACACATGGAGAAATAGCTGTAAATAACACTATTCTGCAGCATGAAGGAAACCACCTTAAAAACTAAAGATAGCAAAGTTTATAAGTAATTGTCTCTAGACTGTAGAATTAAGAATGGAGATGGATGGGTAAGGAAGGGAGATGGTTAATTTTCATTTTGAAGTTTTCTATGATACCCTATTACTTTTGTATTTAATGACAAATGACAAAAATGATTAAATAAAGCTGAAAGAGACTGTTCAATTTTCCTAGCTTGTATTACTAGTCAATATGAGAATATTTTCTAGATTTTGGTGCCTATAGCTTTAAAAAGTTGAGAACAAGAGCTAAGGAATGCAGTTAATTATTGGACTAGAGAAGCTCTTTAGAAGTATTATACTATGCTACTTTAGGTTTTAAGACAAAAACTAGCTTACACATAAATGTTTTAGTGTTGCCTACAAAATGAGTATCTTAGTGCCTAGAAATGCATTATGATAATTAAAGTCTCCATGTGAGGAACACTTAGCAAGATAAATAACTGGATTGCCAGAAGTAAACATCTAGCTGTATGTTCATGTTGACCTTATCTCACCAGTGAGCACAGCCAAGACTGGGTGCACAGTTTATAGGAGGGTACCTTCATATTTGCTGTGCATGGTTAGATTAACATTTCAAAATTTCCAAAGGCTGTTTGAACTTCATGCATGTATGCTGTATGATTTAGATCTAGAGTTAATATTTAATTTCATGAGCCATGCCCTAGTGGATAATTCCTCCAATACAGCAATTGACAGCAAAGTAGATTACTACCACAATAATAAATGTTGCGAGAAATGGGAGAAGTTAGAAATGTAAAGGCCTCATATTAATGGACCTCAAGAGCTTCTGAATCTTTTCTAATTCTGAGATTGTCAGCGCCTATCTGCATAGGTCATTCAGAATAGAGGAGATAAAGATAGAAAACTATTAACAACTACTGTTTCAATGTAAAAAGTTGTATTTTGGGAAGTACACACTGATAACAACTTTAAAATTAGTCCAAGATTCATTTATCACAAATTAATATCTTGACCTCGTTGTATTTGTTTGTTTGTTTATATTTTGGGAGTGGGATGGCTGTTGTTTCAAAAAAATGCATCAGTTTGAAGGAAAAAAACAAACAAACCACTTTTCATCCTTTTCTGCTCACTTCTATTCTGGAAGATATTTGGATATTAATATGAATCTAAAAGATGGCCTTGATTAAAAGTCACTGTTTACCCACAGTGGATTGTGTCACACCATACCATAACTGCAAATTTAGTTTATCGACTTCAAAAGCCAGAGCTGACTGTCAGGAAAATGAATTGGCTACATCTGAATACATTGAGTATATCTTTTCTAGCAACCTATTCTGAGAGAGAGGACAGTCTCTTCCACCTGTGTTAAGTATGACCTGCTTTTAAACAATTGCTTAATACATCAGAATAAGGGAAATTAATTTTTTTATGACTATGCATTTGCAAGGTGATACTCATTTGCAACAGGGTACAAATTTGCTGGATACAGCAAATTTTTGTCATGTGAATGTATATATACAATCAAGAATAAAGGAAAGCATTATGTAATTTGGAATCATAGTTTTCAAAGGAGCAATCAATTAGAGTAGTTATAAGTCTTGCTGAAAATAGAGCATTAGAAAAGGACAGGGCAATAGTGGGCATCACCATCCCCAAATCCTCAAGATTGGGGAATGAACAATGGACTAAAGTAGACTTATTATTATTCTATTATATACTTATTATTATTCTAGCAATGGAAAAATTTTTATCATTGATATAAAGGCAGTGGCTACCAGAAGTTCTGGGAGGAGGGAGAGGGAAGAATAGGTGTAATGTGGGAGCATTTTGGGGACATTGGAATTGTCCTGCATGTCAGTGCAATGATGGATACAGGCCATTATATATTTTGTCATAACCTACAAAATTTTGTGGGACAGAGTGTAAACTATACTGGAAACTGTAGTCCACGGTTAGTAACAACACTTCAATATGTACTCATCAGTTGTAACAAATGTACTACACTCATGAGGGATGTTGTTGATGTGGGAAAGTGTGGGAGGGGGAGGGGACAGGGCATATGGGAATCCCCTATATTTTTTATATAGCATTTATATAATCTAAAGATTATTTAAAAATGAAAAAAATTAATAAAAAATAAAATGGCAGGGCAAAAATAGAAAATAACAACAGAGATTCTAGAAATCAATATGATAGCACTTGTGGAAGATACATTAAGATAACAGAATAAGAAATAAAAGGAATGTGGTTAAAGGAATTTAAAAACTATCTGATTGATCCTGATAAGGGTAGAAAGAAATCTCTAAAAATATGGGAAGGAAAAATATTTCCTTTAATTTATGTGTTTAAGCCATTAAAGCATGTAACTATTGTTTATTTTAGAAGCTAGAAAAAAGATAAAACATGAATACCAAAAATATTTCCAATATGATTTGAAAAATGAGTGATTAATACTGTACCTCCTTTTCAGAAGCACAGATTTCTTCCTAATTCTACAATTATTTCTATATTGATCTGTAAAAATTAAAATATTTTTACCTTTGGTTTTCTTTTCTATAACAGAATAATCTGTGCTATAAAATTAGCTTTTCCAAGAATCCCCCGAGTATAGGAGTGGTGCCTGGTGAAGGAGGACAGACCATTGCAACAGGCCCTTGGTATTGATGGTTGTACTTATGAACTTTTTCTTTTGAAATTGAAACTTAGCCTAGTATTATATATTGCCTAGGAGTTACCTCCTGAAAGCCTCCTTGTTGCTCAAACGTGGCTTCTCTCTAAGCCAAACTCAGCATATAAATGCACTACCTTCCCCTCGGCGTGGGGCATGAATCCTGGGGATGAGCCTCCTTTTGTTATAACAAATGTATGACACTAATGAAGGATGTTAATGTGCGAATGTGTAGGAGGGGTAGGGAGTGGGGCGTATGGGAATCCCCTATATTTTTAATGTAATATTTATGTAATCTAAAGTATCTTAAAAAAAAAAAAAAGAAAAAAACAAAACAAAACAAAAAATAGCTTTTCCATTACATCTGCAATGTTGCCATTTCTGTTATCTATATCCCCTTTGTCAAAGTACTTACACTCCATGGAAGGTGGCTGTTATCATGTTATAGTCGAATGTGCAGTGCTTCATTTTGTGTTAATTTTTTATGGATTTTTTTTTCTCAGTTAAAACATAGCACATGGAGTTTTGGAGCTGTAGAATTATTTAAAATCTTGTGAAACCCAGTTTTCTTTTTACAGTGGGTGTGCATTACCAGCCACTGCACATAATTAGGTGAGAGGATTCATTTTGAAAATGCAATACTCCGTGTGGGAAAACTGCCATGGCTTTCTTTTTCTACTTTTTATTATGGAAAATTTCAAACATATACAAAGCAAACAGAAAAATGTACCCACCATGAAGCCTAAACAAAAATCAAGTGATTCTTTCATTCTTGTTTTATCTATTCCACATCCCTGCTAGATTACTTTTAATGCAATTTTTAGATGAAATTTGCATGCATTGGAAATATATCAATGGATACATCCATGGAACCCATACCCTTATCAAGATATAAATATGTCCCTCTTTCTAGAAAGTTCCCTTTTGTCTCCTCCAGTCACTCAACCTACACCCCCAATACCTGCTCCCACCCACAAGAGGCAACCACTTTTTTTTCCCCACCAAAGGTTTTATAAAATCAGATAAATGTAATCATACAGCATGCACTTATTTGAACTGGCTTCTTTGACTCAATATAATGTCTATGAGATTCACACATGTTATTGTGGGTGTCAGTAGTTTGTTTCTTTTAATTGTTGAGTGGTATTCCATTATAATAATATTTGTTTATTCATTTTTGTGTTGATGGACATTTGAGTTATTTCTGGTTTGAGACTATTATGAATAAATGTGCAAGAAACTTTCTTGTACAAATTTCTTCATGGACTCATATCTTCATTTCTCTTAACTAAGAGTAGAATTGCTGAGTCAATAGAAGTAAATTTAATGAGATAAGAAGTTGCCTGATTTTTTCCAAAGTGGTCATACCATTTTACATTCCCACCAGCGACCTATGAGCATTCTGGTAGCACCTATCCTTGCCAATGTTTGGTATGGACAGTGTATTGAAATTTAGCTATTCTAGTGGGTGTATAGTGGCAACTCATTGTAGTTTTATGTACCTTTCCCTTATGCTTAATCACGGTGAGCACTTTTTCATGTGTTAATTTGCTATTCAGATATCTTTATACATGAATTGTCTGTTCAGTGATTTGCCATTTAAAAAATGAGTTGTATATCTTACTGTTTATTTGTAGGATATATATTCAGGATAGAAGTGCTTTGTCAGATTTATGTTTCACAAACATTTCTCCCAATCTGTGGCTTGCCTTTCATTTACAGTGTCTTTTGATGAAAAGACATTTTAAATTTTGATGAAAATATTATCATTTTTATCATTTTATAGTTATTGCATTTTGTGTCCTCTCTAAGAAATATTTTCTTTTCCAGGTAACAAGGGCATTCTTTTACAATTTCATCTAAAGTCTTCATAGTTTAGATTCTTATATTCAGAACTACTGTTCTTCTTGAAATATTTATGTATGGTATATGGGGTAAATGTTCACCTTTTTCTTATGTGGGTAATCAGTTGTTCTTCACCACTTGTTATGGAAAAATTTCTTTTCCCTTTCAATTACTTTGGTGCTTTTGTTGAAAAGGCATGTAAGTTTGTGACAATTCTAGACTATCCATCATGTTCTATTAGTTGTTTGTTTATCTTTAATTCAATACCACACTGTATTGATTAGGGTGACTTTATCATAAGTCCTGAAGTGCAGTGGTATAAGTCTTCCAAATCTGATCCTTATTTTCAAGGATGTAGAAGATGGTTAGACACAGTTTTGCATATAGCTGGCTTCCTGATGGTATTTACATATTCATATCTGTTTTTTAATAATAAAAATTGGTTAAGTATTCATTTTAGAAAACTTAGATTATTTAAATAAATAAATAGAAAAAATTACATAAATTACTCTTAATCCTCAATTAGCTTGGACATATCTAGAGCACATTATAAATCCAAGGACAAGTCTATACCTAGAATTGGCAAGTATATTGTCAGTTACTCTGGTGTTTTAACTGCAGGGTTTTAAACAACCTGATACAGGAGCATAAATACATTTTTTTTTAACCATACAGAGATCCAACCTACAAGAGCTAACACTGGTGTCTTAGTTTGGCAAAAGGCTGCCAATGCAAAGTACCAGAAATGGTACTTTTATAATGAGAATTGTATTTGAGGTAAAATCTTACAGTTCTGAGGCCTGAAATGTCCAAATCAAGGCACTATCAGAGAAGCTTTCTTACCATGGTCAGCTACTGGTGATGCTGGTGTCTTGCCACATGGCAATCAGGAATATGGCAAAGCTCGTCTCCTCGGCCTTGAGCAGCTCCTTCGGCTCAACCACTCAGGGGCGTCTTCCCATGCTTCTGTGCTCTGCTGATTCCAGACTCTGGGACCTCTCTCAGCCTCTTGGGGCTCCTCTGGATTTCTGCAGCTGTAGGCAAACCTGGAGTCTTCTTTCTTATATGGCCAGATCAAATAGCAGAGCTCCCTTTCCCTATATGTCTCTTCTCTGTGTCTCCATTTATATTAGGCCCAGCAAGAGGGTAGAAACCCAACCTGTGTCACACTTCACTAACATAGTCCAATAAAAAACAATCTAATCAAGTTATCTGAAGTAAATCTAATGCAATCAAAGGAATAGGAATAGGAATAGATTAGTTTAAGAACATAATATTTTAGAATTCAAAAAATAACTTCAAACTGTCACAATTGGCTTGTTGTTTTTTAAAAAAACTTTGTTCTGTAAAATTGAGTTATAAATGTGTTCTTTTTGTGAACTATTCAGAAAAGAAGAAACATTAGTGGATTTCTGGTTGTGTCTGCCTTAGCTTAAATTCTACTTGACTAGGAAAATCAGGATCCATTAATTTTTTATAAAATGGTTAATGGTTTAATACTTGTAACACAAATATTGTCTCTCCAAGGTCCCTGTGCCTATCTGAATGTGAGTTTGGAGAAAGATGGTGGAATACACTTTAGGTGGTTAGCATGAAGATACAGTGTCCTGCATAAATTAGAGGGAACAATCACATAACATGGAAATGCATCTCTACACTGAGGCAATTCTGGAGGTAGAAGCAGTCTTATTCCTCATCTGTCTGGCACTTATCTCTTATGAGTTTGTTGTGATTACCCATCTCTTTTAGCATCCTGACCCTGCTAAGTGTCAGCTGTGTACAACTGTCCTTCCCAAGGGATAGAATGTGGACTCAAAGCAACTGTCCCAATTTTCAGTACTGAAAGAGATCTCCCCATCCCTTTTGAATATTTCTTTGGTCATTATACTAGAAAATTGGGCCTTGGGTAGGATAAAAATATGATTTCAACCCACGAGTGCAAAGACAATCATCCATGTTTTATATTGTGAAAGGAAGAATTTTCATTTATAATTGAGGTAATATCCATGGTAATTTCTAAACTGTTCACCATGTTCATACTTCGATCAAAGAGGAGAAAGTATTATGCTTTAAAACTTTTTACTGTAGTTAAGCCTACTCTTGTCTTTAATATAAGGAATGATTTTTAAAGAATCATGCAGTTGAATGTAAGTTTTTAATTTAATACCCTAATAATACTTGCTACAAAGACAAAAATCATTATGTCCCCCATAATGACTGCCAGAAATTAAGTAGTAGCCAATAATTAATTGGATTCCCTGAAGTCATGAGAATTCATTATAACCAGAAATTAGAATGTGTTTTAATTTGCTACAGATGCTCAAAGCAGATACCATAAAATGGGTTGGCTTTTAACAACAGTTTTGAGGCTGAGAAAAGTGTGCAAATCAAGGCATCATCAGGTGATGCTTTCTCCCTGAAGACCAGCTACCAGAGATCCTGGATTACTCTGTTACATGGCAAGGCACATGGTGGTGTCTGCTTGTCTCTCCTTTCTGTTCTGGGTTTCATTGCTTTCAGCTTCTTACTTCTCTGGCTTTCTCTCTCTTTGTCTGAATTTCATTATTTTATAAAGGACTTCAGTAAGAAGATTAAGACCCACCCTAAATGGGATGGGTCACATCTTAAGTTAAGATCCTACTCATCAAAAGATCCTACTTACAATGGGTTCACACATACTTTTCTGGGGTATATACAGCTTCAAACCATCATAGAACTCCATCTTTTAATTTCTCAGTGAGCAAAGGGAAATATTTGAGCTCATCACTGAACTTTAAGAAAACCATTGCAATTGTTGTTAGCTGTAAATGATGAATTTAAATGGAATCATTTCTTCAGGAAAGGTCACTTACTATTTGAACCTATACTGATTTTCCTTTCACTTACTTCTACAGTGATTATTGTCAGTGCCAATAATTTAGCATTTATTAAAAAACTGTCTTATCTTTTAATTTAGGTTCAGGCTTGTGGGCATAGAGTAGAGGAAGAACTGTCTCCCCAGCAAAAGCCATGGTTGATCCATCTTTTTTGCCTTACAGATTGATTACTGTAGCATGGACATGTGGTGGATATAGTTCCTGCAATAATGATTTAGGGATATTCTGTTGGAGTGTTTGTGTTTCATTGCATACGCCATGGAAAGTGAGCATGGCTTCTTGAGACAACATGTGGTAAAAGCAGCATTTGGAGGCATCCTTTCTTGTAGTAGAATGTAGGATGGATTAGAAAGGAGAGAATATGGACACGACAGAGCCAGATAGGAGGCTGTTACATGGAACTAATCAGTTCCATGGATCTTATGTCCCAGTCTAACTAAAATTTTTATTCCTTCCATATCATTCTATTTTTCTGGCCTTTGTCTTTATTTATTTTGTTCTCTGTACCTGCAATATCCTGCTTTGGTAGGCCCTCTTCTCTATGTTTTAGGGCTTTCTAAGCTACTAATGAATGTGATGCTCTGATGAAGATCCCCATGCTTTATCTCTAAAGATATTTTAAATTCCTATTACCCCCTTTGAACATCTGAGTTGCAAGGAGTTAAGTTTCTCACACCCTTCAGTTCATGACATATTCTCATCATGATTGCTTACAAGGCCACTCATGTTGCATTGTGTTTTATTTAATTTTTAAAAATTTTTATTATTTTATTTTTTTATTTTTCCCCTTAATTTTGGGTTTCCTCTCTGGATCTTGCTTGGATATTTTTCAGTAAAACTGATTAACTAGGAGATAATAAACAGTGTGATCTTGGAATTCTATTCTCGAGAAGGATGACTGGGGTAGAAAGGAAATCCATTCCACATGCTTATCGATTCTGCAAAAAGGTCAGAGCTTTAGCAGTGGAGCCTGGAGGACATGTTATCTTGTGCAATGTCTGCCTGTTTGGCGTCTCCCCCTCAATTAGGCACAGTCTGCTGTGTCTCCACAGGAATTCCTCAGAGGGGATTGAGGAGTCCTGCAAGCCACATAAGGGAGAGTGCATCAAGACAGAGATGAGAACAATTGTTTTCACTGCTGTTGAGCTTCAATTAAGATGATGACTGAGACGTGGACATTAACAACAGAGAGCCTTGAAAAGAGTGGTTGGGGGACACTTTGAGGGTATTTGACTGATTGGAGAGTGCTCAAGAGAGTGTGGAGGAAGAATTGGAGAGAGACAATGCAGACTCCTTCTCTGAGATGATTTGTGATACATAGGAGAATCTTCTCCAAAATGTTTTTATAAACTGTAAAATGACATGACTGAGGGGAAAACTAAGTCACTTTTCTGTTTTACATTTTACAAGGCAGAGAAATGATATAATCACAAAGAAGCCACAAAAAATGGAAACAATATAGTTGAGTAATAAAATACTGTAAATGCTGTTTTCATACTCATTCATACTCCCTGAGGAAGACAACTAAAATAGAGAGCTTGCATTGTGTAGGGCCTTTGGGTTAGGATGATATAGTGGCTAGATAATTCAGAAAAACAGTAAAACTTTTTATTTGATGTTTAAATAAGTTAGTTTAACTGACTAGATTTTCTAGGTAGTAAAAAGTTTTCCCCTATCCTTGTGTTCTGAAACCTGCTGATATTTGGAGTGTTATGAAAATAGTGCCAGATGTTATTTTTATTTTTATCACTTTGTGAGTGAGATGCTGCTGGCCAGAATGAGAACAGAGGAATAAGCATGTTTTATTGACTTATGGTTTTAATAAGGCATTCCATTATTATAAAACATCATCCAGTGTTGCATTATTTTAGCCACTCAATAGTAATGGAAAAGCAATTCATAATTAAATTAATGAAACCTAGCATCAGGGTGACCTTTTAGGAATTCATTTTATGGCTGAACTGCAAGGTGATATAAAATGCTGTATGATCTTTGACATATATTATGGATTTAAATAAATTAAATGGAATCAATGTAGTCCACATGAAGCTGAAAAGGTGTGAAGATACAGAGTATTTTTATGGGTGACCTTCCTAATTAAGGAGAGAAATAGGCCATTAACAAAGCATCATATTGTCCCCATAATTTTGCTTAGGGCTAGAACTGGAGAAAAGGCTTCTGTGGAAGCTTCTATTAAAACTTACCGTGTCCTATTTTTGACCTGTGGTTCCTATCCAAGGTGAAAATAGAAAGAGGAATGTCTAGTTTTTGCTGTTCATTTAGGTCTTCCAAGTGGCTCTAAAACCAATATCTTATTTGCAATGATTTGTTAAGAGCCCATTAAAGTGTAGTAAAGGAGGTGATTACCAATAATGACCCACTTTCCTTCTGTCTGCACCTTTCCTTTCTGTTTATTTATCTGTATGTGAGCAGATATGCCCATCCATGGGTAAGACAAATACTAAAATGCATTTTGATTTGCATGTAATAATAAAAAAATCTGTTTAAAGAATAATTCGTTTTGTAAGATCAGGGCATGTTATTGTGATTTTTACTTGATAAACAATGGCAGAGATTTTCCGAACATTAGGTTAAATAACTGATGATTATAAAGAATATTATTTTCCTCCATTTTTAAAATGTCTGTACTGCTGGAAACATGGTAGAAATATCAAAGGGTGTGTGTAACTTCGGGTGTTTCCTTAACTTGTCCCTCTGAAAACTAAATCAGATGATTTTGCTAGGCTTGGGGCAAAGACCAAATTTCTTTGCATCTGTTTGTTTGTCTTCCTTTCCAAGTGTTTAGAGCTTGTGCTAGTGTGGTGGTTTGGAGCTCTATGTACTCCAGAAAAATGTATTCTTAAACTTAATTCCATTCAATGGTGCGAACCTTTTATAAGTAGGACCTTTAGATGAGGTTACTTCAGTTAAGGTATAGGCCATCTCATTCAGGATGAATCTTAATCTTATTACTGTAGTCTTTTATAAATGGAATGAAATTCAGAGAGATAGAGACAAAGCCATGGGAAGCAAGAAGCTGAAATTCAATGGAATCTAGAAGAGAATGCAGAGATAAAAAGAGGCTGCCATGTGCATTGCCATGTGGCAGAAGTAGTCAAGGACCAAGGATCACTAGCAGCCAACCCCAGAACACCTGTCTTCAGGAAGAAAGCATCACCTTGATGACACCTTGGTTTGGACTTTCTCTTAGCCTCAATAGCATGAACTGAAACACAAATGAAAAAAACCCCAAAAAACCGTGAGCTAATAAATTCCCATTGTTTAAACTACCCCATTGCATGGTATTTGCCTGAGCAGCCCAGAAAACTAAAACAGCTAAAGGCTGAGGATAAGGCCATTCTCTTGAAAATAATACCCTGCTGCCTCGCAATCCTGGCTGTGCATTGGAATCACCCGGGAAGCTCTTTAAAAAGTAGTAATGGCCTCAGGGCCTTGGTACTTCTTTTGCCCCTGGCTGGCATGTTCTTCTCTGAGTTATCTACATGGATTTCCCCCTTCTCTCCTTCAAGTCTTTCCTTAAAAGTCATTTTCTCAGGAAGCACTACCTATCCTTCATTTCTACTAGTGTGCTCTCCATCATCATGTTTCTGTGAAGGATTTGTCTCCATTTAGTTAGCTGCTGTTCCAGTATCTAGAACAGTATCTGGAACATATTTAGCACTCAATATTTTTTATTGAATAAATGAATGATGTAGAGCATATGGAGAGTTACAGCAAGTATAACATTATCTAAATGGGGTAAAATAGGTGGGTATGTTCACTGATTTCCAATCACTCACTGGGATCATTAGCTTCATGGAATCACCAGGAACCCTTGTTTAAAACACAGATTTTCCACACCTATTCAACTATGTCATAGAAAGACAGCTTCTTACGAATATGGCTTATCATTGTTATTTAATTAGTGCTTTGATGATTACAAGTCGAACATATTTCTTAAACATGAATATTTCCAACTTTGTGGTTCATCTTTACAACTACTTTGCCAATTTATTTATTTTTTGGCATTTCAGCCGAGTTCATATCATTTTATTGTAAGTATTTTTCTATGTTAAGGCAATTTTTTAACCTACAGATATTTTCCCACTTTCTTTTTGGGATATTTTTGATATGCTGAAAATTTTAGCTTTCATATTAACTATTTTTCAACATTTCTTCAATTGTTTTTAAAGTTCAGAAATAGCTCCTCTTACATCTATAGGGTCTTCCACCATTCATATGGCATATTTTCACATAACAAACTTTTAAATGAAGATCTAAACATATTTTCCCTTCTATAGAGCTATTAAAACTAGTACTTGTTGAATAATACTATTTTCTGCATATTTGGCTTGATGTTTTCCCTCTTCCTTTATATAGATCATCTACTGACAGCAACTGATTGCATAAATATAAGATCTAGATATTGGTAGATATATGATAAATTCAAGTTTTTATTCTGCTCTGTTGATCTGTTCTTATTTCTAAGACTAAACTATTTAAGTACAGGTAATATTCATTACCTGGCAGAGAAAGTCAAACTTTATGATTATTATTTTAGCTTTTCCAAAATGTTCATTTTCTCTGAAGTATTTCAAAAATCATTTTTGTAAACTTAAAAAATCTGTGTAGAAATTTATTATGCTTTAGATTAAACTTTTAAATTATCTTGAAATAAATCAGCATCTTTACATATATTATTTTCTCATTCACAAACTAGGCTTAGCTTCTCCATGTGTGGATATATAATTTACAATTCATAGCACATTTTTGTAGTTCTCTTTGTCTAAGACCTGTGGATTTCACATTAATATTATACTCACACATAAAATACATTTGAAATCTCAAAGAACATAAAACACCCTACAGTTTATAAGCCCTTCAAATCTTCTCTTCACTGTCCTTACTATTGATTCTCATTTGTTTCTACTTTTTTGCCTTCCTTAATATAGACATTCAAAATGGTTAGAGGAAGCTTATTATATCCTAATATCACTCAATTATATCATGTCAAAAGTGACAAAAGTGACAAATAGATTCCATTCTGGAATCAGTGAAGGATAAGCACTATTCTTTTACTATGATAGAGAAGTCATGGAAAGTGATTTGTCCACCATAACTATTCAAATATAGTAAGATTTATGTCACATATTATCTATACAATATAAAACCTGATATAAATCATTTACTATTTTGCTTCACTTACTAAGCAAATTACAAGCTATTTTTCTCCAGCTCACCACATTAGATACTGAATTTTACATTTGCATTGTTTTTTATTATAGGTATAAAAAAGAAAGCATTTAAAAAGATTTATAATGAGACAATAACTACAGTGTAAAAATGAAAAGTGTTCAACTTTTATGACAACAATTTAAAGGTTATAAAAATGAAATAATATTGAGACCAAACATATTTCTTAATCATATATTGTGATAATACAAATGATCTTTGATGAAAATTATTTGTTTTAATAAACTAAAATCTAAAATAGTTTCTTTTAAATAATATGCGTGAGATGGTAAAAATTTGGCTAGAAAGAACATTTTTACAGGCTACATACATAGTTTTAAATAGAGACATTAAGTTTTGTCTACACTTTAGAAACTTTAATATACCTCTTAGATTCTCAAATCCACTTTATAAATAATGTAACTTTACTCAACTTTTTAATATTTTTTAAAAGCTTATTTTATAAATGTAGATAGAATAGTATGATAAATCCCCATATCAATCTGACTTTAACAAATTATAGTGATCATGGCCAGTCTTGATTAATCTATACCACATCACTCCCACCACAACCTAGACTTTGAATAAATCTTAAACATCATAAAATTTCAAGTAATGTTTTGCTTCTCTCTTTTTGTAATATTATTAGCCACCAATGATCATTGAGTTTGTAAAATGGTGATATTTCATCATTCCTTCATTAATTATCTGGAAAATGTCTATAAAAATAAACTTTCTTTCATCAATTTATCTGGTTGGTAGGGTAAAATTCTTTGAGGAGAGGCTGGTTATATTCATAATTGTATTTCTTTATTCGATTCCAGTTTTCAAAATAATACATAGTTCTCTAGCATATGTTACATAGCAGGTTGTTCTCATATTTATTTATGTGTTTGTAGAATACATAGATTATCCTCAAAGAATCTCCAAAAAGTCAAAATTGAGCAGAACAAAACAAGCCAGTATAAAATAACACTAGAAACAGAACATTTAAAAAATCACATCATCTGGAAACTTAAAAACATAATTTAATTCATTTATATATGAATCACATATAATATACATAATAACCTGTTTAAAATAATATCCAAAATTTATGGAATAAAGTCAAGTCATTGTATATTATAAGAAATGAAAAAGCATAGTTGAAAAATGAACATGAACACATATTCAGTCAAGTTTAAAGAAGAAAAATTATTTTGAAACCACAGCAAAAAGCTACTATTAAATTTATAGTATTATTAACAATCAATGGTTTTATAAAATCAAAATCAAGGAAATATAGAGCTTTTAACATATATGTCACAATATATGTTAAGAATAAGATCAGAAAAATTGTTTAAGAGTATCTTCCAGATAGAAAAAAAGGCAATGGAAAAAAAGGCAATGAGAAATGTTACAAATGTAAATGGTCTTGGAAAATTTCTTGCAATTCACAGTTCCAAGAGTCATACAGAATATTCCAAATGTCTTAGTGTAGTTTAAACTTTGAGTTTCAGAAATAAAAAGTCTATGGATTTACAAAAACATAGTTTGAAATGGAATTATTTGCCTATCTTTGCACTTACTTTTTTGTTTCAGTTAATATTTGCCATCTTTAATCAGAGTGATTGACACAATGAATTAAAATAAAAAACTTAATTTTCAAAATTCACCAAAGTACATACGTTTATAAGAAGTATAAATATTAAACTTCAAACTGATCTTTCCTGTAGATTCATAGTATTTAGACATTTGAAGTTATTAAAGCTTAAGACTGCACTAAGACTTTGAGACAACCTGTATCAAGATAGAGTTGTAATTTTAAGTTATATGACAGTTTCCATGCAAAGTTAAGGACCATAGCTACTACATTTTATGAAGAATTTTTCTTTTCATGTAAAGATGTGGCATGGTCCCATTAGAATTTCTAGATGTTCAAAATTTTATAGCTTCTAAAAAGGATGACATTTTATTACTAGGGATTTTAGTCTATTCTTCTTCAACAGCCACCAAATACTAGAGAAATAAAATATTGAATGAAAATACAGGAATTCATTTAATGGCATGAAAATCATTTTCTGAGTCTTTGCATGACAGAAAAATGAAAGGACATATGGAGAGAAGAAAGAAGAATGGAAAGATTTAGAGAGGGAAAGGAGGGAAGGAAGGGTCAGGATAGGATAAGACCTGGGAAACAGAAGAAGGAACTTAAAGTAAGTGTGTGTGTGTGTGTGTCTGAGAGAGAGAGAGAGAGAGAGAGAGAGAGAGAGAGAGAGAGAAGGGGGAGATTGAGAAGGAAAAAAAAAAAAAAGAAAAGGAGAAAGGAGATAAGGACTATTCAACTATAGTGGAAATACACAGGAAAATAGGTTACCATGGATTATAGAGGATCCCCCTGAGGGGGAAGTGAGATTATGGTTGAGGAGACATATTAGTCATTATCCCAGAACAACTTGGTTGCAATTTGAAATTATACTAAGTGGAGAAGCCAATGTGAAAAGAGCCCCTCAAATAAATCAAGTTTATAACAAAGGCACTGCCTGTTTTTAGTTTCCAAGAATCCCAGCATGGTCAAGTGTTGGGGACACTTCTCTTTGAAAATCACTGATTCAGATATTATAGATGAGAAACATGTCCTACATTGGTTAAAAAAAATGTTTCACTTTAGTAACGATGATCACAATTCTATTATCTTATCCAGATAAGGGGTAAAGCCATTTATCAGTTCCTACTATTGTGGGAGGAGTCCTGTGAAGAATCAACACACCAACTGTGGTTTGCAGGTTGAAGAATAAAGTTATTGATAGTAGAAGTAGTATTGTTAGTTCTCAAATTTGTGATTGTTTGCTATCAGCAATAGTTTAATAGTTGCCTTGCATTTATATAGCTATTTTCCCCTAAAAAGTTCAAATAACTTCAGCATAGTTTAATCATCAACTATTAGAAATTTTTGGTGAAGTGAGAAAGTAACTGAGTCCTAAACACATTTTTTAATTCTCTAAAATTAACTCCACGGTCTTGAGCAACCACAAGTGGGTGGCATTGTGATATGTGAATCAAATGATGACAGAGGTTCATTTTGATGCACTGGTAGATTAGAAAAAGATAACAGTTGAAACCAAATTCATTTAACTTTTAGAAAGTTTTATAACTTCATTTCTGCACCTCTGTTTTCTTGTTTCAAACCATGAATCTTTTCTGGCTCTTGATCAATCTACTTTTCATTTTTCCTGAGGCTCTGATGAGTATTTTCTTCAGTGGAGACTCTTTTTTGCCATCTTGACATCTTAACTCTATATGAGGAAGTTACTGTTCTAGGTCAGAGAACAGCTGTGCAAGGCACTGGCTTAGAAATAACAGTTGGGTCAGACACTTATACCTGAAAGATCTTTGTGCTGAAGATGTGGCCCCTCTATATCTGAAAGTACAGAGAACTTTCAACAGAACTTGTCTCCACATGTGCTACCTTGGTAGCAGAGTAAAGGAGGCATGCTGATTAGGATTTTTCTACAATTCCAGTGTTACTTGGGGCAAAGGATTCATTAATTCAATAGCATTCATTCAACAAATGTTTACTGAGCCCCTGCAGTGTTCCTGGAGTCTTTCCTGTAGAGCAGTCGAGTGCCATATTGTGGAAAGAGAGCTCTCTTGGAAACCTGTGATGGTATTCCATCACAGAAAGTCTGCCTGTGAGGACTGGAAGCAGAAGGAATAGAATGCATTTACCCACTTCTTGAGATTTATAGTCATGGGGTCTCACAGGAAGTCTCCAAAGAACTTATGGAAGCAAGAGAGAAGAGTCTTATTTAACAATGGCCTGGCTCAGAGAGCATCTTAGGAGCATTTACTCAAGTGGAGAAATGTCTTTCTCCCTTCCTTCCCTGTACTTCATCTCCTGGCTATATTCTATTTTTCAGTTCCCCCATCAGAAAGAATACCATGAATGAAGCAAGATATACGATTCTTTAGCTCAGACCAAGATAGCTGAGAAGTGATATCCCAGCTAAAGCAAGGGTAAAATGTTGTTAGCTACAGTAAAGCCTAATTCCAGAAGCTAGCACAGGATTTAGTCCAGAAAGACATTGCAGTGCTACCCCATTCTAGGAAAACATTGTTGGATCACTCTTGGATTCTTGGATTCCTAAGGTAGACACACTGATAGAATTAGTACTCAGTTTCTCTTGTGAGATGAGAAAATGGAGAACTGTCCAAGCTTGCTCATTTATTCCATAAAATAAGGGCTGATTCAGTCAGGTGGCCTCCACTCTCAGCTTCCTGTAGGAACCTTGCCTCTGCTAGCAGTAAATTCCTAAGTCCATGGATAAAAAATGGCAATGGTGATGGAGTTAATCAACCAGGTAATATTTTGGAAACATAGATCTGAAAGAGCTTAATACTTACCTGGCCCTCTAAGAAATTGTGTCTTCAGGCATCCCCGGAGTTTGTACAATAAATCCTGTCCCTTACAGGTCAAATAAGACAAATATAAATATCTTATACAATCATTCACTCACCTTGTTCCTTACTGGCTTTGGATTTCACCTGACTGAAGACTCCAGTTTTTTCTAAAGTTTCAAGCCTCATTGTCTGTATTCACTTCAGGAATCCACCCAGTCTGGCCTGATAGAATTGCAAGTGACTGGACAGTATGCAGACTTCTAGGAATCATCCTCATAGAGAGAACAAGAGTTGGAGACTTCCTGGGATTGTGACTCCATGATAATTCTGGTACTCAAGGCCTGGGGATCAGTTTCTCCTAATCCAATACTAAGTTATGTTTTTTCAGATTTAGGACACTGGTCGGGGATTATCCATCCCTCAACATCCCTATAGGCTCCCTCTATAGATTGTAAAGAAGAAAGACAAGGCAGTGGCTCAGCAATTCTACCATGTTAATTCCTGCCCTGGGAATCAGTCATAACAGGGAGAATACAAATATAAACCAATATACAAATAATTGCTCTCAGTGTTTACTTATTCACTTTACCTTCATTGGTACTTGCTGTAATCAAAACATTGTCCTGTATATTTGGGGAAAGCAGAAGGCTAACACTTGCTTTCAAACATCAATGAACCACGGCCTCATGAAGAGATAGAGAGAAGAAACAGGTAAATACAAAGCAGAATGTGATAAAAATTATAACTGAGATAGATGCAACATAAAGTATACAGACAGAGGAAGGTGTAAGTAATTTTAGCTTGGAAAACCAGGGAAAAGTTCTGAAAAGGGGTGGATTTGCATTAAACTTGACACCTGATTGTCTAAGAAAGAGGACTGAGGATCTATAAAGCTGAAGGGGAAGTAATCACAGGCAAAAACATGGAGGTGGAGAAGTCCATAGAATGGTTAAGATATTGAAAATCTTCCAATAAAATAAAAAGTGTGGAAGACATAAAAGAAATTGATATTGATATTGGTGAAGAAGACAGAACTTGTGCGTGGTGAGTTCTACATGTCATGATGAAGATCTGGGGATTTTTTTTTTTAGACCACAGGTATTTTAAAGATTTGGAAAGAAGGGTGACATGTTCTGACTTGTCTAATTAGAAAAATTGTCCTTAATATAAATATATCAGAGGCTGAGAGATTACTCATGAGGCTATTGCACGGTGTAAACAAGAGAGACTGAGATTCAAAAGGAAAACAAATAAGCCAAATTTTAACTCTAAGTTATGAAAAATTGAGAAGAGACCCTATGAAGATAGGAAGAAATGTGGAGCGAGTCAGAGGGACTCAGTTTAGGTTTCCTCAACCTTCTTATTGAAGTAGCCAGCAAGAAAACTAGACAAGAGATAAGTTTGAAGGTTCTTAGGAATGGTCTAGAAAAACCTAATCAAAATGTGATTTGATTTGCACTTTGCTAAAACATATTGCTATTTCACATTGATGCAACAATGAGTCAAGTATTTTGAAACTCATAATAGGGGTGGTTGGGAAAAACTATGGCCACGCTGTAGTTGTGCTGAATCGCTCAGTACACCGTGAGGGAGTGCCCCCGTGGGAAACATAAAACAGGCGAGTCATACATTTCATGAATAAAATGTTTGAAGAAGCAACTCCCTTTATCTTTGGGTGATAACAGTGGAAATGTACTCAAGTGAATAGCATCAGGAAGGTACCGTGACCTTTCAGCCTGCCTGGTATATCCCTCTCTGTGCTTTTCCTTTTGGTCTTCCCCTTGCAATCTTGAGCTGCTGAGTTCAGAGTATCTTTTCCCTTAATTTATATTCTTTTAGTTGGGAGGGGGACAAGATATAGATAAAATGAAGGACCATCTAGTGATAGAAAACATTCATACTCATGTTAAGGTCTTATGTTGAGGAGTAGAAGTAGAGGATGGGAGGGATCAGAGAGAAGATGCTGCCACAGAATGGTGTTTCCCCTGTTTGAATGAGAAGAAACTAACAGATAATATACTCCTACCATGTGCCAGTCATAGTGTTTAGTACTTTACATATATTATCTCTTTGAATTCTCAAAAACAATTTCATAAGGCAGGTATGAATATTCCCATTTTATAAATGATAAATTCAGAGACTGAAAACATCAGAATGCTTGCCCAAGCTCATCTGAGCTGGTTAGTAGCAATACTGAGTTTTGGACAAGTTTCTTTTGATTCAAAAGACAAACCATAGTTTTTCTACAGTACCATATTGACACTAATATAAAATGTGAGTGAATTTTTTTTTAATCGGGAGGTCCTGGGGATCGAACCTGGGTCCCTCCATGTAGGAGACAGATGCCCAACCATTTGAGCCACATTTGTCCCCCTGAATTTTTAAAAAATCAAATATTCAAGCTAAACCTGAATTTTTGGATCATTTGTAAGTAAAATAATTTATTTCCATATTTTAGATATACTCTACTATTTTCTAAGAACCCATTCCTGTAAAATTTTGAAAAACGTTTCTGAGAAGATAGCAAAATGATGATGATTTAAATTGCCAAGCCTCATGCAATGGGAGTTAACTAAAATTTCACTGTAACCCTGACTATTAACACGTCTTCCCAAAAGAGTAAAATTATGCTGAAATTTTGCTTCATTGACTTATAAGCTGCTTGGGACCACATAAAATCTAGTGTGATTTTAAAAACTTCTGCTAATAAAAGAAAGTTGCAGACCTGCTGAGTCTCTGGTGTACAAGACTTCCCTCCCCTCTGAAGAGCCAATGTTGCTGACCTGTACTTGAAGAAACTGGACAAATTGTCAGCCTGTAGCAAGACTATTTGACTTCCTTTAAAAATTTCCTTTGCAGCTTCTGCTACAGTGAATCATCCTCATTCATTTCCCATAGAACATTTGTAGGCAGAAATGATATTCATATTTAATCATGACACCATAGTACCCTGTCTATACAGGATCTTGGCGTCATTTGGAGAGTGTAGAGAATTGATTAGCCACCAGTGGTTTGGCCTCATAATCCCTCCTAATACCTTCTCTACACCTTAATATACTCACGGTGAGAAACCATGCTTCAAAGTGAGCTATGAAATTTCCTAGCCGAAAATGCCAGCTGTATAGGAATTCTTAGGTATTTCAATATGTCAGGAAAACTACACCCTCCATTGAGGGCACTGTGCATTCTTGGCAATATTGATACTCTAAAAAGGAGTAAGAAGTGCTGAAGCCAAGAGGAAAGAAATATTCTCTTATAAAAGGACTAACCAAATGGTCTTGGGCCTCCTGGTAGATGAAGCTGCCTTATATTGACTCAGGAATGCCACTGAATGCACGTACATGAAATCACCCAGCACCAGCTTCACAATTCTGGTTTCAGTCTGTGTAGTCTCTGGTTTCTATTCTCTTCTAAAAGAACAGTATGACAAGAAGGATGAAATCGCAGCACTTTGACTCTTGGCTTTCCAGACATGCCTGTATCCTCCTGGCTTTTGGTTCATTTAGTGATCTTCTTTTCGGTTTTAGGAACTGGGTATGTACTACAAAGACAGAAATAAATAAAATAATTCCACTACTTTCAAGAAGCTCAGAGTCTACAGGGAGAGGAAGAAAAACAGATAAATTGGAATAAACCCGGAAGGCTTTAATATAAGAGGTATAAACGAAAGCCTAAAGGAGCTCAGTTAAGGAACTCTCTGCTATGCATACCTAGCATATTTAGCACCCAGGAGAGTTCATTTTTAGTACCCCCTTCTTCTAGATAGCTCAATTATTCTTTAGTCATAACCATGAATTGAAATGTATACGTATGAATTAAATTTTGTACTCATCCACCCAAAATATTAAAACTATAGTTTGCATTGTTTAGGTCTTTTAAATACTAAATGCAAAAATCTACAAGAGAACATATATAATGAAAGAATTGAAGGTACTCAAATTGTGTTTTGATCTTTACATTCACTATCTGATCATTGTTTATTTCATATCTGCTATTTAAGCCCAGGAATTCATAGTTCCACAGAAGTTGTAGACATGAGAACTATATCCGAGATAAGATCAAGCTCTGAAGATTTTGAAAGGTTGCAAACTTACAAAACAAATCCTTGTGTTTCAAAAATCCTAATGTATAATTGGAGGTTCTCTGATTTAACTTCCATGTAAAATGCAATGTTATTAAAGGATGAGTAATGAAAGATATGATAATTTGAACTAGAAAAAGTACTAAACTTTCAGTTTCTAAAACTGAAAAGAAACTGCAGCAATTGATTAAACTTAGACAAATAAATTTTTTATAGAGAGGGATATTCAATTGCTGAAATTATTTAGAATGTGAAAGCATCGTGATAAAAAACGAACCTTGCATTTCTGGGATGAGAACCACTTGTTAATGATGTATTAACATGTTAAAATATTAAATACACATACATTTATACACATATGGACTACATATATGTGTGTATATATATAAAATGCAACATTTTCTTAAGAATTTTACATCTGTATAATAATATAAATTCTTTTCTGTGGTCTTTAATTTTGGAATCAGGGTAATACTGGCCATGTAAATTGAGTTATTGATTGTCCCTTACTCCTTATTTTCAGTAATATCTTTTCCTGAAATGTTTGGTAGAATTTACCAGTGAAGCTATCAGGGGCCTGGAGTTTTTGGTGGGAACGTTTATAATTACAAATTTAATTTTGTTTATTTATATGAATATGTTCAAGTTTCTATTTCTCCTTGGGCCATTTTACTAATTTATATATTTCAAGGAGTTTGTCTAATTCATCACATATTTATTGGCATAAATATTCACTTATTACTTTAAGGGTCTTTAGTGTTATCCTCTCTTTCATTCTTGATATTGATATGAAGGTCCTTCTGTATTTCAATCACATGTACATTTGACAATTTGTATCATCTAACAAGTTCCTTTATGGCTCTCTCAATCTTGTTTTTCAATCTTTTTGCTCTCTACTTTTCATCTTAATTGATTTCTATTATAGTTTCAAGTTCACTTCCTCTGTAGTGTCATGTCCGTTTACTATTAAGTACTACCGTGAATTTTTTAGTTGAGAAATGATATATTTTAGTTTTAGAATTTTAATTTATTTATTGTTTATAGTGTGTATTTTTCTGCTGAGATTTTCTATTTTTTCTGTTTAGCTTCTCAGGGATTGAAAACATAGCTTTACTGAATCAAGATTAAGTATAATAGCCACTTTAAAAACCTTTATCTGTTATTCCAACATCTATTTCATCTGGTTCATCTCAAGTTTGGATTTGATTGATTTTATTTTCTCTTGAGAATGCGTTCTATTTTCTTGATTCTTTGTATGTCAGGTAAAATTGGATTTTACTTTGGGCATTGTGGTGGCTAAATTGTGGATATTTTAGTGTGTTATTTTTTCCCATAAGTGCTACTTCCTTTGTTTTAGCAGGTATTTTTCTTGGCTGAGTTTGAACTGCCAACTCTTCATCTTGTGTGGTGGCTCTACTCTCTGATCTTTTGTTTTTAGCTGGTTTGCTTAATGTCTGTTTGTCTCTTCCAATGACAAGTGAGAAAGTGAAGCCTTGGCTTGAAGGGAAAGAAAGGCAGATGACGCTGAGCAATATACCCGAGTAGACTGAAATGTGAACCGAATTCTTTTGCTCCTGTTTTGGCAGCCAGTGGAAATGGCAGGAACCCAGAGAATAAACAGCAGAGGAAACTGAAAATTGGGTTAATCGTCTTAGCAATTATCTCCTTTCAATCTTCTTTTCAGGAGTCTCCTGATTTCCTCCCTTGTCATTAATCTACATTTTCTTAATGTCCTCTAAGGTATCATTGGAATGCAGTCCTGGTGCTGGCTAAAACCTTCCATTAATGGCTACTACCACTTAGATTGTGGCGGGACTCCAAAGACAGAATTTGGAACCAGAAGGCTTCTCTCTTGACATATATTCACCACTTGTAATATAAATCATCATCTTAATGCTTGCAATGGCCTTACAACATTTGATCATGTTTTAGCATCTTCTACAGTTTTAGGTAGAGGACATGAACAATTGGTGCTTTTTTTGTTGAAAAAGCTAGAAATCTCATTTTCTTTTATCAGTGTTGTCTCTCATTACACAGCATGCTTCTATAATCTTTCGCATACCTTCCTGACTGAAAAACTATTTATTTTCTTTTTTATCAGCCTCTTTCAATTTGGCATTTGGCTATAATTTTCTATTGAAAATATGTTTAAATGCTTGGATAAAATTATTAATTGGAGAGAGTAGTTCACTGCATTAATAATGTTGGAATGATCATGGAATAGTTAAAAGCAAGTGTAATAAAGTATTTATTTCCCCAATTGAGAAAACTTTATACATAAAATTATATAATATTTTACAAAAATATAAATACGTATTTGCATTTTTATATTTATAAGAAATCTCAACAGTAGATAGTAATTACTGGATCTTATACACATGTATGTAGCCTCAAAATTACTGATTCATGAATTGAATTAAAATATATTCATGGAAAACAATGGCATTGGAAAAATACATTACTTCTAATAAGTAATGTATAAAATTAGTTTTTGAAAGCATTTTGTTAATGCAATGCTTTCTCTGAATTCATTGTAATGGTGGTTATGTAATAAAAGTAGCTGGTTATTTAGATATTTTGTTTATTATTTAAAAGTATTGCTGGAGAAAGTGATTCTTAGAACTTAAAGTTTGTGGGGCTGGTTGCTTTCTAAGCAAAGAACGGAAGTTCTTTTAACGTATATCATTGCCAAAAAAAAACAATGAAATAACTTATTTACATGACTGTAACTATAAGCAACAACAAACAGATCCAGTTTATAAGAATTACAAAAAGTAAAGCTTCTCATTAAAAATGATACTGGGGGAAGTGGGTGTGGCTCAAGCAGTTAAGCACCTGCTTATGCTCATGGGAGATCCCGGGTTTGGTTTCCTGTGCCTCCTGAAAAACAAACAAACAAACAAACAAACAAATGAGCAGACAATAAGCAAAAATAAATGAGCACAAACAGATGAGGGAGACAACTCAGGTAAGTTGATAAAAAAAAATGATACTGGGAAGCAGATGTGGCTCAAGTGGTTGAGCTCCTGCTTCCCACATGGGAGGTCCTGGGTTTGGTCCCCAGTGCCTCTTAAAAACAAATAAACAAACAACAAGCAAATAAAAAAACAAACAAAAAAACAACTCAGGGTAGCCGATGTGGCTCAGTCGTTGAGTGCCGACTTCCCACATAGGAGGTCCTGGCTCATTCCCTGGCCCTAGTACCTGAAAAAAAGAAAAAAAACGATACTGAAATGAACTAAATGTAAGAACATTCTAATAAAAGAAGAGTTATCAGAAGAAAAAAAGGAGCCAAATTCATGACTGATTTAAAAAAATTTTTAAATTAAATTTTTTAAAAAGAAGCTTTAGATTTCATACATGTTACATAAAAAATATAGGGGATTCCCATATGCCCTTTCCCCCCCCCTCCCCCACCTTCCCACATTAGCAACATCCTTCAAAGTGTGGAACATTTGTTACAATTGATGAATATGTATTGAAGTATTGTCACCAACCATGGAATATAATTCATATTATAGTTTACACTCTGTCCCACACAATTTTATAGGTTATGACAAAATATATAATGTCCTCTATCTGTCACTGCAATGTCATGCAGGACAATTCCAATGTCCCCAAAATGTTCCCTTATTACACTCATTCTTCCCTCTCCCTCCTCCCAGAACTTCTGGTGGCCACTGCCTTTATATCATTGACAAAAGTTTATCTATTGCTAGAATAATAATAAGTCTACTTTAGTCCATTGTTCATTCCTCAATATTTAGGATTTTGGGATGGTAAAGTCCACTCTTCTTAAGGAAAATAGAGTGATTAAAAATTAGACAAGGAAAAAAATCCTAGAAAAGAATGAGGCTGTATTTTTAAAAGCAAAGGTATTTTTGTATATGGCTTTTTACTTGAAGGGATCCCCTAACCTGGAAGCATAAATCCCCAGGGTTACTGGCTAGAGGTGTAAGAAAACCATAAATTTCTGCCTTGGTAGCCATGGATTTAAGCAGAAAATCATGAAACACAGATAGCTACAGAGGATGAGTTCTTGAAAATGCAAATAAAATACACTTAAATCTTTGACTGACCACTTAACATTTTATAGATGGGGGAGGCTTCAGAGGTGCCTGGCAAAAACATAAATACAAACACAAACACAAACAAAAACAACAGTGCAGCTGAAAGTCTGAAATAACTAAACAAAAAATTCAGCTACTGCGGACTGCAGGGAAGATATTTGGGCATTTGAGTCCTTCCATGTGAATTCCACTTGGAAACAAAAATTATTTAACCTAATTCAGAATTTCTACAATTAATTATTTATAGTGTTCATCGATCAATAAAAGGTCACTAGAGATACTAAAATACAGGAATGTGTGGCACATATTAACCGATAAAATTAGAGAATGATTACAAAAGGACCTAGAACTGAAAGAGAACTTTGAGGCACATTATATGTTTCAAGGACTTAAAGGAAGAAAATCCTTTGATGAAAATCCTATTCAATGAATGAATAGATGGGAAACTCATCAGGAAACTGAAACCATAAACAAGAACAAAATGAAAATTCTAGAGCTGAAAAGTACAATAACTGCAGTGAAATATTCACTGTATGAGCTTAAGAGAAGGGACACAGCTAAGGAAAGAAGTGGTGAAGTTAAAAAAAATATGAATACAATGCTTCGATATGTGTTCATCTATTGTAACAAATGTACCACACTAATGAAAGATGTTGTTAAGGTGGGAAAGTGTGGGAGGGGATATGTGGGGTATATTGGAATCCCTTATATTTCTGATATAACATTTATGTAATCTAAAGCTTCTTTAAAAATAAAAAAAAATATTAAAAAATAAAATATCAAATTTAAATAACAGAGAGAAAAGGAAAAGAAATACTTGAACAGTTTCAGAGTCTAGAAGAATTAAATGGTGAAAAGCAAAAAAAAAATTATCCAGGATACACTGTGAAACTTACCCTCAAAATTAAATGATATGAAGGACTAGGAAACCCTGTATACTGACAAGATAAAGATTCCATAATCTGGAGTTGTGTAGGGACAGAGAGGAGTGACAAGGCAGGGACAAGAGAACCTGACCTGAATGGAATATATGACAAAAGATAGGAGGAAGATGTGAATTCCTAGCCTTAATCCACCATTGGCAGCATGTCGCTTTCTAAATTTCCAGAAGGTATAACACCTGACTCTGCCTGGGAGGTAACACTCAGCAGCACCACGTGTTAACACTCTTCCTTTGCAATAGCCCAAGCCACTCATTAGCAATTCTAAGGAGAGAGTGGAATTCTAGACATGTATATGCATGGTAATGTAATGGAAGGGAATGTACTTCATCTGTACTTCAACGGGACTGTAAAGAAACAACCCAAGAACTCCCTCCAAGTTAAAGCAGTGGCAAAACACTATAACTTCAAGCTTAGAGAAGTCAAACTGGGGACATAGGTTAGGTAGAAAAAAGACTGTCCTAATAATAGTTTTTTCCTCATAGAACCTTTCATGATGATATAGTTGCTATTGAATCCATATTTTCTGTTTAAAGAACAGCATTATTGCAATATAATTACACAACATAAAATTCACCATTTTGAAGTTTACAATCATTGGATATTCACAAAGTGTATAATCATCGCCACTATCTGCTCACCCTAAGAAGAAATCACAAATCCATTTGCAGTCTCACCTTCCCCTTAGACCCTAGTAGAATTCACCAGGAAAATCATCTGAGACTACTCTGGTGCTTTCTTTTTTGGGAAGTTATCAATTATTAATTCAATTTCTTTAATATATATAGGATTGGGAAGCGGCTGTGGCTCAATCAGTGGGGCTCCCGTTTACCATGTGGGAGGCCCCGGGTTTGGTTCCCGGGGCCTCCTGGTGAAGGCGGGCCCGCCCGCATGGCGTGGTTGGCTGACCCAGCGAGCACAGGCAGCAAGGGGGGGATAAATGAATAAATAAATAAAATCT
>JAKSZT010037198.1:8420361-8637273 GCA_026826555.1 Tolypeutes matacus
GAGAAGAGAAGAGAAGAGAAGAGAAGAGAAGAGAAGAGAAGAGAAGAGAAGAGACAGAGGAGGCAATGTGAAGATGGGAAGACATTAGAGAAATGCATCTACAAACCAAGGATTGCCAGCAGCCAGCAGAAGCTATACTCCTTAGAGTATCAAGGTGATACCAATCCTGCTGACAACTTGATTTCAGACTTTTGGTCTCCAGAAGTGAGAGAATAAATTTCTGTTACTCTAAACCAACCAGTTTGTGGTAATTTGTTATGGCAGCCTCAGGAAATTAATACAGAAGGTGAGAAAGCAGATTAAACACACCTTAGCTGTGACATGTCCATCTTTTGAATGGTCCCTTCAAATTTATCCATATATTCTAGTTAGGACGAATTCAAATCCAATTGTGAGAATTGTGATTTAAAATGGAAAATACTTGAAAAGGGGGCTGGGTTTCCTCTTTCATTTAAAGTTATAGAACTTGAAAAAGACTGACTGAAGTGCTAATATCTGCTCACCTCACACTAGCGCAAGAAGGTCTTTGCAATTGTATGGATAAATGGTCTGGGTATGGTATTCTAAAATTTGGGGGAATAATAGATGTTAATGTTCAATGTTCAATAATCCCATGGTTGGTAGAGAGGAAGTTCTAAAAGGCCCAGAGGCAAAAATTAGAGTGTAAAATGGTTGTGAAGGGATAATTAGTTATGGCCAAGTTACGAACTGAAAAACACAATTCGAGAAAATATTCTGTTTTTGTTGCCATTACCTGAATTGCATACTTTCAATGGATGTTATCTGTGAATGGAGACTCTGCCTCTACCACTGTCACTTGGGGTCTTGACTAAGGAGTCTTTCACCCAATTTATTGAACATGCTAAATGATATTCTTTAGAATTAACCCAATTATTCCTCTATAATAAATATTAAAGCAATATAGAATTTCAGAGGAAAATAAGAGATAAGTGCTCTAATTCAGAAAATGATTGAAGTAGGAATATGGATTCCCACTCACTCCATGCATAACAGTCTAGACTGGTTAGTACACAAAACAGACTGTTCATCAGATTGATGGTGACCTATTGAGAATTAAACAAGGTGCCCCTTACTGCTTCCACCAGATCCATTAACTTAAAAATGTGCAGTAGACCAACAGTTATAGGAATGCCACAATTGTCTTGGCTAATGCCTCAATGCCTCCTTTTTCCTTCCTACTTTAGAGTTCAACCAGGCACAACTTATGTTTTTGTGGAATGGTGTTCGATAGACATACCTTATTTTGCCACAGAGATATCAGAATTTTGCCATAATCCAGTGTGGTATTCTTGGAATTGATAAACATTAAGGATAGGTGCACAGAGATTGACTTCTAGAATAGTGGAGAGAAGATCTTAGTGAATTTGATCTCCTCTAAAACAACAAAACTACAGGTAAAACAATTAAAGCTAGTTACGTCAGAGCTACCGTCATTAACTAAAGCCAGAGAATGAACGGAAAATCTTCTATCCAATAGATACTACTAAACCTTGGTAAGACGGAAGGGTCTGTGATGTTTTAACTTGAAGCCTGTTCTCATACCCACTCCTTGCCCAGCTTGGTGGCAAAGTGGTCAAAAGCTAGCAGCATTGCAGACAGTGGAGAGAGCTTGACTTCTTTTGGAGCTCTGCTAAAATCACCATCCCCAAGGCTATCTGAACTTGCAGATGCCTGGAAAAATTTTTATTTCCAGGATAAGAAGGTAGCTAGATTTGACTCAGAGCTCAGCTCAGTGAGTGGAGGGAGGGTAAAGGTACAAAGGGAGTAGGTCTACCCTCAGGGCTTTAATGAAACAATAGCAAACTGCTGGCAACTTCTCAAGTGCCTGAGGTTGTGATTTCAGTTAGGGAAAACAAGAAGATGGCCAAGGAATTTTAAAAGAAACCCTGGATAACTAGACAATCATAAACACCACCAAAACCACAAGTGAAAAAAGACAAAAAAATAAACTTATTCAAAATTAAAACTTTTGTGTTTCAAAGGACACCATGAAGGAAGTGAAAAGACAACTCACAGAATGGGAGAAAATACCTGCAAAGCATCTATCTGGCAATGGATTTGTATCCAGAATATAGAAATTACTTTTATATCTCAACAATAACAAATAAACCAATTAAAAATGAGTGAAAATTTGAATAGATATTTCCCCAAAGATGATATACAATTAGTCAATATACACATGAAAAAATTACCAACACTATTAGTCTTTACGGGAATTGCAAATCAAAACCACAATGTTATATCATGTCACACACAAACACTTCATACACACAAAAAATCAAACAATTGAGTGTTGGCAATGATGTGGAGAACCTGGAGCCCTCATGCACTGCTGGTGGGATTGGAAAAGTTTGGCCAGCCCTCAAAATGCTAAACATTTTATTTTCATGTGACACAGCTCTTCCACTACCAAGAGAAATGAAAACATATACTCATAAATGTTCACAAAACAAGCTTGTACACAAATGTTCATAACACCATTATTCATAATAGCCAAAAAGTGAAAACAATCCAAATATTCATTAGCTAATAAATGTACAAACTGTGGTATATTTATATAATGATAAGAAGGCATGAAAGTACTGATAGATGCTACACGTTGAAAATCTTATGCTAAATGGAAGAAGCCAGTACAAAAGACCACATATTGTATGATTTCATTTGTGTGAAATGTCCAGAATTGGCAAACCCATAGAGACAGAAAATAGATTAGTGGTTTCCAGGCACTGTGGAGTAGGGGGGATAGGGAATGACTGCTAATGGGCCTAGGGCTTCCTTTTGAGGTGATGAGAATTTTGTAAAATTAGATGGCAGTGATTATTGGACAACTCTATGACTATAATAAAAATTCTGAGGTGTACATTTTAAATGGGTGAAATTGATGCTATGTGACATATATCTCTACAGAGCAGTTAAAAAAAACAACAGAATAAGTACACTGCATTGATGATAATATGGTAATTGTCACGTTAGAGAAAAAGGCACAAAAGGAGTTAAGGGATGTAGTTATCTACAGGCCACATAAGGGCTTATTGCTAAACTCAGCTAACAATTCAAAGCCTGGCCCAGGCTTTAAAATTTGTATGACTTGTGTAGTTAAGAGCAACCAAAAAGAACACAAAAAACAAAAAACAAAAAACAAAAAAAAAAACAAGAAAAAAGAATACACTAATCCCTTCTCCCTTTTTCTACGCCCTTTCCCAGTAACTTCTAATCTGCTTTCTATCTCTGCAAGTATGCTATTTCTAGCCATTTCTTACAAGCTGCCCATTCTGTTTTCTCTAGAGAAGGGAAATTGGACTCATGTTGATTTAGGGAATCTACCTTAAAAGACTGCACTCTGTAATCTGGAGTAAAGGCATGCCACCGTGCCCCCTAATGATACAATTGACCAGTAGTTGTTTGGAGCTACCATTTGGCTCACAATTCTTTTGGCTGTTTTTACTGATTTGTTACTTTTTCAGGTAACCTGAGGGAGATATTGCACTTGGGTGAGGACAGGGATACCTGGACAGCTGCGCATCTGTGTACTGTGTGGCTGTGAATCAAGATGACATGTAGCCAAGGTGTGATTGGAAGCATATTTCTGCTGCATGTCCAGAATGTCAGAGCTTGATTTGCTCCTTTAAATATACCAAATATGAATGAGGACGGAATGCTTTTAGGGTGAGTGGCCACAAAACCCAGATACTCTTGAGGGAAGTAGACAGAGGTAACAGGGTGACCACTTATCCTGATACTCTCTCTTAGAGCTTCCAGGGGCCCTCTTGGGGGAGGCCTGATGGCATAAGCACTTGGAGCTCTCTTTGGGGATAAAAATAATAGATCAATTCATAGCAAACATAACAATTTAGGATGCTGCTGATTAGCCAAATTGTACCCATGCTACAATGCCCAGTGGCAACTGTCCAATGGTGACTCAATCAACACTTGTCCCATAAGGCCAGAGATGATATGGATATTTTATGAACCAGGTTAGATTAACTAGGTCAAGCAGACATCCTGTTCTCAGAGATTTGACATCATGATGAGAAATACTTGCTAACCTGAATACGAATACTAGAAAGAATTCAAGTCCAAAAGACTGGTCACAGCTGGAAGTCAGTGTAAGAGGATAATGAAGCGATTCCTGAGTAGTATGGGCATGTCAGCAAATTGATCTCTAGCGCTCCTGTCATTTACACAGAAAGGAGGCTTGTACCCTCACTTAGGAGGACAATTGGATATAGTTTGGAATTGGAGATCTTTATAGGTCAGTGGGTGGAATACTAGAGATCCAGACTGAGGGAATACATTAATAATGGTATCACTATAAGATTGCTATAATAGAATATCATGGAGTAGTGTGACCTTTACTGGTCTCTATTGGCTTGGTCATTGCAAATAGAAAGGGAACTTTCCTTTCTCTGTGTTTCAACTGATCAGAGTTGAACAAATAAAGCATCAATAGTGCTGTCTCAGTCAGGGTTCAGCCACAGAAGCAGAACTAGTAGGATACACATACATGAAGAAATGTATTACCCGGAATTGGCTTACATAATTGGGGGGATTGATTAATTAAGTTCAAAATGCGTAGGGCTGGCAGTCAAGGTGGGAAAAATTATGGGCAGGCTAGAAGAACTCATGACCATGGGCAGTCAGGAAAGGAAGCTCCAAAGCAGAATGGAATTCCACGGGAAGGGTCAAAGCCTGGCCACAGGTAGAATTTCCTGTCTTTTTCTTTTTTGACTTCTTCTGAGATGGCTAAGGGACAACTCTCTTAAGCTTCCTTGAGATTCTCTTGTTTGACTGAAGAGTTATGTGAGTCACATCTTTAATCTTTTCAAATAGCCTGTTTTGTGACTGCACCTTTAAGACTTTTCTTAGAAATCACCTCAATTAAATATCCAAGTTCAGCTTTTACAAGTTCTTCTTTCCACATAACTGCTGAACATAATTCTGTTAAGCTTTCTGCCAGTATATGGCAAGGATCCCCTTTCCTCCAATTTCCAGTAACATTTTTATATCTTCTTTTGAGCCCTCACTAATAGCATCCTTGAAATTTAGATTTCTACTAAGTCTGTTCAAGGAAATCTAGGCCTTTTTTGTATGTTCTTTGTTGTGGGTGAATTGACTCCCCCCGAAACGTGTTGAAATCTTAACCCCCGTTACCTGTGAATGTGGCCTTATTTGGAAACACTCTTTACAGATATAATCAAGTAAGATGAGGTCATGCTGGATTGGAGAGGGCGCTAAACCACGGCCTGGTATTCTTTGAAGAAGAGAGAAATTTGGACATAGAGACAGGGAGACACACAGTGTGAATGCCATGTGGTGACAAAAGCAGAGACTGGGAGTGATATGTCTACAAGCCAAGGAAGGTCAAGGATTGTTGGCAACTACTAGACGCTAAGAAAAGGCAGGGAGGAATCCCTGGATGGGCGTTGAATTTTCATAACTGATTTTGAGGTAAAAGGAAATACAGGATATATTAAAATAATGTAGAGTTATACACTGCAGGATCTATATGCTCCCCTTGCATTTCAATCGAACATAATAGTCTTAATAATGGATGACAAGCTCAAGTAATTTAGCAGAAGTGTATTTATTTATCCATTTATTATGGGTCTTTATCTTGCTTTTTAATACTGAGGAATAAGTTCATCTGATGGTGTTCCTTTTAAGGTATTAGAAATGTTGAGATTTGAAAATTGAAGATAAGATTATTAGAGATATCATCTATTAGGTCTTACATGCCATTTAGTAGAAGATAATTGTATTCTTATTATATGAATATTCACACTTTCATTAATGATTCTGTTATGCTTGGAGACTTAGAGAATAAAATACATATATGGAATACAACATCTTAAATGCATTAACCTAAAATAGACATCACCATGTAGCCATATTTAATTACCTCTCTTTTATTATTTTGTTCCTTGTTAGACAGCCTATCAATGATTTTAACATTTTATGATATTCTTAATTTTAAAATTCTAAAATAATTAAATTTTAAAATGTCAGTTTTTAAAATAGAGAAATGTATGTATGTACTAACTGGAGAGAAAAGTGGAAAATGTATTTTGCTGAAAGGCAATCCATAGTTTGATTAATGAACTCTAATAGTCATATATGATAATAGTAGTGATGAAAACACATAAATCAAGGACTCCAAGAGATGAAACCTTAGGGGTTAGAATACAATAAAGAGAAACACATAAAACACTAACAACTGTCCCTTCTCAGCTGTTTCTAGAGAAAGTGAGAAAATATTCTCCTAATTCTTCAAAATTGCAACCTAGGTCTCATATGGGTGAGGGAAAAATACATATGGTGTTTCTATGGTGGCCCAAAGAAATCTCAGCCTGAAAATTTAGTTTAAATTTAACCCTGATCAGTGGTATTCAAGACATCTTATAAAAAACATATATATGTATTGAATGGAAGAAAACCTTAAATCTAGGTCTCAAAGAATTCCCACAGACAGGTTTTCCATAGGAAAACAAGCTCACAATCAAACATCTAAAAATAAACAAGGAAATAAAAGCCACCATGAATAAGAGTCTTTAGAAGCAACAAATAACCAAATCACCCACAGAAATTCAGACTATAGCAAACATCATTATTAAAGATGAAACAAAACTTTACTTTAGAGATTGGAAAAAATCAAAGATGTCTGACAATACCATGTCTTTTCACTGAACTGGAGGTCTTAACCAAGAATAAATGAATTAAGGCCAAGGAATAATTAAATACATAAATTCTCAAAAGATTTAAATCTTGGAAAAGAAGAATTAAAATTATTATATACAGAAGTTATTTGGGTATGTAGAACATTAAAAGCATCAGATACATTACTTGAGTTAATAGGGACCTTAATAAAGTAAATAGATACAAATTAAGTATAAAAAAACAGCAACAGCTATCTTTTAAAACGATATATTTAACTAGAGTGTATATAGCATATAAATCCAAAATACATAGAGAAATGAGAAAAAGTCAATCCAATAGAAAAATTGTGAAAGAGCTTTACAAGATCCAGCTAGCTAATAAATAAATGAGGTTGACAAGGTTGTCAAACTCATTAACAATCAGGGAAATGCAAATTATAACTATAATGAGAAACTGTTACACTCACCAAATTAGTAAAATTTTAACTCTTAACAATATAATGTTTGGGTAAGAATGGAAACTAAGAATCAAAAGAATTTTCCATTATCTAGTGGCATCTCTCTTCTATTCAGCAAGTATACTTTTAGGTATAAACCTTAGAAAACTCATGCCATGGGCTCCAGGATACAGGCACATCATTTTCACAGTGAACTCGAATTGGAGATGGAGAAAGAAATCAAAGTGTATTCATGAATTTGAATCACATACAGCAAAGAAAGTAAAGTGTACCTATACTCACATGGTTGAATAAAAGAAACAAGATACAAAGTATACATAAATTGTAAATCTATTCAAATAAAGTTTAAAAACAGGAAAAACTAAATATTATGATGTAGAGATGCATAAACATGCAGTAAAACTCTAAAGGCTGGAGAGAACATATTTCTTACCACAATCAGATCCTTTTTGGTGAGAGGAAATGTTTGTGGTCAAGAAGGAGCACATGACAGTGTGGGGGTTTTATATGTAGTTAGAGACATCCTATTTTTTAATCTGTGTGGTGGCTACAAAGGGACACATTTCTAATTATTCCTTAAAATGTAAATGTGTTTTACCTGCCTTTGTGTATTTATATATCACAATAAAAATTTAAGCGAGAGACAAAGAGAAAGAAAGAAAGGAAAGAGAGAGGGAGAGAGAGAGTATTCCAGGTCTTTATTATTCCCATGTAAATTTTAGAATCAGTTTGTCAATCTCTAGACAAACCTTGCTCTAGTTTTGATTAGATGGCATAAAATCTACAGATCAATTTGGGAATGACAGAACTTTTTAACCACACATACCTTTAAAAAAGTAATTGATTTATTAAACATACATTGGTCATTTAACAAAATTCATTACATAATAGGAACTGAATGGGAAAGTTTAGGATTAAACATGATTATAATATCTCTAAATTATTTTCCAAAAATAATTCAATTTCAATAAAAATTCCAATGGGACATTTTTCAGAAATTGAGAAATATTCTAATATATATCTAGATGTGTTTGAAAAATAATAATTGGAAGAAAAATTCACCATCAGGTATTAAATTAAAATCATACAATTAGAAAAGTTAAACAGTGTGATGCAGATGGCCAGCATGGGTAGACAGATCTAAACAACAAATAGAAAGCTCAGAAAAAGATTCTTACTTATCTGCAAATTTTGTATGTTGTAAAAATGCTATTTCAAGTTGATATGAAAGAATAGAAAAATTTTTAAAATGTTTCAATTTAGTAACTGAAAAAATGCTGTTTGATTCCATACTCCATAAACAAGCTCAGATTTATGCAAAATATATTTGAAAAATAAATTACAAAATTGCTGGAAGCTAATCTAAGTACAATTTTATCTGTTCTTCCTTTAGCATAAAATAATGGGAATTTAAAACACCATAATTTTAATGGAGACAAATATATAATCCATCTTTACATTTAAAACGCCACATTAAAAAAAATAAGCGAATAATAAGCCACAATCAAATTGCAATGCAGAATGTAAAGGTCAACCAACGATTGTAATTTCCCCTTTGGAAATACCCCAATTGTCTTTATAAGTTAATGTTACTTGCTAATTATTTTGAGACTCACTTACCTTTGAGTTCTCCCTTCTCAGTTTCTCTTCAAAAAAACTCATTAAATTGATTATTATTTGCAATTCCGTTTCTTTTAACATGGTTGAGTAATATTTCATTGTATGTATATACCACATATTTATTCTCTCTTCTGCTGATGGACACTTGGGTTGCTTCCACCTTTTGACTATTGTCAATAATGCTGCTGTGAACATCAGTGTAGAAATATCTGTTTCCATCCCTACTTTTGATACTTTTGAGTATATACCTAAAAATGGAATTGCCAGGCCATGTGGAAAGTTAATGTTTAATTTTCTGAGGAACAATCAAACTGTTTTCTACAGCAGTTGTACCATTTTGCATTGGAATTGTCCTGCATGACATTGCAGTGATGGATACAAGCCATCATACATTTTGTCAAAATCTATAAAATTGCGTGACGCAAAGTGTAAAGTATAATGTAAATTATAGTCCATGGTTAGTAGCAATGCTTCAATATGTGTTCAATTGTAACAAATGTACCACACTAATGAAAGATGTTGTTTATGGGGAAAATTGTGGGAGGGGGTAGGGTAAATAGCAACCCCCCCCCCATATTTTCAATGTAACATTTATATAATCTAAAGCTTCTTTAAAAATAAAGAAAAAAAAAAAAACAGAAAAATTGCAATGCAAATATACAAGATAGTTTATATACTACTACATTGAGTTCATATAAAATATTTTTAAAAGTTGAATAAAAAATTATGTAAAATCATACAAATTTATTGGTTTTCATTTACAGAAACAAATTATTAAAATACGTAGGATGTCAATCTTGTTTACTATTCATCAAAACAGCATCTCTAATATATCTCTGCTCTCTCCAGGTATAATGTTTGCAAATACGTTTTCCTTGAGTCTTGGTTGTAGGTTATTTGTATAATTCAATTCTGATCTCCTTCTACCAGGAAAAAAATCTTTTCCATTCTCTCCCAAACTTATTTTTACATAAATTCCACTCATTCATAAATATCTGTGTATTGAAGAGGATCACATTTTGGTGAAACGTTTTGTGTTTTGATACCCCCACAACCGCTTGGCAAATCAGGTGCCTTTGCCTCTCTGTGTAATAGGCACAGCTTCACAAGTAGCCCCACATAAGATTGGCCTTCACTGAGTTTGTTCAGCAGTTTGGAAAGTGGCCAGAGCAACATGTGATGTGTAAATTAACTTCGGGCAGGAGTCTCCAAGTCAATATTTGGTGTAATGGAAATGGTAGCACAATATAAAGTCCAACTTTGGGTTGTTACAGCCAATACCTCCTTCATTTCTACTAGCAAACTAATAAAGCTCAGTCCTGTAATAAATGCATTAGAAAATGAAATTCTGAAGAAAACAGCTACACATAGATCATTGTAATTGGGTAAAGTTGGATTTTTATTACATATTTTAAACATAAGCCAGCAAATACATGATCCTGAGTTAATTCATCTCATTATGGTCTGTAGTGGGCTGAATTGTGGCCCCAAAGGTATTAGGTCCTAATGCCTAGAGCCTGTAAACATTACCTTATTTGGAAAAATGTTACCTTATTTGGAAAAACGGTCTTTGTAGATGTGATTATGTTAAGCCTCTTCAGATGGGGAGATTATTCTGGTCCCTAAATGCTAGCACATGTATTCTTATAAGAAGATGGCAGAGGGAGATGTGACAAGTGCACAGAAGAAGGCAATGTAACCACGGAGGCAGAGAATGGAATAATGAGACAGAAATAAGGAATGCCAGCAGCCTCCAAAAGCTGGAAGAGTTAAGAGACAGATTCTCTCAGAGCCTCCGGAGGGAGCATGGCCCCGACTACACCTAAATTTTGAACTTCCAGCCTAGTTTGTGGTAATTGGTTAAAGCAGCCACTGAAATCTAATATATAGTTCATGATATACAAATAGGGATATCAACTACCGTAAGTGCTTTGAATCTTGTTATTAAACCATTGGCTACACATTTGCAGGAAGAAGACAGACATAACCTGTGAAAACACTGACATACTTGTTCCTAATAGCAATCATTTCTTAGTGTCATTTTTCATGATAATTTGTAAAGTTTGCTCTTTCTCTTTTTAATACTTCTTACTCTCCTGAATATTCAAATGTGTTTTCCTTGGAAGTCTCTGTCAATCAAGGCTTCTCAATTGCAGCACTCATTTATCTTCTCATTTTAACTCTGATCCAAAAAAGTCTATACAATTGAGACAAAAACAGAAAAGTGTCATAAATGTTTTTCGAATATGAGACCCTGGGGTTACCAGTGTCAGAATTCACTATCAAGTTCATAATTTCCTATTATTTCCTCAATATATAATAAGTGGTCATCATCTATTAGTTGGAGAGTATCTCCTAGTCGGGGGTTCTTAACAAAGGGTCCATGATCTTGAATTGAAATTCAAAAAAACGTTATTCTTGTGAGGACGTGTTGGTACAGCTATCATATATTTATTCAATAATATACAGAATAGTGTGGACTTAGTAAGGGGTCTATGGTTTTCACCTGATTGGCAAAGGGGAAAGTTAGGAACCCCTGTCCTAGATCATAGAAAACAAAGTTTGGTAGCTGAGCTCTAACATCCTCAGATATTTATTAGGTTATGTTTTTGTTTTTATTTTTAGTTTTTTGGTTGTTTTGTTATTTTTAACAAGGAAAATAAGAACATGATAAAAACTTTAAGGTGTTACAATAAAAAGAAATTTGACTGCATTTGGGTATATTGGGAAAAGGTTTTGGGATTTATTTGTGAAGTCTTTCCTGGATATGTGGCCATTTTGTCCAGTTGAAAGGGTTGACTGAGCCACAACCTTAATTGTTGCCTTCTTATTTGACAACTTAATTTACGTAGAAATTTTAACAACAGATACCTTGGCCACATTTTTTATTTGATTCTTGCCTCAAAACTGAATAGTAAGCAGGCTTTGTTGCCCATATGCCTAGTGAGTTTTATCATTTACCAATTAGGGATAAGAAAAATTTTGGATTTTTTCTATCTCCTTCCATTTCTGCTTGCAAACTAGACAGTTCTTTTCTACGCTTACCTCTCTTTCAAATATCTTTGTCAAATGCAGCTAATATTAGTAAACATATCCTACTCTTATTCTGTTTTCCAATCTTTTTCTCTGGAGCTACAAATTGATTGGGTGCATAATTTTTCTTGCCCTATCTGATAACACTTGCCCTACATTTCTCCTGAAAAGTTTCCATGATTTTTATACTGTTCACTGAACCTTCCAGTGTGAGCTGACCCCTAGTGCAGCCGCATCTCCATCCCCATTGTCATCTATGTTCTTTGCTGACTGGCAAATCACCTGGGAAAGGAAAGTACAACTAGGGGACAACGTGGACAGGATTCTTAAATTTTACTGTGCAACTTTCTGAATTTTTTGACTCTGTTAGAATTAGGATGTGTGTGTATATTGCCTGGGTAATTAAAAAAAGAAAGGAAAGCAGAATGTAACAATTGTCTTGCTTATGTAGGCTGAACAATATAGGGTTCAAATCTTGTAGTTAAGTTCTTTTATTTAAGTACCACCTGACCTGCTGTCTCTACAATGCCAAAGGATAATTCATCACTGAATGCTGGGGCATCAGCAGGTCCTCAGGAAATGCTCTGCTGCTTCACACAGCCCTTACTCAAGTGATTTTCACATGAAAAGGTGATCCTTTCTCACATCTGCCAAATATTGGCAAAGGCCCTTGCAGGTGGTTTGCACTGGAGGCCACATTCAGTTAACTCCTAAAGTCAATGGCTGCAGTCTGAAACATTTTTGTTTTTATTTTGGCTGGAATGACTTACCCTAGGCAAGTTCAGAAGTGTTGCCTCTTATTTATTTTTACTTTTGCATACCACAATTGCAGAGAAAGGAGTACTCTTCCTAATGTTTGGAGCAATATTAACAAATGACTTTTCTCATTAGTGTTACCATGTTATGAATAAAACAAATGACTCTAAATATCTAAAATCATTCAGGAAAGAAAGGCTCTTCCTTCTGATCACTAAAGCCAAACCTCTCAGATTTAAGTTTGTTCTCTTCTCTCTTTAAATTTGGGCTTGAGTAAAGCATGGTCTTTTTTTGTTGTTGTTGTTTGTTTGTTTGTTTGTTTGTTTGAGGTACCAGAGCTGGGGATTGAACCTGGGAAGCAGGTGCTCAGCTGCTTGAGCCACATCCACTCCCCCGTGATGTTGTTTTTTTTTGTGTGTGTGGTTTTATAATACCTAGATTAAAAAAAAAATAAATTATTTTTTTAAAAAGATATTTATATTACACAAACATTACATAAAAAATGTAGGGGATTCCCAGATACACTGCTCCCCACACTGCCCATATTTACCCCCATTAATAACATCCTTTATTAGTGTGGCACATTCATTGCAATTGACAAACACATTTTGCCATTGCCACTAAGCAAGGATTATTGTTTACATTGTAGTTTATACTCTCTCCCACACAATTCTGTATGTTATGGCAAGATATATAATGGTCTATATCTGTCATTGCAATGTCATTCAGGACAATTGCCAAGTCCCCAAAACGCCCCCATATTACACCTGTTTTCCCTCTCCCTGACCTCAGAACCTCCAGTAGCCACTGCCTCCACATCAATAAGTTCTTCCACTGCTAGAATCACAATAGGTCTATAGTAGAACACCAGTAAGTCCACTCTAGTCCATAATACATTCCCCAATCCTGAGGATTCTGGGATGGTGATGCTCACTCCACCTCTAATTGAGAGGGGGCTTCAGTTCCATATGACTGATGGATGGGTCTCTCTTCTTTGCAGTTGTAGGCTCTTTCGGTTCCCTGGTATGGTAGTTGTCCTTGTTAGTTATCCTGGGTGAGTTCAATGACCTGGAGAGTAGGTGTTGCTACTCTGTTGAGGCTCCGGGCCCAGCTGGCACATTGACAGTCCAGAGATTCAAGTCTCTTGGATGTATACCTACCAACTCCATCTCCGACTATAGGATAAAATAGAAGGGACTGAAGAGCCATGTGTAGGGAAACCACAACCGAGTCCAATTCTATCATACTGGGGAGCACAAACCCCAAAGTAGGGCCCACTGGTAAGGCACCAAACTCATGATCTATCTGCCCTGACCATAATGCCTGGGTGTCTCCAGAGCCCTCAGGAGCCCCGCTATTTGAGGTAGTGTCTAATTTGGCAGTCAACGAGATCCTGCTGAGATATGCATAAGCATAACCTCTGGAATGACCTCCCAACTCACTTTGAAGTCTCTTAGCCATATAAACTCATTTGTCTTTACCCTTTCCCCCTTTTGATCAAGGTCTTTTTCCAGTTGCATTACTAGTTGGTGCTTGGTAGTAATCTCTCGGTGCCAGGGAGGCTCATACTTGGGAGATGTGTTCCACACTGAAGGGATGTTATTGCATTTATATGCTGAGTTTGACTTAGAGAGAGGCCACATTTGAGCAACAAGGAGGTAATGCTTGGGCACCCTATAATACTATGCTAAGTTTCAATTTCAAGAGTAAAGGTTCATAAGCACAGTCACCAATGTCAAGGGCCCATCAATGGACCAACTTACTTCACTAGCCATTGCCTCTGTACTTGGGGGATTCTTGCTGTTCCATCAGAGAATGTGGCAGAACTCCCCAGGATGGGAATTCAATATTCTTTCAGTTATTGTGTGATTCTCCACCCACTGTAACAATGCCCCACGAACATTTGAACACATTTATATGCCTTATATGTATGCCCAGGTGATCCTTCTCCCATATATCACCCTTCACTAACACCCCACTGAAATGGTCTTACCCTGCCACTGTTGTAACCCTTTTGTGATCCAAAACTTCTTCAAAAATGAAGCCAATAAAATACCCAAATACAATTAATAATAAAATGAAATAATGATAGTTTTAAAAATAGGAAATAAAATTTTTTAAAAAATTAAAAATAAAATAAAATAAAAGAAATTTGGGATAATAAAATATAATGGAAAAAAAAAATTTTTTTTTGACATTCTACCTTTCATCACTGCAAGATCTGTTGTCCTGTATGTTCAGTGGCATTTTCTTCCATTTATTCCCTCAATGTCTTACTTTTTTCATTTTGTCTTCAAAGAAGTTTTAAGTCACAGCAGTCACATACAGAATATAGGGGACTCCCATATATCTAACACCCTCCCCCTTTTCCTCCTTCCCCTACCAATAACATTTTATATGTGGATGGTATATTTGTTACAACTGATGTATGAATATTGAAGCATATCTACCAACCATGGTCAGTGGTTTACATTATGATTTACATTTTGGACCATACAATTTAATAAATTTTGATGAAACTTAACATGGCCTGTATCCATCATTGCAAGATCATGTAGAACACTTCCATTGCCCTCAAAGTGCCTCCTGTTCTGTCTATTCTAATCCTCCCTTCCCTTCCTCTCAGGACCCACAGCAACCATCAGGCTTCTCTCTTTGCAGGACCAGACTCATAGTTACTTGCAACAACACTGAGGGCTTGACACATTGGTCTGTCCTCCCCTATTGGGCACCGCCCATGCTCTTGAGAGACTCCTGCCCTCCTATTTGAGAACATAGCGGGCCTCCCCAGGATGGGAGTCCAGCACCTTCCTGCTTATTATATGGGTCTCCACCCAATGATACAACACACTATGTCAAGATGAACATTCACACACTCTCTAGAAGCCTGCCCCTGGTGCGCCTTGTCCAGAATACCACCCACATCCAATGCCCTAAACCAGGAACCCTACCTTGCCTTACTGCCAAAAGAGCATTCCCAACATTGTAGTTTCAACCACGTACTCACCAATCCCCAGCGTTCACCTGCCTTTCACCCCAAGTTCTATGGACAGTCCAACCACTCCTTCACACCCTACCCCACTGACATGCCTGCACTGTCTAACTCAGTAGTATCACTGCACCACCATCATGTTTCTCCACTGCCTAACTACACATTTTCAGCTTATCATAGATTTAGCCCATTTGGGCATTGGCTCACAGCCTTCTTCTCCCTTTCCATTTCCTGAAAACCAATCTTCCAGATTCTAGCTCTGTGAGTCTGCTCAGTTTGCTTAATTCATATCAGTGAGGTCATGTAATATTTGTCCTTCAGTGCCTGGCTTTCTTCACTCAACATAAGGTCCTCAAGATTCATCCATGTTATCCTGTGTGTTAATACTGTATTTCTTCTTACAGCTGAGTAATATTCCATTGTATGTATATACCACAATTTGTTTATCCATTCATCTGTTGAAGGGCATTTGGGTTGATTCCAACTTTTGCCAATAGTGAATAATGCCGCTATGAACATTGGTATGCATATATCTGTTTGTGTCCTTACTTTCAATTCTTCTGGGTATATACCCAGCAGTGGAATTGCTGGATCATATGGCAGTTCTATAGTTAGCTTCCTAAGGAACTGCCAAACTGTCCTCCACAATGGCTGCACCATTCTACATTCCCACCAGCAGTGGATGAGGGTTCCCATTCCTCCACATCTTCTCCAACACTTGTAGTTCTCTGTTTTTTCAATAGCCATCAGTGTAATGAGTGTAAGATGATATCTCATTGTAGTTTTGATTTGCATTTCCCTAACACCTAGTGATATTGAGCATCTTTTCATGTGCTTTTTGCCATTTGTATTTCTTCTTTGGAGAAGTATCTATTCAAACCATTTGCCCATCTTTTAAACAAGTTGTTTGTCTTTTTATTTTTGAGGTGTAGGATTTCTTTATTTATGCAAGATATTAGGACCCTGTCAGATATATGGTTACCGAATATTTTCCCCCATTGAGTAGGCTGCCTTTTCATTTTCTTGACAAACTCCTTTCAGGTGCAAAAGTTTTTAATTTTGAGGAGATCCCATTTATTATTTTTTCTTTCACTGCTCATGCTTTGGGTATAAAGTTTTTGAAACCATTTCCTATTACAAGATCCTGCAGATGCTTCCCTACAATATTCCAAGGTCTTTATGGTCTTGGCTCTTATATTTAGATCTTTGATCCAACTTGACTTAATTTTTTAATAAGGTGTGAGATGGTGCTCCTTTCTCATTCTTATGGATGTGGATATCCAGTTCTCCAAGCACCATTTGTTGAAGAGGCCATTCTCACCCAGTTGATTGGGCTTGGTGGCCTTGTCAAATATCAGTTGACTGTATATGCGAGGATCTATATCAGAACTCTCAATTTGGTTCCATTGGTAAGTATGTCTGTCCTTGTGCCAATATCATGCAGTTTTGACCAATCTAGCTTTGTATTATGTTTTAAAATCAGGTAGTGTGATTCCTCTGATTTCGTTTTTCTTTTTCAATACGTCTTTGGCTATTCTGGGCCTCTTGCCCTTCTAGATAAATTTCATAGTTAGTTTTTCCAATTCAGTAAAAAATACTTTGTTGATTTTTATTGGGACTGCATTAAATCTGTAGATTAGTTTGGGTAAGATAGATATCTTGATGTTTAGTCTTGCTATCCATGAACTGGGAATATTCTTCCATTTATTTAAGTCTTTGTTTTCCTTTAACAATGTTGTGTAGTTTTCTGTGTATAAGTCATTTACCTCTTTAGTTAAATTTATTCCTATGTATTTGATTCTTTTAGTTGTTATTGTAAATGGGATTTTTTTCTTGATTTCCTCCTCAGATTGTTCATTGTTGGCTTACAGAAATGTTACTGATTTTTGAACATTGATCTTATAATCTGCAACTTTACTGAGCTCATTTATAAGCTCTAGAAGCTTTGTTGTAGATTTCTCAGGGTTTTCTATGTATGGGATCATGTTGTCTGCAAACAGTGAAATTTTGCTTTTTTCCTTTCCAATTTGGATGCCTTTTATAACTTTTTCTTCTCTAAGTGCTTGAGCAAGTACTTCTAACACAATGTTAAATAGGAGTGGTGAAAGTGAGCATCCTTGTCTTGTTCCTGATCTTAAAAGGAAAGCCTTTAGGATTTCTCCATTGAATATGAGGTTAGCTGTGGGTTTTTCATATATGTCCTTTTTCATGGTGAGGAAGTTTCCTTCTATTCCTATCTTTTGTAGTGTTTTTATCAGGAAAGTGTGTTGTTTTTTGTCAAACGTTTCTTCTGCATCTATAGAGATGATCATGTGATTTTTTTCTTTCGATCTGTTTATGTGGTATATTGCATTGATTTTCTTATGTTGAACCATCCTTGCATATCAGGGATGAAACCCACTTGGTCATGGTATATAATTTGATTGACATGTTGTTGAATGTGATTAGCAAGTATTTTGTTGGGGATTTTAGCATCTAGGTTCATTAGAGAGCTTGTTCTATAGTTTTCCTTTCTTGTGGGTCTTTGGCTTTGGTATTAGGGTGATGTTGGCATCATAGAATGATTTAGGCAATGTTCCCTCCACTTCTATTTTTTTGAAAGAGTTTAAGCAGGATTGGTGTTCTTTCCAGAATGTTTGGTAGAATTCACCTGTGAAGCCATCTGATCCTGGGCTCTTCTTAATTGGGAGGTTATTGCTGACTAATTCTATCTCATTACTTGCGACTGGTCTGTTGAGTTCATCAATTTCCTCTTTCATCAATGTAGGCTGCTTGTGTGTTTCTAGGAATTTGTCCATTTCCTCTAAATTGTCCATCTTGTTGGCATATAATTTTTCAAAGTATCCTATTATGATACTCTTTATTTCTGTGGGGTCAATGGTGATATCTCCTTCCTCGTTTCTTATTTTATGTATTTGCATCTTCTTTCTTTTTTTCTTTGTTAGTCTAGCTAAGGGTTGGTCAATTTTATTCATCTTCTCGAAGAACCAGCTTTTGGTTTGTTTATTTTTTCTAGTGCTTTTTCATTTTCTATTTCATTTAGTTCTGCTCTAATCTTTGTTTTTTCCTTCCTTCTACTTCCTTTGGGGTTAGTTTGTGGTTCTTTCTCTAATCCTCCAGGTGTGCAGTTAGGTCTTTGATTTTAGCTCTTTCTTCTTTTTTAAGCATTTTTATATTCATTTATGGCTATGGATTTTCCTTTCAGTGCAGCTTTTGCTGCATCCCATAGGTTTTGATACATTGTGTTGTCATTTTCATTCATTTCAAGGACTGATTTCTTTTGCAATTTCCTTCTTGACCCACTGTTTGTCCAAGAGTATTTTGTTCAACTTCCATATCTTTGTGCCTAATCTGTTTCTCTGTCCCTTACTGATTTTGAGCTTCATTCCATTGTGGTCAGAGAAATTACTTTGCATAATTTCAATCTTTCTGAATTCATTGAGAGTTTTTCTGTGGCCTAGCATGTGGTCTGTCCTGGAGAATGATCCATGTGCACTCGAGAAAAATGTATATCCCACTGTATTTGGGTGTAATGTTCTGTATATGTCTATTAGGTCCAGGTCCTCTAATGAATTATTCAAAGTCTTTATTTCTTTATTGATTCTCTGTTGAGATATTCTCTCTAATGGTGATAATGGTATATTAAAGTTCCCCACTATAATTGTAGATGCATCTATTTCTCCACTCAGTTTTTCCAGTGTTTGTCTCATATATTTTGAGGTGCCCTGGTTAGGTGCATAAATATTTATGATTGTTCTTTCTTCTTGATAGATTACTCTTTTTATTAATATATAGTGTCCATCTTTGTCTCTTAAAATAGTTTTATGTTTAAAGTCTATTTTTTCCAATATTAGTATAGCTACTCCCACCCTTTTTTGGTTATTGTTTGCTTGTAGAGTTGTTTTCCAACCATTCACTTTCAGCCTCCCTGCATCTCTGGGTGTAAGGTGGGTTTCTTGTAGACAGCATATAGATGAGTCTTATTTCCTTATCCATTCTGCCAATCTGTGTCTTTTGACTTGTGAGTTTAATTCATTAACATTCAATTTTATTACTGTCAAGGAATTACTAACATTAGCCATATTTTCTTTAGGTTTATGTATGCCATATGTCATTTTTATTTCTCTTCTTAACTTTTTAGTTGCTTTTACACTCTCCTCCAACTCTCTCTCCTGTTTTTTCCTTTCGACCAGCAGAGCTCCATTTAGTATTTCTTGAAGTGCAGGTTTCTTAATGACATATTCTCTTTAATTTCTGATAATCTGTGAATATTTTGAACTCTCCCTTGTTTTTGAGTGCCAGTTTTGCTGGACAGAGAATTCTTGGCTGGAAGTTTTTTTTTCCTTTTAGTTCCTTGACTATGTCATGCCACTGCCTTCTTATCTCCATGGTTTCAGATAAGAAATCAACACTCAATCTTATCGAGCTAATATGGGTATGAGAGTGGTAGATAGGGAAAGTCTAAGGTCATGTATATTACTAGAAGGAAAGCTAAAAACTGTAACATGGGACTGTATTAATTATTAAAACCTCATGTAAAAAATGAATATGGGTGATATTGTATGTATAAGACTGTTTTTACAAAATATAAATACAAATATACTAGAGAGAAGGAAAAAGAATAGCAGCTATATATGGCAGGGGAAGCATAGAGAGATTGAGAGGTGATGAGTTTTGTTTGTATTTTGTTTAACATTATTATTAGTACTGGGATAATGTAAGTGCTCTAAGAATGATTGAAGTGATGAATGCACAAACATGCGATTACATCGAATACCAATGATTGTAAACTTTGGGTGGATTTATGCTTTATTGATGTGTATCAATAAAATTGATTTGTTTAAAAAAAAAAGCAGGGGAAGAGATCTCTCGTGGCTGGTCTCCTGGGGAGGCCAACTGCTCAGGTCAGGGTGCATGGATGACAGCTCTGCATGCTTCCACTTCGCATCGGAGAGGAAAGACCCTGTGCTGTTTGAGTGTTAAGTATTCATGCACCCTCAGGGGTGGGTCCCTACCAGTGAGAGTTCCCACCCTGATAAGCATCTGAGGCTGCTTGTTCCCAGTTTCTAGTTTAAAGTATGGTTAGACTTTTCCATCAGACCTAACACATCCCCTAGACTGTGGAATGAAAGCAGACTGAAACATCTGCATACAATAGAAAAGGAGAGTTGGGGGGTGGGGTAGGCTTGGAGATGGTCATTCAGCGTGTAACTGTGAGTTCCCCAGCATAGAGGCTTGGCGAGAAGACCCATATCCAGTGGGAAGACCAATATGCAGTTCTACTAGCTATGCCCAGGCAGCCTCCACCCGGAACCTGCCTCACACTGCCAGGTAACAGTGGCTAGATCTGCCTGTAGCCCTATCACTAGCAGCACTCTGTAGTCAACCTATCCCCTGCCCTAAAATACTCAGAGATGCTAGCTGATCATCCCTCAGCAGCAGTATCAATGAAGCCAAGAAAAGCTTTCAAAACCTCCTCACTAAACCTAAACAGGGAGATTTTCTACTAAAAGATTTAAGTAGGATCAAGAGTCCCCTAACATAATATCCTAAATATCCAGGAAGCAATAAAAACAAACAAACAAACAAACAAACAAACAAAAAAACTAGAAACAGGGAAATCATAATTTAAATGAGAAAGCACATCAACTGACACCAGTATTGAGATGAATTATGTATTGGAGCTCTCTAATGATTTTAAAGCAGCCTTCATAAAATTGATTTAACAAGTAATTACAAATTCCCTTGAAACAAATGAAAAAATAGAAAATCTCAGCAAAAACAAAAAAGTTGTAATAAAAAGCCGAATGGAAACTATAGAACTGAAAAATACAATAGCTCTGCTCTTGCCCCTTGCTCCCAAAAAATTGCTGGAAAGGCTCAATAGTAGAGTGGAGGTGAAAGAAGGATAGAATCAGTGTGCTTTTGGACAGATCTATAGAATATACTTAATCTGAGCAACAGAAAATAGAGCAAAAAGTCTTAACAGAGCTTCAGAAACCTCTGGGACAACAGCAAAAGAGCTAACATTTGCATCCTTAGAGTTCCAGAAGTAAAAGAGGAATACTGGGGGTTGAAAAAGTATTTGAAGAAATAATAGCTGAAAACTTCCTAATTAGGTGAAAGACAAAAAACCTACCAACTCAAGAAGCTGAGCAAACCCTAAGACACATCATAATTAAATTTCTGAAAATGAAATACAAAGAAAAAATTCTTAAAAGCAACCAAATTAAAACAACACATTGTCTACAGGGAGACATCAATTCAACTGAAGTGGCACAACATTTTTCAAATGCTGAAAGAAAAAGAACTGACAACCATGAATTCAAATCTAACAAAAATATCCTTGAGGAAAGATGGGGCAATGAAAGTGTTCAGATGAACAAAAACGAAATGAAAATGTCACCAGCAGACCTACCCTTGAATAATGCCTAAAAGCAGGTCTCCAAACAGAAATTAAATGATAACAGAATGAAGATTGGAACTTTAGAAAGAAAAGAACAACAAAATGGGAAAATAGGGAAAAACTAGATTATCCTTTTCCTTGTGAGTTTTAAAAATCATATTGGATTGTTGAAGCCAAAATTATAATAACTGTTATGGTGCTCATTGTATGCAGAGAAAATATTTGAAACAACTGTATTTAAAAAGGGGTGAAGGTAAATGGAAGTAGGCTTCAATTCTTCACTTGAAGTGGAAAAGCATCTATGTCGGTAAGCTATGAAAGTTACACATGTATTTTGTAACATCTACAACTACTAAAAAAGCTATAAAAATGAAATATTCTAAACCTTATACATAAAACATGATAGAACACTAAAAGTGTTCATGTAACCCACAAGAAAGTGGGAAAAGAGAAAGGAACAAGAAATAGAGGAAATAAACAGAAAACAAATAATAAAATTGCAGACTTAAGAACTAAAACTCATTAAAAGACAAAGATTGGCAGAGTGGATTAAAAAAGCATGACCCAACTCTGTTCTTTCTACCATAAACTCACTTCAAACTCAATGATAAAGGTGTGTTGAAAGCAAAAGTTTGGAAAAAGATGCATCATGTTCACATTATTAAAAAAAAATTAAGAGGCATTATATCAATAACAGATTAAATAGATGTTAAAGCAAAGGCAATTACTAGGGACATAAAGGGACATTATATAATGATAAAAAGATCATCCATCAGGAAAATATAGCAATCCTAAATGTGAATGCACCAAACATGTTTAAAATACATGACACCGACACTGACAGAACTGAAAGGAGAAGTAGACAAATCCATCATTTTAGTTAGGGACCTTAACACCTCACTCTCAGCGATTGATAGAACTACTGGAGAGAAAATGAGCAAAGATGTAGAAAGAGTGAACAACACCATTAACCAAAAGATTCTAATTTACATTTATAAAAGACTGCACCTAATAACCGTAAGATACACATTTTTTTCCAAGTGCACATGGAGCTTCACCAAGATAGACCAAGATAGACCAAGATTCACCAAGATAGGTCATGAAACAAATGTTAACAAATTAAAAATAGTTGAAACCATATAGAGTATGTTCTCTGACCATAATGGCATCAACCTGGGAATCAATCACAGAAAGACAATAGAAATATCTGCAAACACCTGGAAATCAAACAACACATTTTAAACAATTTATGAGTGAAAAGGGAAGTCTTAAAGTAATAAAAATATACATAGAGCTAAATGAAAATGAAAATATAACATATCAAAATTTTGGGAGTAAGCACATATTCCTTTTGTAATAAAAACACTACTAATGGAAGAAAAATGATCTAAATGCAAAATCTATTACAATGGCCTATTGAAAATGTTAAATTATTATTATTATTATTTTTCAAGTACTGAAAGAAAAAGACCGGACAACCATGAATTCAAATCTGGCAAAATTATCCTTGAGGAAAGATAGGCAATTAAAGTGTTTAGATGAACAAAAACTAAGTCTGCCTGATTAATTCGATTGGGTCTTGACTGTGAGAACTTTTCCTGGAATCTGGCTTAGCTTTTTGTTTGTGTTACTTATAATAGACAGGCTTATCTCCTCTGGTATGTGACATTATTTTTACTGTTGTTTTCTGTTTGACCTGGTGCTACTTATATTTTCTGGACCTGCTTCTGAAACCAAAGCATAGAAAAGAGGCCAGGTTGTTGATTCCTCCATGTTCCCTTTGGTTTAATCCAAAGTATAAAATGTTGTCTTCTTAATAGTGTTATTCTCCAGCCATCAGATTGCTTCAGATAGAACCAAGGCACAAAGGGAAATTTATGGGAAGAGCACTGGGCTGTCTAGCTACATCAAAGGGGGAGTTTTGGATTAAATTCTGGTAAAGTGGATGCAAAAATCCAATGAGAATCAGGGACTCAGAAGCTACCAGGACTCCCTCTCCATCTCTCATTCTGTTTTTCTCTTAACTGTGGCTCCATTTCTCTCCCAATAGAGAAATTTTGTGCCTAAGTTTGGGTTAGATTTCTGTCACTGCCACTAAAAGAGCCCTTGCTAATGCTCAGTTTTTAAAAAAGATTTCATACTCTTTTGAGAAGAATGTATTTTACTCTGTATATGAGTATAGAATTTATAATGCATCTATTAAATATATTTATAATTATAAGTCCTTAAGGTTTATTTAGTGTTTATATATTCATCTGTAATATACTCTGCAAGGTAGGTTAATAAATCCCCAAACCATCATTCCTTTTATCAGTATTTACTTTTATTATTAGTAACATCTGGCTCATATTTTAATATTTTATTTTATGGTGAATTAACATTTGTAAATGCTTATATGTTCACCAGGTATACTTGGGTGTAACAGATACCATTTTGTTTTATACTATAAAGCAGTTTTAAAATATTAATTAACTAATTAATTAATACATTTACTTTATTTTCAATTTAATTGAAACTTCATTTTACTCTGACAAAACACTAGATGTGTTCAAGGATCAAATGTTTTAAAAAGCAACACGATGAAGAAATGCATGTTATGGGAAGAGTGACAATTTGAGAATATGTTTGTGAATCCTAAAAGGAGAAAGATTGTTTGTAAACTAATCTATTCCTCTGGGTATGATACCCTTTGATTGTATTAAATTCAGTGAGGGGCCTCTGATTAAGTTTACTTGATAAAATCAATTTATGGCTTCTGTAAGGTATAATTCATGTTGAGTCCCTGCCCCCTTGGTGGGCCAATATAAATGGAAACTCACTCAAGAAGACACATGGGAAGAGCGACTTCTGTCATTTTTTGATCTTGGGGCCCCGGGGGGAAATATGAGCCTTTTGCCTGACAGCTTACAGCTGACCTTGGGAAGAGAGTCGAACCTGATATGGGAAAATCTGACAGACAAGCCCTATGACAACTACAGCTGAGATTGGGAAGAAGCTGGGCCCACATAACCTCAAGAGGAAGAGGAAGCCTATAGGGGAAGGCTGAACTCTCGCAGTGATCAGCAACCATCTACTTCAACACGTGGCAACTGACTTTGGTGAGAAGGCAACCTTAAGTTAGACTCTATAGGGCCTTATAACTGTAAGCTTTTACCCCAAGTAAATACCCTTTACAAGAGCCAACAGATTTCTGGTACTTTGCATCAGCACCCCTTTAGCTGACTAATACAGGAAGGAACAAGCAAATTCTGTTGAAAACCAGTCCCTGGGATTTCCCAATGGAAATTTAAGAAGTAAATGTAGTGTGAAATTTTCTTGTTTTGAGTATGTGTAAAAGGCATATCTGTATCAGATGGAATAAGTAGTATGTGTTTGATGGGAAAGGTATTCCTGTTTATTGCAGTGCCCAAAGGAAAACCACATCTTCTCTTCCTATGCTCTGTCTTCCTAATATGTTCATTACCCAGATTTTGTCCTGATATTTAATTAGGTCTATGACACTTTACAATGAACAAATTCAGTTCTGCACAGAGTTTAGGACCTTAGTTCGGCCTGGGTTCAAATTTTAGCTCTGTTACTTCTTTGTGTTTCTTTGGTGAGTTCCTTAACTGGTCTGTGCCTCATTTACCTCATCTGTTTAATCTTGATAACAATAGTAGCTCCTTATATCAACTTTGTTAAGATTCAGTGGGTTAAAACATGTAAAACTCTTACAGTCTTGTCTGTAACAAGTGGTCAAGAAATATTATCTATTTTTTAAAAAATTATTCTTCCCAGTAGTCTCAGTTCATATTCATCATGATAGATTTTCATTTCAGCATTAGTCTCTTGCTAATTGCTCTAACTCCTATGTTTATTAATATTTCTTCTGTGGTATTTCAGCATTCTCCCATATGGCTTGGCAATTTATACTTCTTAAAACTTTTATACTCTGTGTAAACACTAGAAAAAGATATGATTCCTATAAACACAGCCTATCTCTTGGAGTCAACCGATATACATTAACAGGAATGCTATTGATAAGATCAGTAGATGCTGATGAGTTTGCTGGCTACAGCATGAAAACTACTTTCAGCTTCACCTTGGCAAAACATGTTAAATTGTTTAATATTTTGAGATCATGAATGGTGACTTTTATTTGAAAATTTAAAAGAACCCTTTTCCCATGTGTGAAATTTTAATGTAATTCTATTCAATCTGATGTTAATATTCTCTCCCTTTTTCTTTGCATTCATGTATATCTTTGACTACTTTTTTTTTTCTTCCTCTATAAACTGTTTGACCATAATTGAGTATTTGTCTTCCATTGGATTCTCAGGGATGGCCAGCCTTTGTAATAGTTGTCTGTGATTAGAACTTCCCTAATTATCTAATCCAAACCTCCAATCCCTCTTCCTCCTGTCTATCCTCAAAGAAAACTGCACCTTCATGACCCAAATGTAACTGAAGCAACCAAGAGATTCTTCACCTTCCTGTATCTACCCTCCACAGTGTTTTTCATACATCTTTCCTGCTGCAAAAGAGGATGCACACCTCCTCCCATACAGGCTCATTCCTTTTAACTCTACCATTGACCCTTCCTTATAAGTCATTCTACACATTAAATCAACTATCAAGTCCTCTGGATTCTTTTTCCAATATATGTGTTTTTTGTTTTGTTTTTTTAGACGGCCAGGAAGTCATTTATTGGAGGGCACAGGTCTGGTGAGGGCAGTGCTGGCAAAGCCCTCACGAGTGCAGGGCCCGCCACTTGTCCAAGGGACCATGACTGGGGATGTATTTCACCCTACAGCCATCCGGGATGAGGTTCTTCTAGGCCACCCTGTCTTCGAATTCTTCAGCATTGAACTTGGTGAAGCCCCACTTCTTGGAGATGTGGATTTTCTGGCAGCCAAGGAACTTGAACTTGGCCCTGCGCAGCGCCTCAATCACATGCTCCTTGTTCTGAAGCTTGGTGCAGATGGACATGATGACTTGACCGATGTGGACTCAGGCCACCATCTCCTGAGGCTTTCCAAAGGCACCTTGCATACCCATCTGGAGGTTAGATTGGGGATGGCACGAGGTCACAGACCGGACCATAAACAGGCAAGGGCTGTCTCCAGGGTCTCTTAGGGTAACTTGTACAAGTAACAGGCCACTACACTACCAAGGAGGCTGCTGTCCGCAGCCACTGCACACCGGGCCCCCATGGGGAGAGGGAGATGGTCGGCTTAATTGGCTGCAGGTCCAATATATGTTCCAGTCCCGTCTAATTCTCTTTATCTTTACTGCCATACTTGTCTGGTCTGCCATTCTGCCAGCTCCATTCCAATTCTTCACATAGCAGCCAGGGTAGTTTTCATAATGCAGTTCTGATCGTATCACTTCCTTGTTTAATATCTTCCAATGACTTCATGGTGCCCTCAGGATAAAGTCTGAACAACTTAGAATGTCTTACAAATCTTGCCTTTGCTTATCTTTTCATTTTCTCTCTTGCCAACCACTACACTACATCCCTGCTCCAAATATCATTATTTGATGGGAGAATTCCTTTCTCTGGGCATCAAAATACTCAAAGTTGTATAAAGGCGTGAATGAATGAACAGATGGATGGGTCATGGTGGTAAGATCTGTGGAATTTTGTTCGTGCAGACATAGTTCATAAAACTATTATTCACCTCTGGAGATGGTGGTGTTCATGCTCTATAATTAAATCATGAATTAGCTCAAAATGATTGTCAGAAAAAAAAAAGAAAAAAAAAAACTTTCAGCAATTTGGTAAAATGTCTTTGCCAACCACATTTTGGAAGCCAAAAGTCATGAACCTCAGGACTTCTACTGATAAGCCTTCACAAATATTTTTAAAGTTATTTGTAAATATTCCACAAAAAACTTGCATTTCTCTCCCTTTAGATGATTAAACATCATAAACAATTGCTTTGTATTTTCACAATGAATATATCTTGGAAATATGTATGTATCTCATTTCTCATGCAGTTTACATAAATCTCTGAGACAGATATGCCACCTTTAATGAAATACCATTTGTTTTTCTGTCTGTGAAGAAATTTTCATCTGAGGAGATGTTATGATGTCAAAAGGGCATTTTCCTCCAGAAAGCTTGTAATATTAGACAGATAAAACTTACCATCTCTTTAAAAAATTTTTAAACTCATACTCTTTCTCAGATGTTGATTCTCTGGGCACACATTATCATGGTTCCACTCTGGAAAATTATTAAGTCAAATTGTTAAAAGCCATCAACTCTCTCTCCTCTTTCTCACTCTCTTTTTGAGTTAAACTTTTTATTTTAGTAACATAAGATTTTATTTATTTTTATTTTTATTTTTTTATAATAATATTTTTTTTATTTTTTAAAAGATACTTAGATTACATAAATGTTACATAAAAATTGTAGGGATTCCCATATGCCCCACCTTCCACATAATGTTTTAGTTTCCTGGCTTTTAAAGCAATTACTATGCAATGGGTTGGCTTAAATAATGGGAATTTATTGGCTCAGGGTTTTAAGGCTAGTAAAAGTCCAGAACCAAAAGTGTCATCAAGGCTATGCCTTGTCCCAGAAGACTGTGGCATGTGGGGGCTGGCTGCCAGTTATCCTTAGTCCTTGGCTTTTTGTCACATGGCAATGCACGTGGAGACCTTTCCTGGCCTCTCCCTTCTCTTCTGGTTTCCATTGATTTTCAGCTTCTGGCATCTTCCTCTTCTCTGCTTTGTGACCTTCTCAAAAAAGCCTTCTGAATAATAGGATTAAAACCCATCCTGATTCACCTGGGCCACACCTTATCTGAAGTAACCTCATCACAAGGTCTTATTTATAAGAGTACACTCTCACAGGAACGGATGATGTTTAAGAACATATTTTTCTGGGGTATTGGGCTCCAAACCACCAAACATATATACAACTCAAAATTTCCCATTTTAGCCACTTTCAAGTGTGAAATTCAATGATATTAATTATATTCAAAATATTGTGCTACATCATCACTGAAATCCATTACCCCCAAATTTCCATCACTTCAAACAGAAACTCTACACCTATTAAGCAGTAATTCCCCCTTCTCTTTACCCATCTCCCCATCACCACTTGTTGACAGAAAGGAAGGAAGGAAAGAAGGAGGCAAGGAAGCAAGGAAGGAAAGGAGGAAGGGAGGAAAAGGCAGAGAGAGAAAGCAAGAGCAAGAGAGGGTGCCTTTACCATCCTCAGTCACTGAATGGGCAGCTCCTCAGAAGTGTGATTTGATTAACTGAAACAGGTTTATAGAAACAGTTAAAAAGTGTATGGTGGCCCAGAGAATGGAAGCAAAAACAGCAAAAACTGGGGCGGGGCAGGTAAAAATGAATAAAGGTAAATAAATGAATAAATTAATCCTTAAATAAAAGCATAGGGGAGTAAGATATGAACTATAGTTAGTGGTAATACTTTGCCGATGCTCTTTCATAATTTGTTAACAAATGTTTCACAACAACGCAAAGTATTTGTGGTGGGGTGATGTGTGGAGCCCTGTATGATATTATGCATGTTTGTTTTGTAAATTCACAATATTTACTGAACACTTATTGTTTATGTATTTTCATGTATGAATGACATACTTCAATAAATTGTTTTTTAAAAAGTGTATGGTTTCTATAAGAGCATAGGATACAGAAACTGGCAAAGCAATTTCCATAAGGAAGGACACACCGTGTGCAATATACTTTTGGGATTGAAGGTGAACAGGGGCTTCAAGCTGCAATTAAGCCTCCCCACCAGGGGGCACAGTGATCTGGTTGATCTGGTTGATTCAAGATAGTCCTTGATATCTTACAAATACCCTCCTATTTCCCTGGAAGACTACATAGCCCGTCAATTGGCCAACCCAACTCCCTCTGCGATTGTGTATAAATCTTAAGGCTTTTTTTCTGTTACACCTGGGGCCTGGCTACATTTTAAAGAACTACACTATTGCACCAGCCCAAATGTGCCAGCACCTTTTAAATAATTTGATTCTCTGAATCCCTTTCATAAAAGGAAAGTTGGGAGTCATGGAATTTGCCAGTTGATCACATTAGACATAAAAATAATGGAAATTGCTGGTACCTTGATGGTTAAGGCACACATATTTAGAAAGAGATTCCTATTCATAATCTCCTTGATTTTCACCTCTCTTCTTGGACTCAGCTTGAAACCCTGGGGAGAAAAATCTGTTTCCCATTAGTGAGTCCCTTGCCTGATTTTGATAACTTAAGCTGGGCAATTTTAAAGACTCAAAATATAAGTTGAACCAAAAATCAAAGATCTGTGAAAAAACAAAACACTGGGCAACAGAGAGAAATTGATCATCAGAATGAAATCATCAACATATTCAGATGCCTAGAGCTAACTCCAAGACACCACCTACTATTCAGAATGACAAATATCAGAGATAAAGAGTGGATTCTGAAAGCAGCAAGAAGAAAGCAAAACATCGCAAAAAGGAAACCTAAAGCTCTGGAGACATCCAGACACTGTAGTCAGGGCAGATAGCTCAGGAGTTTGGTGCCTTGCCAGTGGGGCCTACTTTGGGATTTATGTTCCCCAGAGTGACAGATTTGGACTCAGTTATGGTTTCCCCTACACATGGTTCTTTTGTCCTTCTATTTGAACCTATAATTAGTTTAAATCCAAGAGACTTAAAACTTTGGGCTATCCATGTGCCAGCTGGGCCCTGAATCTCAACGGAGTTGTAACACCTACTCTCCATTTCATTGGTTTCACCCAGGACAACTAACAAAGAAGTGATGATTGACAACTACCATACCAAGGAACTGAGAGAGTCTACTACTGCAAGCGAGAGAGTCCCATCCATTGACCCTATGGGATCACAGCCCCCTCTCAATTAGAGGTGGAGTGGACATCACCATCCCAGAATCCTCAGGATTGGGGAAAGAACAATGGGCTAAAGTAGACTTACTGGTATTCTACTATAGACTTATGGTCATTCCAGCAATGGAAGAACTTTTATCATTGATGTGGAGGCAGTGGCCTCTAGAGGTTCTGCAGGCAGGGAGAGGGAAAAACAGGTATAATACAGGGGCATTTTTGGGACTTAGGAATTGTCCTGAATGACATTGCAACAACAGATACAGGCCATTTTAAATCTTGCCATAACCTACAGAATTGGTGGCAGAGAGTGTAAACTACAATGTAAATTTTAATCCACGCATGGTGGCAATGCTCCAAAATATGTTCATCAATTGCAATGAATGTTCCTTACTAATGAAGGATGTTGTTCATGTGGGAAAATGTGGGAGGTGTGGGGAATGGGGCTTATGGGAATCCCCTATGTATTATACCAATCTAAGTATCTTTAAAAAAACAACAACATGAAACCTCAATAAGATTAAGTGCCCACTGCTCTTCAGAAACCACGGAGCTGAGAAAAAAGTGGCATGATGTATGCAAGGTACTGAAAGAGAAAAACTGACAGCCAAGAATTCTGTATCTGGCAAATCTGTCCTTCAAAAATAAGGGTGAGCTTAAAGTCTTCACAGACAATCAAAAATTGAGAGTATGTTACCAGTAGACCAGAATTACAAGAGCTCTAAAGGGTAGCCCAAAAGGAAAAAAAGGGCAAGAGACTTGGAGAATTGGGTCAAAATGAAGATAATTAGGAAGCATAACTTAAACGGTAAAATGGCAGAAAATAGTAAGATATGACAAAGGGAAGCCAAAGGGTAAAATGGACAAAGCAAGCAATGCCTTTACAGCAATACCATTGAAAGTTATTGGCTTGAACGTCCCAATCAAAAGACATAGACTAATAGAATGGATGAAAAATATCTCTACAAGAGACTCACATGTAAGGACACAACCAGGTTGAAAGTGAAAGGCTGGAAAAATATATTGCAGGCAAATAGTAATCAAAACAGAATTGGAGTAGTGTTACTAATATCGGACAAAATAGATTTTAAATGCAAAACTGTTATAAGGGATAAAGAAGGTCATTATATATTATTAAAATGGGAAATTTACCAAGAAGAAATAACTCTAATAAGTATTTATGCACCTATCCTGGGTGCCCCAAGATACATGAGGCACACACTGGCAAAACTGATGGGAGAAATAGACATCTCTTCAATAAAAGTTGGAAATATCAATACACCACTCTCAGCATGGATAGAACATCTGGACAGAGGATGAATAAACAGAGAGCTTGAATAATATAATAAATGAACTAGACTTAACAGGCATTTATAGAGCATTACACCCCCAAACAGCAGGGTATACATTCTTTTCAAGTGCTCATGGATCAATCTCCACGATAGAACATATGTTGGGTCACAAGACAGGTCTCAATAAATTTAAAAAGATTGAAATTATACAAAACATTTTTCTCTGATCATAACGGAATGAAGCTGGAAATTAATAACTGACAGAAAAAGGGAAAATTCATAAATATATGGAGATTAAATAACACATTCAAATAATCAGTGGGCCAAAGAAGATATTGCAAGAGAATTCAGTAAATATCTTGGGATTAATGAAAATGAGAATACAACATATCAAAACCTATGGGAGAGAGTGTAGACTACAATGTGAACTATGGTCCATGCTGAATGGCAAAGCCCCAGGATGCGTTTATCAACTGCAGTCAATGTGCCACACAAATGAAGGATGTTTATGTGGGAGGGTGTGGGAGGTTTGGGGAGTGGGGAATATGGGAATCCCTATATTTTTTGTGTAAAATTTATGTAATTTAATTATCTTTTAAAAAAAAAAAGAAATGAAATAATAAAAAATAGAGCAGAAAACAACAACAACAACAACAACAAAAACCTATGGTATACCACAAAGGCAGTGCTGCGAGGGAAATTTATAGCCCTTAATGCTTACATTAAAAAAGAAGAAAGCTAAAATCGAAGACCTGCATGCACACCTGGAGGAACTAGAAAAAGAACAGTAAATTAATCCCAAACTAAACCAAAGAAAAGAAATAGTAAAGATCAGACCAGAAATAAATGAAATTGGGAACAAAAGAACAATAGAGGTAATAAACAATACCAAAAGTTGCTTCATTGAGAAAATCAACAAGATTGACAAACCCTTAACTAGACTGACAAAGAAAAACAGAAAGAAGGTGCAATAAAATCAGAAATGAGATGAGAGACAATACCACTGACTGCACAGAAATAAGAGAGATCTTAAGAAGATACTATGAACAACTGAATACCGAAAAACTAGACAACATAAACAAGATGGACAAATTCCTAGAAACACACAAACAACCTACACTGACTTTAGAAGAAACAAAAGATCTCAACAAACCAATCACAAGTAAAGAGATTGAAACAGTCATCAAAAACCTCCCAAAGATGAAAAGCCTAGGACCAGATGGCTTCACAGGTGAATTCTACCAATCATTCAAAGATGATCTAATAGTAATTTTGTGCAAACTCTTCCAAAGTATTGAACTGGAAAGAATGTTACAAGCTCATTCTTGAAGCCATCATCACCCTAATACAAAACCAGATAAAGGTACTAAGAAAAAAGAAAATTACAGACCAATATCTCTAATGAATTTAGATGCAAAAATCCTCAACAAAATACTTGAAAACCAAATCCGAAAGCACCTTAAAAACTTTATACACAACAATCAAGTGGGTTTTATCCCAGGTATGCAAGGGTTTTTCAATACAAGAAAATCAGTTAGTGTGATAAACCACATTGATCAATTGAAGCAGAAAAATCACATGATCCTCTCGATTGATGCAGAAAAGGCATTTAACAAAATACAGTATCCTCTCTTGATAAAAAAAACACTCCAAAGGATAGGAACAGAAGGAAGCTTTCTCAATATGGTAAAGTGCATATAGGAAAAACCTACAGCTAGCATTGTACTCAATGGTGAAAGACAAAGCTTTCCCGCTGAGATCAGGAACAAGACAAGGATGCGCACTGTCACCATTGTTATTCAATATTGTGCTCAAAGTTCTACCTAGAGCGATTAGGCTAGATAAAGAAAAAAAAATGGCACCCAAGTAGGAATGAGAGAAGTAAAACTTTCACTATTCGCTGATGATATGTTCTTATATCTAGAAAATCCTGAAAAATCCACAACAAAGCTATTAGAACAAATTGAAGAGTTCAGCAAAGTGGCAGGATACAAGATTGGTATGCAAAAATAAATGGTGTTTCTATACACTACTGATGAACCATCTGAGGAGGAAATCAGAAAAAAAAAATCCATTTATAATAGTGACTAAAAAAATAAAATATTTGGGAATAAACTTAACCAAGGACATACAGGACCTATATTCAGAAAACTACAAAACATTGCTAAAAGAAATCAAAGAAGACTTAAATAAATGGAAGGACTAGAAGACTAAATATCATAAAGATGTCAGCTCTACCCAAACTGATTTACACATCATCACAATCCCAATAAAAATCCCAACAAGCTTTTTTGTAGAAATGGAAAATCCAATTTTCAAATTTATTTGGAAGGGTAGTGGGCTGCAGATAGCCAAAAATGTCTTAAAAAGAAGAATGAAGTTGGAGGACTCTCACTTCCTGACTTTAAAGCATATTACTTAGCTACAATGGTAAAAACAGTGAGGTCCTGGGGAGTGGGTGTGGCTCAGTGGTTGAGCACCTGCTTCACATGTATGAAGTCCCAGGTTCAATCCTGGTACCTCCTAAAAAACAGACAAACAAACAAACAAAAAAACAGCATGGCACTGGCATAAAGATAGATAGATTATCTAATTATCCAACTGAATCAAGAACTCAGAAATAGACTTTTACATCTATAGTCAAGTGAGTTTTCACAAGGCTGTCAAGCCCACCCAGGTGGACCAGAACAGTTTGTTCAACAAATGGTGCTGGGAAAACTGGATATCCATATCCAAAAGAAGGAAAGAGGACCCTTATCTCACATGTTATACAAAAATTAATTCAAAATGGATCAATGACCTAAATATAAAAGCAACAACCATAAATCTCCTAGGAAAAAAATGTATGAAAACATCTTCAAGATCTTGTGGCAGGAGGTAGTTTCTTAAACCTTACACTCAAAGCACAAGCAACAGAAGAAAAAATAGATAAATGGGACCTCCTCAAAATTAAACACTTTTGTTCTTCAAAAGACTTTGCCAAGCAAGTAAAAAGGCAGCCTACTCAATAGGAGAAAATACTTCGCAATCTCATGCCCTATAAGGGTTTGATATCCTTATGATATAAAGAGATCATTCAACTCAATGATAAAATGACAAGCAACCCAATTAAAAAATGGGCAAAAGACTTGAATGGACATTTCTCCAAAGAGGAAATACAAACGGCCAAAAAGCACATAAAAAAATAAATGCTCAACATCACTAACTATTAGGGAAATAAAGATCAAAGCTACAATGAGATACCATTTCACACTTTATAGAATGGCCATTATTAAAAAAAAAGAAAACTAGAAAACTACAAATGCTGGAAAGGATGTGGAGAAACAGCAACACTCCTTCACTGTTGGTGGGAATATAGAGTGGTGCAGCCTCTGTGGAAGACAGTTTGGCAGTACCTCAAGAAGCTGAATATAGAACTAGCATATGATTCAGCAGTCCCTTTACTAGGAATATATTCAGAAGCACTGAAAGCAAGGATGTGAACTGATATTTCTACAACAATGTTCATAGCAGCATTATTCACAATTGCTACAATATGGAACCAGTCCAAGTGTCCAACAACTGTTGACTGGATAAACAAAATGTAGTATATACAGACAATGGAATACTATTCAGCTGTAAGAAGAAATGAAATTGGGATGCATATAACAACATGGATGAACCTAGAGTGAAATAAGCCAGACTCAAAGGACAAATATTCTATGGTCTCACTAATATGAATTAAATATGTTGACTAAACTCACGGAGGTAAACTCAAGAGTATAAGTTACTAGAAAATAGAAGCTGGGTGGAGAATGGGAGAGGATGATTAATATATGTAGTATTATTAATAAGGTTAATTGTAAAAGTATGGAAATGTATAGAATTGAGAATAACACATTATAATGAGTATAACTAACACTGCTGATTTATAAATGTGATTATAGCTGAAAGGGATAGTCTGTGGAAGTAAATGCCAACTTAAAGGAAACTAGAAAATAATCTAGGAAATGTGTAACAGTGATTTTGGTAGTAGATGATGATTATGGTTAATAAGTATAAATGTAAGAATGCTCTTCTTTTACAAAATGTTAAGAATATGGTGGTACACAGGAAACTTACAACTAATATAACTTAATGGGTGATAATAAGCAGTAATATTGTAATATTTTGCAGCAATGGCAAGAAGTTTTTTTTTCAATACTAAGTGACAACAATAGGGGGTATAAGGGGGTATGGCATTTTTCCTTTTGGAGTAATGAAAATATTCTAAAATTGACTGAAGTGATGACAGCACAACTCTGGGATGAAAATGAGAGCCACCGAGTTTATGCTTTGAATGGATTATACAAAATATGGGACTGCATAACACAAGAAATCCAGTGGTGGATAATGGACTATGGTTAACAGGACATATATGAGAATGTTTTCTTCTGAATAATAATAAATGTATAATACTAATATAGGGTGTTAATAATTGGGTGGATTGGGGGAAACGACACTAAATGTAAGATATGGGTTGTAGTTAGTAATATATATATATATTTTTTAAAGATTTTATTTATTTATTTATTTATCCCCCCCTTGCTGCTTGTGCTCGCTGGGTCAGCTAACCATGCCGTGCGGGCGGGCTTGCCTTCACCGGGAGGCCCCGGGAACCAAACTCGGGGCCTCTCATATGGTAAACGGGAGCCCTACTGATTGAGCCACAGCCGCTTCCTAGTTAGTAATATTTTGATGATGCTTTTTCATAGTTTGTAACAAATCTTTCACAGTAATGCAAGGTGTTGTTGTTGGGGAGATGTATGGGACCCTTGCATAATGTTATGCATTTTTGTTTTGTATAGTCACAATTTTTACTGTATATTTATTGTTTATGCATGTTCATGTATGAATGATATACTTCAATAAAATTTTATTTAAAAAAAAAGAAAATGTAAACCCTGAAACATCCCTTGATTTAAAAAAAGAATGATTTTAAAAAACACATATCTGGAGCAGATGTGGCTCAAGCGGTTGAGCATTCACTCACACATGGGAAGTCCTGGGTTTGGTTCCCGGCGCCTCCTGAAAAAACACAAACAACAAGCAAAAAAAATGAAAAAACCAACTCAGGGAAGCTGATGTGGCTCAGTGGTTGAGCGCTGGCTTCCCATATACAAGATCCTGGGTTCAATTCTTGGCCCCTGGTACCTCAAAAACAAAACAAAACAAAACAAAACAAAACAAAACAAAACAACAACAACAAAAACCAAAAACATATCTATTTTCTGTGGTATTAAATAAGATGTTATATCAAATAAAAAAAGCTGGCCTAAAAAAGAGAACAAAATAGTGTGTGTGTTTTAAAGAAACACAAACAATGGTCCAAATAAGATAACAGTGGAAAGAAAAAAGTTATATTTCAGTGCATTTTTGGGTAATGTAATTGGAGGTAAAGAGAGGCTATACCATGAATTGTTAGCAAAATGACATTTTAATTTTAACATTTTCCTTTCAAAAACATTCAATTTTCTCTGGTAACTTCAGGAGTTCATAGATGACTGTAGAAGTGATTTACAGTAACATACCAAAATTTAACTCTTAGGAAAAGGAACAGTACTCCTCCAAAACAAACAAACAAAAACAAATATCAACGTCTACAACAAAAAAGAGAGCAAGAGAAATAAAGGAAATATAAAATAATCAAAGATAATAAGAAATATATGTCTGAACTGATAAATAGAACTTCTAATATTTTAATTGATGTGCATAATACAAAAATCATTAAATCTATATGAGGAAAAAACACAAACATATAAAGTTAAAAAAAATTAATATAGCAATGCATGAGGTCAATTAAAGTGGCAGTTTGTCTTTCCCAATTTCAAATTTAGTTTCATAAATTTGAAAGCCTAAATAAAACAAATAATATAAAGTGTCAAAATTGACACAAGAAGTAGAAAATCCTGGTGGATTAATCATTTAGGAAAAATACTTAAACTAATCTATAAAATCTACTATTACCACACACCACCTAAAATGGATAGCTTCACTGGTGATTTTTTTCAAACTTTGAAAAAAAAAAAACAATCCCTATGCTCCATAAGCTTTTCCAGAAAATATGATCCTAAGACTGCAGGAAGAGTAAAATACAAAGAAATTTGTTAAATGAAACAATGTACTTCAATAGACTAAATAAGATGTTTTGTAATATCTTAAAATATTTATTGAGTGATTACATTAGATTCAGAACTTTGCTAAACACAGAAAAGAGTATAAAAGAAAATGTAACGAATGCTCAGTGTCCTCACACGGGGAAGAGTTCACACAAACATAAAATAATGACATTATAATTCAAAGCAATAAATGATTAAATGCCAGCATGATTAATAGACAGCATACATACAATAAGAACTCAGAAACAGAGGGGACTGATAGAGATTGAATGGTGATTTGGGCTGCACCATTTGAGAGCTCTCTGTAATAGTCAAAAAAATCCATACTGCGCTCCCTAATACTCCACAGCTGTGAGAGGTCGCTCGCATTTGGTGCTGTCCTCTTTGCTCATAAAGCACTGCTGTGTAGGTATATTTGAAGCCTTGTAGCATAATGTAGACAATGTAAAAAAAAAAATGAGTTAAAAGTGTGCTTAACACTGACTCCGGACAATATTGCAAATTAAGCAATGAGTGTGTCCTTGCTAGTCCTTGTCCTGTTATCTGTTACTTTGCCAATACTGGTTCTTTTGCATCCAGGGGAAGCCTCTCAGAAATACAATTCTCCATTGGTCCTTGACACAGCAGCCTGAATTTAGTCCCTGAGATTTTTTTTTTTCTGCTTATGAACCGAAAAAGATTATTTTCCCTATCAAAGCGGCATTAATATATGACATTGGGTAGGCGATACAATTATTTTTGGAAACATTTAGAGGTGCTGTTAAGGGCAGATATTTCTCCCAGCACATGGGCAGCAGGGCTTAGCAGAACAGTTTAGACTCTGAAGTCCAGGTTCAATTCTGACTCCACTGTTCATTAGCTGCGTGGCATGGAGTGTTCCTAACATCTTTGTCTCACCTGAAAAATGTGGTAAATAATAGTACCTGCAATAGAGTTTACATCTTAGTCCTGTGAGGACTGAATGAAGTAACCCACCTACCATGCTTAGAACTGTTCCTGAAAGACAATAAACCTTTAAAAAGGACTAGCTAATAGTAGCTCTAGAGATTGATAGCACTAGTAATGCTAATAAAGCATTGTTATCATTTGCACAACACTAGTAATAGTAGGAATCCCCCACCCCTTGCATACACACCAAAACACTGATTGACATCCTGCAAGTAGTTTTGATACAGTAGGGTCAAATTTTAATGTAGGTTTTAGTACTTTCTCCCCATAGAATACTATTTTATTTGCTTTACTATAATTGATTCTATAAAAATGCTCTTTGAGAAGCCTGGCGGCATGCCTCCGGAGTTGTTTTGGTAGGTGCCCGAGCATGATGGGGGTGGTTCCAGCGTGATCAACAGCTCCATTGCCTTATGTGTTGCCAGGAAACCCTGGGAGACGTCCTTATCCCGCGCCATGTGGTCAGCAGCCCTGGGCACCGAGAAGCACTGCTCTTTCCTTACATAACCTTGTTTCTTCCCACGCTGTGATCTGGCCTCAGAATAAAGTGCCCCCAAGCCTGCCTTTTCTGATTTGATGTTATCACATAGCAGGGAAGATGGATCACAAAGGTAGCATAAAAGTCTGGGTTGAGGGCAGCCAGCTGTTGATTGCTACATTATCTGCTTCTGGAAAAGAGACTGCAGAACTGCCTCCCCCTTTTTCCCCCACACATAAAACTTAATGAGATATTAACATTTAAATTACAGCACTCTTTATTTTTGTTCTGTTCTAGAAGCTTTGAAATGCATTAGACTGTTTCAAACTGCCTTCTGGGGAAGCTTAGTAATACCTCCAGCTTTTCTGTGGATCTTTACAACCTGGGTAAGTGCTATCATTCCCCCAAGTCCACAATAGGGAATTTGGATAATTGCTGAAGCTCCAGGCTCTTGTTTGTTGAAATATCCCCATGTGTCTACTCTTCCAGGCACTTCAGCCCAAGGACTATAATTACTATAAGGACTTGGACCAAATAAAAGGTAAAATACTAGCTACCCTCTTCTTATGAATTCCCTGGGTGTCTAAGCCCTTGCCTGCCTCTGCCTCCTTCCTGTCCATGTGCCTGCAATATGAGCACAGGCTGGACTTTTACTGAGCTGGCTGGAGAGAATGGAAGTACCCTGTCTTTGGGTCTGCTGAGGCTAGTTTTCTATGAACAAAAGTGGAGGAGAGAGTGTTTTCTATCCAGAATGCCCTATCTCCCCCAGTTTCTCTAATGCACCTTCTCTACCTGCCCAGCCTTCTCTAACGCACCCAGCTCTTTTCTGTAGCTTTTGTCTAACACTTTTTACCCTATCCACCCCTCTCTGAACTCTTGCGGATGAGTTGCTGCCATTTTTCTTCTTATAGAATTGTATGTATAACTCAAATAGAGATTTATTAGCTTGTATCTATATCTTTCCTATCTGTTAGACTGTGATGACACAGTTCTCTTCTTTGTATTTGTACCATTCGGCTATCATGGGGCTGACACCTAAGAGATGACCATTTGAATTGCTTGTCGAATGAAACTGAAATAATAGATTTTATGTGAGAGAATAAGCCAAGTCGTAAAATGCCTAAAACTTCCTTCTGCTCTATACCATCTGAGTAAATTATCAATGCACTGATTTAAGTTATATTAAAGTAGCAATAGCTATCATTTCTTGAGTGGTTACCTGTGTGAGGCACTATAATAAGTACTTATCACCACAACGTTATGCAAACTACCTATTAACATGTCATTTTTAAAACGAAGAAACTGTCATCCTTAAGATCATGAGGCTAGTAAGTGGTAAGGATTTTTAAATCAAGTCCAAAGCTGATATTTTCCATCCCCTCTGCCATGGCCTCTCAGGGTTTGGGCCAGTCTTCCACAGACTTCATTCTGTTCTTTTCTCTTCTTCTTTCTTTTTGCTGAGCCAGGTCCCCTGTTACTCTGAGAGCTTGGGTTGTACTCATTGTGAAGTCTACTACTTTTTAACCTACCAGGCTCTCTTCCTACTTTGGTTATCTTCTCAGTGATTCTAATTACTTGTCTCTTCCCAAGCTTACCATAGCTCATTCCTAGCACATTTGTCAGTCAACCCCAATTCCATCTTGTGGTTCACAAAAAAGAGAAGCAGTTGAGAGAACATGGTGGAGAACTCAGAGTTCTGAGAATGGAAATGGAAGTTAGAGTAAAATTCTCAAGTGTCATGTTTAGTAGTGTGCTCACCTTCAAAAGGAATATGCTGTTATGCTGAAGATGCTGACCATGCCATTTAGTGTTGTGGAGGTAAGCTATTTTGTAGCAGCAGCAATCTTAAATCCTTTTGGAACTTGTAGAATGGATGTTAAAAGACTCTAATGAGGTCATGTTTTTGCAAGTCTTTTCAAAATGGTCCAAAGGTTTTTAAAATGTTGGTTATTAAAACGTCTCATTTGGCCCTTCTTTTAATTCTTCTCTTTTCACCTAATAGATACACTATCTGTCCCCAGTGAAATGGGAATTATGAAGGCAGAAACTGCTTCTAAGGCAAGAGGTGTTTAGTGTGGTGATTACGAACTTAGATTTCAGGTGCCAAACTGCCTGAACTTGAAGTCCAGTGTCTAAGTTCTCAGTTGCTAAAGTAAGTACCATACAATGGTTTGGTTTAAACCATGGGAATTGATTGGTTCATGGTTTTGAGGCTAGGAGAAATCCAAAATCAAGGTGTCAGTAAGGCAAATCTTTCTCCCTGAAGATTGTGTCATTCTGGGGCTGGCTGCCAGTGATCCATGGTCCTTGGATTTTCTGTCACATGGCAATGCATATGGTGTCATCTTCTTTCTCTTCCAGGTTCCATTGTCTTCCAGCTTCTGCTCCTCCACCTGGCTTTCTCTTCATAAAGCCTCCTGTGATAGATTAAGGTCCAACCTCATTCAGTTGGGCCACATCTTACCTAAAAATAACAGCTTCAAAAGGTCTTATTTATAATGGGTTTATACTCAGGAATGGATAAGATTAAAAACATGTTGTTTCCCCACTCCCTGACAGGGGAACATAATTCAACCTACCACACCCAGCCCCTGGCTCTGTTATTGTTTAGATGTATGACCTCGGACAAGCCACTTGTCCTCTTGGTGCCTGTGTCCTCATTTGTTAAGTGAGCATACAATAATGTCTATTAGGAGGATTAAATGAATTACTTTAAGGAAAATACTTGGAAAAATGCCTGGCACTCTCAAAGTACTGTTATTGTTCTTGTTGTCTCATTCACAAGGACTTGCTCTGTCAATATTAGCACCTTAGTCTATATTTTAGATGGAGTCTATTGATATGGTTCAAATTACCTTGACTTTTGTACTGAAGCATCCAAAGTAATTCAGACCCTGTCAAAATCAGCCCTTGGTAGCAAGAAAGCTGGGAAATGTGGGTCTTTAAAGGCTGCTCAGCATTACAGATTGAAAATCAAAGTATGCAATTATCGAAATTATTGAGAATGTTGCATTAAGAAAATATGGATTTGATGGCGCAGGAAAGGTACCTTACTATCTTGCCAAATGACAGAGCAAGACAGGCTTATATCTGCATTTGAAATGGTGGGTATTGAAATTCGAATACAAATGTAAAAATTACTGTTAAATATTTTTTGAATACATTTCTGAGAGCATAATCCTTCAAATTAATAAAAAGTAAGAACTTTTTGTGTTTTTGAGGTGTTTTGTATGCATTTTAAAAAGCATCTTTATTAAGATATAATTAACATACCACAAAAGTCACCCATTTAATTATGAAATTCAATGGATTTTATATTCAATTTTGTATTTTATATATTCACAGACTTGTGTAATCACTGTATCTAATTCCAGAATGCTTTCATCACTCTAAAAAGAAATGCTGACCCATTAGCAGTCATTCTCTGTCTTAGTTTGCTAGACTTGTCATGATAAATACCACAAAATGAATGGGCTTATACAATGAGCATTTATTGTCTCACAATTTTGGAGACTGGAAGCCCAAAATTAAGATGTTGGCAAGGCCATGCTTTCTTGTAACGTTCTAGTGATAGCAGTCCTATGTTGCCTGGTGATCCCTCTCTCCTCTCTGGCTTCTGGCTTCTTTGGAGTCTTTCTCTGACTTCTGGCTTCTTTTTATAGGGCCTCCAGTATTATGGATTAAAGTCCATCTGAATCAGTTTGGTCACACCTAAATAGGATATTAGAAGATCCGATTCACAAATAAGTTCTACACCTGAAGCAATAATACTTATTCAAAGGATTCTATTTACAAATGAATTCATGTTCAGAGTAACAAGGATTAAGATTAAGAACATGTATTTTCTTGGGGTACATGATTCAATCTATCACACTCCTTATTCTCCCCCTTCCCACCCCAACCGTGTCAACCACTAATCTACTTTCTGTCTCTATTCTAGAGATTTCATATAAATAGAATCATGCAAGATGTTTTCTTTTTAACTGGTTTCTTTAACTTAACAAAATGTTTTCAAGTTGTAGCATGTGTCAGTACTTTATTTCTTATTATTGCTAAATAATAATCTGGCATTTGGATATACCACATTTTATCTATATATTCATCAGTTGGTGGACATTAGAATTGCTTCCACTTTCTGACTATTATGATTTGTGAATAGCTGCTCTGGAACTTGTGTACAAGTGTTTGCATGATATTTGTTTTCATTTCTCTTGGCTAAATACCTAGGAGTGGAATTTGTATGCAATTTTTAATGTGTCAATATCATGATTGAGTTACTTACTTTGTAAAGAAGTAAACTCATGTGGCTTTCTGTTGCATGGAAAGGTTAGCATAGAAAAATGTCCTACTTTTAGACAATACAGGCAATAAGAAAGGTTGCAAGAAGTTTTCAGATAATTATTGTGATTGTTTTTCACCACTATGTGCTGAAAAAGAAGGCAAAAGTGTGATTATTCCCATTTTACAGGTGAGAAAATGAACTGTGCTGAGAAACCTGGTTTAAACGACACATCAGTTAAATGGGAGAGAAAGAGTAACCTTTATTTCTGCATTATATCAATTCATCTGCTTCTTTATTAGGGAATTGTTATGTTCTTACAGATAGAGACTTTTAAAAAAGATATTGGGAAGTGGATGTGGCTCAAGCACCTGGGCACCCGCCTCCCACATGGAGGTCCTGTGTTTGGTTCCTGGTGCCTCCTAAAGAAGACGAGCAAGACAGAGAGCTGATACAATGGGTTGGTGCGGTGAGCTGATCCAACAAGATGATGCAGTGAGATGAAGCAATGAAGAGAAACAGCAAGGAAACACGAGAGACACAACAAGCAGGGAGCAGAGGTAGCTCAAGTGATTGGGCACCTCCCTCCCTCATGGGAGGTCCCGGGTTTGGTTCCCAATGCCTCCTAAAAATAAGGTGAACAGAGAGCAGACAGCGAGCACAAATAATGGGGGGTGAGGGTGGGGAGAAATAAATAAATTAAATTAATCTTAAAAAAAGATAGTAATAAAATATCTTTGCAAGATCAGGATAGTTATATAGCAAATTTATTTTTCTTTTCTATGGACTAATGCAGAGCTTAATTAGAAATAATTTGTTTAATTTATAGATCTAGCATTCCTTTACTTCCACTGCAATATTATATATGTGTGTGTATGTGTATTTCCCAATAGCTTCAGTTTTTTTTTTTACCTTTTTCCCCTTTTCCTGATACTTCTATGCTTTCACACCTGGATTGCTGAGTGATTCTGTATAAAATTATAAAATAGTATGCCATTGTACTGCTGCATATTTCAGGTTTTCTATCTCAGTTGGGTCCTCAGAACCACTCAGCAGTTTTTGTGTTCTTGGTCAGTCTCTACTCTTGAAGATGTCACAGCCTGTCAAGGGCAATGGAGACATCACATCTAATATCTGAGATTGGAAACTAAGCTTTTTAGTGCAAGGACTACTTCATAGTTTTCATTCCCAGTGTCTACGGGAGTGACTTGCACAACGAGGGTATTCAGTACATATTTGCTGATGAAGATTTTTATGACTTACTACATTCCTAGTCAATGTTGAAAGGAACCATGAGCAAACCCTTAGCAAACCAGATTTATGTTTTATACTTGATCATGCATCTAAATACAGACTTGATATTTTGATTGTATATGTAAGAGAGTTGATAGAGGGAAGTGGCTGTGGCTCAAGCAATTTAGCTCCCATTTACCATATGGAAGACCTGGGTTCGATCCCTGGGACCTCCTGGTTAAAAAAAAAAAAAAAGAAAGAAAGAAAGTTGATAGAATTTCAAAAATATTTATATATTTTATTCATATAGGACCTTAATCAAAGCTGAACATTTTATAGTGACTGATATTGTTAATAATGTATAAAAAGAACCTTATTACATTAACTTTCTGATATTCTTTCCCTTTTGGTAGTTAGTTGCACTCACAGCTAGCCCAGCACTTGTATTTTCTCCACTGAAACCAGAAAGGATCTGATGGTTCATGGTCCAATTTAGCTTCATATTTTCCTTATTGGTTTTGATTGGTGGTACTAGGTAAGACCTGACTATGCACCTTTTATCTTGAACTTGACTTTGAAAACCATGAACATTTAAGTGTGTGAGAATGGGTCCAACACAAGCTAAATGTGGGGAGATTCCTGTAGAGCTGAAAGTGAGAGGGGAGGAGTAATCATTGCCCTTGATTTATTCATCTCTCAGGGTTAAGCATTTATACCCTTTATCTGTAGTTTTTATTTCTTCTGGAAGATTAATTGCATATAAGATGAAACAAACATGAGACTGGGAAGGAAGGAGGGATGAAGTGAGTGAAGTACTTTCTTAGTTGACCTTCTGTTTTATTTCATACTGTCTTGCTTGACTCATGGCCAAACCATTTTTATCCTTGAGAGAGGTACTAAATCAAAACTAGTAGGATTAGGCCTTTCGTTAACCAGTCTCAATCCACCTAAATGCAGTTTTAGTCATATATTTACACACATAGTTTGTAAGGGATTAATTTTATAAGCCAAGTTCTTTGTCCATAGAAGCTTCACTGTCAATGGACTCTAGGATGGCTTCAACAGAAATAATAATTATGTGCAATGTAGTGAACATGTTGCTCTTGAACAAAGCCATATATGTTGATGAGTGATCAGTGGCAATTATTTTGGCAAACCAAGTCACTAACAGACAAATTTTATACAGTAAAATGTATACTGTGGAGTACAGAAGCTTCCCACCAAGTTATTCAGTCATGTGCATTTGATAATGAGTAACTTAATTGTTCCATTTTTAGTTTGCTAATAATCCTTAAGGTTTTAAAACTTCTAAACACAAGGTACAGATTCCATAATACTACAAATTAAAGTGAAAAGCCATTTTCTAATGACATCACATTGTTTAATTGTTGGACATTATACTTCCCAGGCATATCCACACTCTATGGCAATAAAAAATGGAAAATTCAGAGTACCCATGCTTCCATACTAACAAACAAACAAATGAAGAACTATTTTATAGGATACAGAAATCTTGGCTGGCAGTTTTTCTTTCAGTACCTTAAATACATCATATCACTTTCATACCATATTCTTCTTGCCTTTATAGTTTCTGATGAGAGATCGGCACTTAATCTTATTAAGGTTCCCTTATATGTGATGCTTTTCTTTTCTTTCTTTTTTTAAACAAATCAATTTTATTGATACATATTAATAAAGCATACAATTAATCCAAAGTATACAATCAATGGTATTTGGTATAATCACATAATTGTGCATTGATCACTTCAACAATTAGAGCATTTTCATTATTTCAATAATGATAATAATAATAAATAAAAAACCGACAAACAAACAAGAAAATGTTTTGCTTTTTTCTTGCTGCTTTCAGAATCCTCTCTTTATCTCTGATATTTGTCATTCTGAATAGTAGGTGCCTTGGAGTAGATCTATTTGGATTTATTCTGTTTGGGGTGCATTGTTCTTCTTGGATATTGATATTTATGTCTTTCATAAGGGTTGGGAAGTTTTTGGTCATTATTTTCTCAAATATTCTTTCTGCTCCTTTCCCATTCTCTTCTCCTTCTGGGACACTGATATCTTGTATGATTGTGCATTTCACATTGTCATTCAATTCCCTGAGACCTTGTTCCATTTTTTCCCATTCCTTTCTCTTTCTGTTTTACTGTCTTTTCCAGTTCAAATGTTCTGTCCTCAAAATCACTAATTTTGACTTGAGCAACTCAAATCTGTCGTTATGTGCCTCTAATGTATTTTTAATCTCATTCATTGTGTCTCTCTTTCCCATAAGCTCTGTTACCTTTCTTTGCAGACTTTCAAATTGTTCTTTATGCTCACCCAGTGTCTTCTTAATATCTTTTATCTCTTTATTCATATTTTGCTTCAACTCTTTGAATTGATTTAGGAACTTTGTGTGATTATCATTGATTAGTTGTCTTAAAATCTGTATCTTGTAGGGATATTTGGTTTGTTCCTTTGGCTGGGCCATCTCTTCTTGTTTCTTAGTATGGCTTGTAAATTGTTGCTGGTTTATAGGCATCTGAATATGTTGGTCAATTTACTCTGATGGTCAATTTCTCTCTCTTGCCTAGTAGATTTTTTTTTTTCCTGGCCATTCTTTTATTTTTGGTTGAATTTATTCTGAGTCTTTAAATTTGCCCAGCTTAAGTTATCAAAATAAGGCCAGGGACTCACTACTGGAGCACAGATTTTCTCCACAGGAGTTTGGACTAAGAAACCTAAAAGCAGTGTTTCTTCTTGCAGTTTCCCAGCAAGTCAGCAGATGATGCTCATCGGTGAACCTTTTCAAGGAGGTGTTTCTTTCAACCTCACTTGCCCTGCTTCTGGTCTGACCAGAGAAGATATTCAAAGCAGGCTCTGCTGGCCAAGTTTACTGAAGAGAAACCACTCTCTTTTCTCCATCACACCTTTTCTCTTCCCAGGGAGGAAAATATCTGTTCCTCTCTCAGTCAGTTGCAGTGGGCATGGGTTTTATCCAGGCTGCCTGCCTTGAAGGTGGGGGCTGGGTGTTTTTCCAGCTACCATGGGGGATTAGTAACTCATGGTTGTCATTTTGGGTTCTTCGTCTCTCTTTCCATCACCCTCCTGGGGGTTGCGCAGGACTGTCTGGTCTGCTGACTCCCAAAGCAGGTTCCTCAGAGAGTTTTTTATCCTTTCTCCATTGTTTTTGTGAGAGAGTTCAGCCCTGCCTGCCTACTCTGATGCCATCTTCCCGGAAGTCTGATGAGAGCTATTTTAATGGCTGATTTATGAAAGTGAATCATAATTTCCTAGAAAGAAAATAGAGACAAGTAATAAGATCTGAATATACTATAAGAGTATTTAATAGTCTGCTTTATTCACTACACAAGGAGGACACAATCAGTTTTAATTTCTAATTGCTTATTTGAAATTCATTATGTGCCTTGAGAGCATGCCTTACTATAGTCAACTTTCCCATCATTCAAAGACCCTCAGTCCCATGAATTTGTGGCCCTAATGCAAGCACTGTCCACATACTCGTTTGGTTGGCATAATGAAAGAGTTCAACGTGAAAGGACAAAATCTGAGTGTACGCTTTACTAAACCAGATTTCTCCTAGTGTGGTATTACATATTTCATCAGCCACTTTGATTAGCCTGGTCTTAGGAGTGTCTTTTCTCCTAAATGCTGGAGGGAAAATGATGTAAGATATTGCTGAGTGTTCCTGACATGGCAGACTGTTTATGTGCTTGGAGAAGCTTCTATTTCTAGTCACAAGGGTGTGCTAGTCAATTACGGGATAAAGAGCTTGAGGTTCCTTTTCACTAACATGACTACTATTATGCATTACTAGCTCTTGCTTTCCAAAAGAACGTGAATTAATTAGCCCAGCTGGGATGAGAACTCTGATAATGGCTGGGCATAAACAAGCATGAAAATCAAAGGGAACAAGTTGGAACAATGGCATGAGTTGAGAGGAGGAGAACTTTTCCAATAGGGAAGAAAGAAAGATGGAACATGTGATGGTATTCCCAAGGTCAGCTGGCCTTAGCCTTGAAGATTCAAACTGTATTCCTGGTGAAATGAAGATTTAGGACACTGGACTCATAGAAGGGTTCCGGGAGTCAGAGCTGAGCATGGAAGTGGATTAGATTTGCCTGTGACCTGCAGAGCCTGGCGTCAAGAGAGATATAAAAGGTGGCAATCAGGGCATAAAGCCAAAATCAAGAACCAACCCTAAATACAAAGAAAACATTAATCTTAAGGGGCTACACTTGAAGGAAGGAAAACTGAACATACCAAGGGTGAAAAAGCAAGTGTAGAAGAGAAGTTTGAGAGCTGGAGCCTGGAGGGATTCCCAGAATACCTGGAGTATAGTTCTATGTGTGCTGTCAGGGGTGAGAGTGAGAGGCTAGGAAGAGAACATTCAAATGTGTGAAAAGAATATTGATCTGTGGCTTCCAAAAGGATAATGGTCTCTGGAAGGATATTGGAGAGTTTGGGCACTTGCATTATTATAAAATATCTCTTCTAGGCTTAGAAACTCGTAGCTTTGATTGTCTTTGAGGAGGGCTACTGTGTGACAGGGGTTCAGGGAAAGAGGGAGAATTTTCACTGCACTCATTTTGTATTTTTCTAAATTTCAAGCTATGTATATATAACAAAGGAAAGTAACACCATTTACATTTTAAAAGGAGAATAAAGAAAGTAAAAGACAAAATTCAAAAAGAACTCTTTTTCCAGATAAAGAGAGAGCAAAATAAGAGAGAGAGGAGAAAGAGGGTGCACACGCTCAAACATTAAGAAGAAATAAACACTGTAAAGTTTTCTTCATGGTATATTTTCAGTTGGTAAACTCATGAATGCTTCTAAGGCCAGCAAATGTGGGTTATATTTGTTATTTCCATCATGGAACTCCTAGTACTGAATTAAGAAGAGAAGGTGTGAAAATGGATTAATGTTCTTATTTTGATTTAGGTGAAAGAATCTTTTATTTTGAGTATGACTGTGACTGAAAACTTGGGCCCATACTCACATGAGAATTATATATGAACAACTCTCTGGTCATTTAGTATAACACTTTATAATAGATCACCATTACATTATTATCATTAAAAATTTCTAGTTGCATACCATTGCATTTTTACAGTCACAATAAATCCTGAAAGTCACTAATTGCTAGAAACATATGGCCCAATCCAGATAGCACATAATAGAAGCACATACATGAAATTATATTAGTATATTAATCCATATGAGCCAAAGAGTGAATATATTCTGAAGTGTTATGTAGAGAAGGTTTGAACCTGGAAAATCTTGGAGGCAACTTGGAAAACTCATCTCTTTCCTGTTACTAAGAAAAGGTTCCTTGGGGAAGAGAAATTGCTATTGAATGAGCAAAGAGAAAGGAGAAGGGATGCAGGCATGTACCACAAAGAAGAGTATTCAGAGGTGAGAGTGGGAGGACTGGGTTTGAAGGTCAACTAAATAAATGTTCGAGAGAAAATGAATTGTCTAAAGGGATGAAAAGTGGGAAGACAGCCAGCTTTGCAAAATGGGAGTAAAGGCTGGAGGAGGGGGCAGGATATAATAACATACCATGTTCAGAATGTTAAATAACACAGCCTATTTTGGCAAATGGCAAGCTTAAAAGTGCACATGGACAGCAGAATGAGAATGGGTGAGGAAGAGGGATTTTATGAGGAAGCTGGGATTGCCTAGCACTATGATCAGAAAATGAACTCATCGTGTTTGTAGAGCAAAATACATTTAGCTTGTCTAAATGTAATTTATACCTGTAGCTTTATGACATATGATGTTCTTTAAGAATCCTTCTATGTCCCCTCATGAATGGAAATAAATAATCTTACTTTTAAATGATAATAATAATATCTAATGTGTATTGAGTACTTACCCTATGTCAGGTAGTGTTCTAAGTGATATACATTATTAATTCAATGAATCCTCAGACATTCACATGGGGTAGGAACTGTTATTATCTCCACCTTGGAGATAAGGAAACTGAGGCATAGAGTAGTTAAGTAACCTGCTAGTACATGGTAGAATAAGACTTTGAAGGCAGAGAGTTATGCTTCAGAGATACCACACTATGTGATTCTCTAGTATTGTACATTTACTTCCACCTTCCCACTTATTTTATTCTACAAATAGATTTGTCTATATTAGTTGGTCATTGGAGTCAGAAAGACTGAAGTTAAACCCCTGTTTATACCACATGCTAGTTGTGAGGCTTTGGGCAAGTTATAAACCTTTCTCAGCCTCCATTTTCTTACCTGTTAAATGGAGATAATCATCTGATTTCAGGGAGTTGTGAATGAGACAGAATGCCACTGTCCTCATGGACCTCATTGTTTATTAGACATGGATCCAGAGTCTCTTTGTTTTCCAGGGCTGCTATGATAAATATTATGGAATGGATTGTCTTAAAGCAACAGAATTTATAGTCTCTCAGCTTTGGAGGCCAGAAGTACAATGTCAAACTATCTTCAGACCATGTTTTCTCTTAAATCTGTAGCGTTCTGGTGGTGGCTCAACTTCTGCCTCCATAATATGGTGACTTATCTTTTTTTGTCTCCTCCTTTGATTTCTCCTCCTTCTGCTCAGTTGTCTCCTTCTTAGGACTCCACTAATAATGGATTAAGGCTCACTTCATTCAGTTTGGCCTCATCTTCACTAATAAAATCATTCAAAGACCTTATTCACAAATGGGTTCACACTCACAGGGGGTCTTTTAGTGATTCAATTCCCAACAGTCTGCCCTCTGGAACTCCCAAACCATGTTCCCCCCACATGCAAAATAGTTTCACCTCATCCAACATCCCAAAAGCCTTTAGCTAATTCAGTAAGATTTTAAGCACAAAAATCTCATCAAAGTCAGTTATGGGTGTGGTTCATCCTGGGGCAAAATTCTTCTCTGTATGTGGTTCTGTGAAACCTAGAAAACAAATTTTCTGCTTCCAAAGTACAATGGTGGAAGAGGTATAGGATAGACTCTCATTCCAGAAGAATAGAATTGGAAGTAAAACAGAGGTCATCGATCTCAAGCAAGTCTGAAATCCATCAGGGCAAACTCCATTAGATTGTAAGGTCTGAGAGTCACCTGTGGATTGATGCTTTGTCCTCTGGCTTAGTGGAGTGGAAGCCTGACTTTCCAAGCAGGGGGCAGTGACCATGCTCTCCCCAAATGTCAGGGTATAGGCCCCATCTTCTCCAGGCATTGGGGCAGAAAGCCCACGCTCTCCAAATACCTGGGCAGGGGCCCTTCTTTCCTGGCCCAAGAAGAGCTCTTTGGCCTAGAACTCTGCATCCATGGTTCTTCTCTTAAAGTCATTCTTCCTTCATTTCATCCCATCCCTGTTTGTTTCCATCTTGGCTGGCAGTGTTTCTGCTCAGACAACATTCTCAAAAACCTTATTGGTTTTCTGTCCAGTTCAAGGGAGTCCAAGTCATCAGATAAAAGGAACTTCTACAAATCTTTCCTGGGTAACTGCATTTCCAATCCTGACTTCCTCTGAGATGGTTGATTGGATCCAAGAGTCATATGCCTAACCTCCTTAGCAAAAGGCTGTTAAGGCACACCCTCTTTAGCAAAGGGCTCTTCAGCATAGCCTTAGGGCTCCTTCTGACCCTAGTCTCAGAGCATGCTTTCTGGATATGCTGAGACTTTCCCAAATCATCCATTGCTGTTTCTTTGAATTTAACATTTCAGTCCTTAATTTTTCTCTTTCTGCTCACATTTTATTATGGGAAACAAGGAGAAACCAGGCTGTTCTTTCCATGCTTTGCTTGGAAATCTCCTCAGCTAAATATTCAAGTTCATCATTTATAAGGTCTGCCTTCTATCCAACATCAGAACTCAATTTCACCAATTCACTTTATATCAAAGACCACCTTTTTTCCAGTTTCCTAGAACACATTCATCCTTTCCTTCTAAGGCTTCTCCAGAAGCACCTTTAACATCCATATTTCCACCAACATTCTGTTCATGGAGATGTATGTATCCTCTAATATGATAGAAACTTCCTCTACAGCTCTCCCACTGTTTCCTGAGCCCTCACCAGAATCACCTTTAATATTGATATCCCTGCCAAAAGTGTGTTCAAGGCAATCCAGGCTTTTTCTAACAAGCACCTTAAAATTCTTCCAGTCTCTACCCATTACCCAATTCCAAAGCCATTTCAACAGTTTTAAATATTTGCTAAAGTAGTATCCTGCTTTTCAGTTCCAAAAGCTGTCTTAGTTTGCCAGGGCTGCTATGAAAGATAACACAGAATTTGTTGGCTCAAACAACAGCAATTTATTGCCTCATAATTTGAGTCTAGAAGTCCAACATCAAAGGATCAGCATGTTTTCTCTTAAATCGGTAGCGTTGTGATGGTGGCTCAATTTTTGCACCAATCTGTCTGTTTCTGTCTCCTCTTTAGGTTTCTACTTCTCCTGCTCAGTCATTTCCTCATCATGACTCCAGTCATAATGGATTAAGACTCATCCTTATTCAGTTTGGCCTCACCTTAACTAATAACATTTTCAAAGATCTTACTTATAAATGGGTTCATACCTACAGTGAAGGGGTTAGGACTTGGACATGTTTTTTTGTGTGTGGGGGTTATGATGCCTTCCCTCACCTGGGTTGGTCTGTAGATCTGGGCATCATTATGTATGTAGAGAAGGAGGGTTGCTAGCATTGGAGAATATGGGATTTCCTGAGGAGAGCATGCAGAGAGAGAAGAGAGATGATGTAAAGAAACAGAGCCCAGAGGGGGAAGAAAATGGTCTCAGAGCCAAACAGAATTGGACATTAATCTCACTTCTTAGTTAACACTGTATGACCTTGGGCAGATTATTTAGTATTCCCAGGCCTCATTTTTCTTCTGTTTTCTTTCTTGTAAAGTTGTTATGAGAATTATATGAGACCATATTTAAAGCACCTACTATAATACTGACATTATAAGCAGTCAATACACAGTGTTTCTAAAAGATAAGAAAATATATAGCTTCCAATATATAAGAAAAAATTAGAGGGGAAAAGTCCACAGAGGAGACTTAAAAAGTTTTCAGAGATGGAGAAAGGAAAATGGTGGGAAGATATGGAGGTTAAAGGGTAAGTGAGGTTTTCAATTAAAAAGTGGTATGTAGTATTAAAGCTGCATAGGAGCAGAGTCTGGGTACAGTGGAGCAGGAACAGGCTACTGTGATTTGCAAGATATATGAGGATTGAAGAAGAAGAGACATTGACTAAAGATACAGCTTAAAAGAAGCATGGCTGGGAAGGGAATGAGGAATAGGGATGGCTCAAAGTTCAAGAGAAATTCATTTTGTTTTGTAGATGAGAAAACCTTGAATGCATGGAAATAGACAGAAGTGAGGATGATGCTATAGGAAGTAGTGAGGATGGCTGATGCATCAAGGTAGCTGAGCACACAGGCCCTAAGCACAGAGATATGAATCGGCATTAGAAAGAAGGAAGACAACTTCCACAGAGAAGTGGGAGAAGTCTAAGTTGTTAACACATATCCTATGGCCTTTACCTCATCATTAAGTGTTGTCTTATTCATGTGTGTGTTATCCGGGATCCTTGTGGACAGCTGGATGGTCTGCACACTCTTGGGGACCATTTGCATTCTGACACTTCAGCTTCTGAGACAAACAAACAAAAGGGTATGAGAAAGCCCTATAATCAACCCTTGGCTTAGACAGTGAAGACACCCAACTGAAGTCAAGGCAGACTGTGCTACTTAGTCCCATCGTGGTCAAAGTCCCTGTGGCCAACTTTTGTGAACCAGGAACATGGAGAGTGTGCTAGGGCTGGGCCTGTGGAAATGTCCTCTAGACAATGCTATGGGAACCCTGGTCTGCAAACCCAGGGAGTGGGAGAAGATTGGCCCATTCTGTCTCCCGCGGCCCTTAGTTGAGAATTAATGGCAACACTTAAATGCATCCACTGGCATGTAAGCTCTGTGAAAGCAGCGGCTTTGCATGTCTTCTCACATTACCTGGCACATATTGAAAAATGATTTGAATATATGAAAGCAAGCCCACCCACAGCGCCACTGAAGCAGTGGTGAGGATGGGGCTGGTGAGCTGTTGATGGATAGCCCATGGATGAGAGTGGAGAACTAGGCAAACCTTGGTGCCCTGCATGTCTGGCACTGGCAATTGTTGCACTGGGAAGCTCTGCAGAGAGACCGGCAGGTGGGAAAGGATCAGAAGTGGCCTTCAGAGTGGAGAGCTGAGACCCCAGGAGATGCTGGAGGAAATTTGCATCCTCTGTATAAGTGGTGTTCAGGAAAGTTGCCTGGGAATGGCGACAGGAAGAACAGCCTGGGGTCTTTTTTTTTTTTTTTTTTAAACCAAAAATGAAAGTTTTATTTACCATAATGATGGTGGGCAAGCCCATCATATATCCAGTACAGGTATTATAATGTACACAAAATCAAGTATTCTGCTAACCATGGTTTACTAACACACACAAAATATATCTTTACATTGCTTTGCTTAATTCAGCAACCTCACCAAAAATCAAAAACAAATCCTCCTCCACTTTATCTTCCCCAATGATAAAATTTAGATGGTGCGTGGGTGAAACAGCAAAACAAGGGTTCCAAAAGGCACCGATAGTTATGACACTTAAATTCAGAAAACCTACAATTTGTGGCAACTGACTGCATCCAACAGTTTGAGAGATGAGTGTTCTCTTCAGCTTCCCAGTATAACAAACTGCATTAGTTCAATTGTAAAGCCAGTTAAGATAATTTCAGAATCCCCTAAACAGGCCACAAAATGAACAAAGACCGCATTCTCTGTTATTCATTCAACAATAAAGACTCTGGGAAAGTACTTATTTGCAAAGCTGGATAAACCCAGAAAGAATTTTTCCAAGTATAGTAAATGAAAAAAAACAATAGTCAAGCCAATATTACCTACTCCCCCCCCCCCCCCAATAAAGTTTTACTTCGTGCATAATGGATAGATGGTATTTATGGAAAAATGTAATACTTTACTTTAATTATGGGGGGAGACATTCGTGATAGACTACAAGGTCATGGATGACAAGAATTTAAAATCTGGTATGGTGCCTGGCACACAGGAGAGCAATAAGTACTTGTCTAATGAAAGAATGAAATGCAATTCCTTTTTTTGGATTCATTTTGAAAAATGATCCACAAATGGCAATTAAATAAGTAGTTATTCAGGATAAAAACCAAAAGCCAAAAATCCAAACAATATAGCTTCCAGAATGCGTCTTGACATCAGTGTAATTTTAGTCTATTTCACTATCTTTACATACATTAAGAAATGACATCTCCAGACACAAGATCCTGAATAAAAGATTCAATTTGATTTATGATGATGTGCTTAAGTTGTTAAAAAATTACAAATACATTTTGAATGATTTTTCATAAAAAGATTAAAAAATAGTTTAGGAAACAATAGACAAACCACTAAATTATATCTAAATGAGGTTTACTAATATTTAAGTTAGACATCTAAGGATTTTTTTCTTTTAAAATTGTAGTTTTTGGAATTATATGTTCATTAAGTGCAATCAAGAACTTGCTCCAAGAGAAGACTGAATAATTAAAAACAGACCCAATATCGTGATTGTTGATCTCACATCTACTAAATTTCAAAGCTGTTTCCAATCGAAAACCCCTGAATTAATTCTTTATAGCCTTACCCTACAGTCACAGATACCACAGCACTATATTTTGGTATTGTGGTTTAGTTTGCAAGGAAATTTTTCTGACCAGAAAACGTATTTGTTATGGGTTGAATTGTGTCCCCCCACAAAATGTAAGTTCACAGTCCTAACTCCTAATACCTCAGAATGTGACCTTATTTGGAAATAGGGGTAACTGCAGATAGAATTAGTTAAAACAAGATGAGCTCATCTGGGAGTAGGGTTGTCCTCTAATCCAATATGACAGGTGTCCTTTTAAAAGGAGAAGAGACAGGCCATGTGGAGATGGAGGTGGAGATTGGAGTGACGTATCTACAAGTCAAGAAATACCAAGGAGTGCCAACAAATTGCCTGAAACTAGAAGAGGCAATGGATTCTCCCCTACAAGTTTCAGAGGGAGAATGGCCCTGCTGATACCTTGACTTCAGACTTCCAGCCACCAGAACTAAGAGAAAATAAATGTCGGTTGTTTTAAGCCAGCCAATTTGTGAGTACTTTGTCACAGCAGCCCTAGGGAATGAATATAGTGTTCAACACTAAAAATTAACCTCTAAAAGAATTTTGTCATATTCTTTAAGGGACTCAAAGGACATTAAAATTTACCTTTGTAAAGATGGCCAGGGGCATGCCATACTGGTCCTCTTCCAAACCTGAAATTAGCTCTGGTATCAGGACCACCTGCCCTGTATTAGCTTGAGGTTGTACAGTAATTGGAGGACTGTCTGAGGGCACAGAGTCCTTTGAAAATAAGTTTGTCTGTTCTGACCCCACTTGTTCCCTTTCTTTCAGGTTGGGATCCTCTAAGACACTAGGATCCAAGGTCTCCCAGTCACTTTCAGAAGACTCCGGAGAGGGACGGGAAGGAGGTTTTAAATATTGGTTCGTATCATTGGGTTCCTGTCCTTTGCTCTCGTCATTTTCTACTGGGAACAAAGGTTCTTCAGTCTTGATGACAGCATCTCCTCCATGGTTTCCTGTCATGGTTTTTCTGACAGTTCCCAAGTTGGTACTTGAAATGTCAGGAGCAGACACACAAGCAAAATCATCTGCAGGGGTATTACTTTCCTGAAGTCCAGCATCTTCAGACATACTCTTTCCGGGTCTGTACTGGGAACAGTCACTGAGACCATGTTCAATCATGCCTGGTAAAAGAGACAACACAGTCATCAGTGCACCCACTAATTTATTCACTGGAGAAATATAAAAGAGAACCTTTTTCTCAAGAAGAATCAGTTTAAATAGGATTAAGACCTTGTGTCGAAAATGAAGGACAAGATCTCGAGGAGAGAGACCAAGGTATACTTGGGATCCTTCTAATGAAGTTCCTCCCAAGGAGCTATTCATATGTTTGTAAAGTTCCTTCAGAATAGAAATTTGGGAAAAATCCTTCTCTTCAAAATATGCATGTGTAATGAGTTGAAGTTTTGCTTGAAGTAATCCATACAGAGGCAGCTTGCTTAAAACACAGACACTTTTCTGAACAGTCTCTCTGGTGATATCTGCTTGTCTTACTTTCAATGCCTTGGCTTCAATTTGTCGATAGCAAGAGATACCATATACTGCGGCTCCATTTCCGTTTCTGGGTGGCAAGTGAAAAAATAAGTATCTTCCTGGTAGTTATGAGCACCATCTGGTAAGGCAAGGAACGGCAAATACTTCCATTCTTCAGGTAAAGTGTGGCTGTCATGTCCATCTCGTGGAATCAGGGGTGGGTAAGAAAATTCAACCTGGCAGCCTTTCTTGTGGTGAAAGCCGACCACCACGATGTGCAGTACCGGCCCCCGGGGGGCGCCGTCACCGCCGCGCCCGGCCTTCTCCATGGGAGGCCGCCGCGGGCCTGCACGACTGCGGCTTTAACCGCCAAGAGCGGCAGGGCGCGGTGGGTGGGACAACCCCGCGATCCCCTGAAGGACTGAAAGGGGGCGGACTTCAGATGTCAGCGGCCGCGTGAGGGCCGCGCTGTGGGCTCCCGAGGGCTGGAGCAGCAATTCCCTCATCCGCAGCCTGGGGTCTTAAAGCCAGACTTACCGAGATTTGAATCGTGGTTTTATCACTTACTGGTTGTAAGACCTTGGGTAGGTGGTTTTCCACGCAAAGCCTCAATTTCCACATCTATAAAACAATGGCAATAACACAACTGCCTCATGAGTGTGTTGTGAGGATTAAATGATATAGTGATTGCAAGTGCTTTTTACAGCGTATGGAAAACGGTCGGGCTTTAGGCAAGAGCCTCATTTCTTTTCCTCTTAGCACCTTGAAGAGAGCAAGGATCCAAATACTACTACAGAGCAAAATGTACAGTGTTTTCATGGAGTCCAGTATAGCTCTGTAGGTGGATGCACAAAGGTGGTTATGACAATTATTTGACTTGAAGAATCTGAATGACAGTGAATGTAAACTCCAAAGCCATCCACCTGGATCAATACATATCAGGGGTAATGATCCATTGACTTCTGGGTAATGAGAGAATGTTATGATGTTGTGCCTATCTTATGACTTCTTGGAAAGTTTATTACTTTCTCTGTGCATTTAATATAATAACAAGAAACATGAACCATTTGTTTCTGGACTGCAAGAAGCATAGGCTGCGGTGTTGATCATTTTATGCCAGAAAGTCATTTCTGAAAGAAAAACAATCAGGGCAGTGCTATAGCGTTTACTGACAACTACTTTAAATTTGCAGTTCTTCACATTAGGTGATTTGTCTCTGGAATCATTTGGTTCCTGTTTGGGAAGAAGACTTGTCATATTAGAAATCCAGCAGACAAAGTCAGTAAAATGCTAGTACCAGAAATAGTTTTAAAAAGAATTGTGCATTATTTCAACAAACATTCTTTTGTGCCTACTATGTGCCAAACTTTGTTCTAGGCATTAGAGTATAAATATCCACGTCACACATTCCCTTTCTTCAAGACATTCATGCTGTGGTGGCAGATGGCGTCACACAAATGATTAATTGGAAAGCAATATCATCAATAGTAAGTTTAATGACAGATGAAAGTTTGGATATTATGGGAGCTCAGAGGAGAGAATCTTAACATGGGCTTGGACAACCACTGCAGACGGTGTCCCTGGAATGTTAAAGATTAAGGAGGAATCACCTCCACGTAAAGGAGAGACGACAGCATGAACAAATTCACAGGTGAGAGATAACATGGTTTTGGGATAGAGAGGCAAAAAGGCAGTCGTAGGATTTTGCTGTTGTGCATGTTGAAAGGCATGGAGTGCTAGGAAACAAAGCTGGAGAAGGAGGTAGAAGTTAGATGACAGAGAGCCTCCCAAGCCATGTGGACAAATGCCACCTTTATCTTTGAAGTGAACACCATTGAAGTGAAAGGAAGTCATTTAAGAGTTTTAAATAGAGTTATCATAGGATCATATTTATTTATAGTTCATGATGTGGTAGGCCAAAAGAAGATACTGAAATACAATTGAGGTGAAGTAGGCTGGGCACTCAGATCAGAGGCAGAGATTCCCCTGTGATCATTTTAACTGCTTATGGCCAATGTTTGTCTTCCTTCCTGGTTTCTCTTGTACTGTACTATGAGCAGCATCCTGCATTCTCTTTCATCTTAGGGATATCTAGTATTCTCTTGTGACTGGGGGTACATGATATTCATATAATTAACATATCCGGAGAGTTTACCAGGCATTTGGGAGGCAATAACTCTGATGCTGAGATATCGGTAGGGCTCAGATAGTTCTGGGATTTTCCAGGGCTGAATATCACAAGATCTCAAGGGCCCTCTGAGGAAGTTAAAACAACTAAGCAGGAGCCCTGAAGAGGAACAGAGCTGAGGGCAAAGGATGTGAATGCACTAATCATCCATCTTCCTGAAAACTCCCCACTTCCACAAACTTGGTTCAGTTTATTTATACATCATCTCTAAAAATAAGACTCCTAACTAACAGTATTAAATTCAGGAAAGCTTATTTATTAAAAGCAACATTTATGTTTTTTAGAATTTAAAACACACTATTCTCTGGCACCCTGCCAGTGGGCCCTACTTTGGAATTTACATTCCCCAGTGTGACAAAGTTGGACTCATTGGTGGTTTCCCTATACATGGCTCTTCTGCCCCTCCATTTGAACCTATAGCTAGTACTAGAGTTGATAGGCATATGTCCAAAAGACTTAAATCTTTGGGCTGCCCATGTACCAGTTGAGCCCTGAATCTCAACAGATTTGTAACACCTATTCTTCAGTTCATTGGACTCACCCAGGACAACTAACAAGGAGGAGATGATGGACAACGACCATCCCAAGGAAAAGAGAGTCTGCAACTGCAAGCAAGATAGTCCCATCCATCTGCCCCATGGGATCTAAGCTCCTTTTCAATTAGAGGCAGAGGGAGCATCACCATCCCAGAATCCTGAGGATTGGGAAATGAATGATCTACTAGAGTAGACTTACTGGTATTCTAGTATAGACTTACTGTGATCCTAGCAATGGAAGAACTTTTATCATTGATGTGGAGGCAGTGGCCACTAGAGGTTTTGTTGGGAGGGAGAGGGAAAAATAGGTGTAATTTGGGGACATTTTTGGGACTTGGGAATTGTCCTGTATGAAATTGCAATAACAGATACAGGCCATTGTATATCTTGTAATAACTTACAAAAATGTGCAGGGGATAGTGTAAACTACGATGTAAACTATAGTCTACACTTAGTGGCAATGCTCCAAGATGTATTCATCCATTGTGGCAAATATACAACACTAATGAAGGATGTTGTTGATGTGGGAAAAGGTGAGAGGGCTAGGGAGTGGGGCACATGGGAATCCCCTATATTTTTTATGTAACATTTATGTAATCTAAGTTTTTTTTTTAAATAAAAAGTATACTAAAACAAAAACAAAAACAAAACACACTATTCTCATCAACATTATATGAATGAGGTTAGATTTTCATAACAACCCATATAAGTATATTTAAAAAAATATGAGTAAAATGCTATATTTACTTGCAATGGAAAACTAGTATAAAACAATAGCCATTATAAATATATAGTATTTTAGTTATCACTTTCTTTAATTCCTGTATATTTTAGGGAAGGGGTTATGTCCTCTCCTCCCTTTTAAACCTCTGTTTATTTACTTAAACATATCAGTCTTATAATTGGAGTAAATTCCGGCCTTGGCATAGTATACAGCAGTGATCTTTGAATTTCAAATGTCTCCAGTTGTGAGACTTCTTATGTAAAACTCTTACTACAGTTGCTATTAAGCAGCATCAATATAGTATTATAATTCTGTCGTCTAGAAATAGAAGAAAAGGAAACGATTTCTCATGAAATTGTATTTTAAATAATCTACAGCTATAGCACATTATCCTACAATTATAATCCTATCAAGCTTCTATTCGAGACATTGTAGAATCACTTAACTTAAACGAAAGAACCTCCCCCCGCCCAAAGTTACTAGAGAGAGAGAAAAAAAAATGTCGTGCAGTAGTCCTGGATCTTCAGAATTAGATCTATTGGGAAGTGAAATCAACTCAAAAAGTGACTCACTTCTCTTTCTAAGTTGTGCAGACAGAAGACTTAATACAGCACTTGGTGAAAAGACATTTCTTGTTATCAGTGGCGGATGTGATGAGCCAAAGCAGTACCCCAGTGGAAAGGACTATTTGGGAAGTCCCTGCTTTCCAGAATAGAAGTAGGACAGGGCATCTTCTTCTCAGGAACTGCCCCTGGAACAGTTCTGGAATATCTGAACTCTGAGAAGAAAAAGTGGAGAACTCTGGCCTGGGCCAGGTATTCACCACATTTAGGCTGGAGGTTTGAATAATAAAGAATGTCCTGAGTGTCTGTCAGTTCAAGAAGCAACAGGGCAAGCTTTGTCTTGCTCCTTTGGCGGACTTGCAGCATGGAGGATGGAGGTGACCTGGTGGAAGGATCTTGCTCCTGTGACTCTGGGGGTGTGTATCAGGTCTACACCCAGTACTGGGCCCTGGATCCGTGGGCCACCACTGCATGACACTCCTTTCTATGGGGGTTTGTGTAGATATTGGGTTCCATGGTAGTTCTCTGAGGCCTCTTCTAAATGCCCCATTGCGAACATCAGGGATGTAAGGATACTTTTTGGAAATGTTTAAATTCTTCCTCAAAAATATTTTTTTCTTTGCCTGGTATACATATTTTCTTTTTTTAAGTAACCAGTCAACAGAGTTATCAACTCTTTATGATGGGATTTTCTCCCATATGAAATAAACTGGCTTTGATAAGTATCTAGCTTTCACAAGAATGGCTAATTTCATCTGCTTTGGAAAAATCCTCCACTATCTTTGCAGTGTGAATTCTTTCTAAACTGGCTATTTGGTGAGAGTTTATTTCATTTTCTCAACACAGTCCAGGGAAGACATTTAAAGTCTCTGCTTTAGCTTTTACCTCTCTTTTCTAACTGCTTTTTTCCCTCCTGACTGCAGTGAAGGTTTCTCATTTCAGACTTATAATATATTCTTTTGGTGCATCAACTATTTTATCTCCTTCAGTTAATTTAGCATACATTTGGGTTTTTTTTCCTTCAAGAATTTGAAAGTAAATTTTAAATGAGTTTTTAAGTAAGCTCAGCTGAGACCAGCATGGCCACGCAGGGTAGCCCAGCCTGGTTCAACTATACTTAACTCAGTTATAACTATCAGTTTTTTCAAAACTTATTTGGATTCATCTTCCAAGAAGTCTTGGTTTTCAGATGTATTTGTCATATTCAGTTTCAAAATTCAACCATCCATGTTACCGTACCCAAGAACAGCAGTCATCCTCTCATCTTTAGCAAATGGGTACCTTCAGACTTTATCCAACTTTCTTTATCATTTCTAACTTGTTCCTTGTGCACTAGAGTATTTTGTTTTCATTTTACCTTTTTTTCTGCTTAATAAATTTGTTCACTCTTTCTCTCCATACATTCTTTAGTTCCTTGTGAAAGCAGTTTTATACTTTCCTGATGATAAGAATTTTCATCTGAAGGATTGTTTTTAGTGCTTTTTGAAGTTGTTCACTCTTCAGATGTATTTTAAAGGTTGTTTTGCTTGAAGTTACTTGAAATTGGCTGTGTTTTGATGCATCTTCTATAAACTGAATCTTTCTTCTAAGGTCAGCCACCAGCTCAACTTGGTTCTGAATGTTTAGATTTCCCTTTGTCACATTCTTTTCTAACTGGAGATCAGCAGAGAGGTCTCGTTTGAAGACAAAAAGATTAGAAGTCATCAGCATGTAGGTCATTTCTGAGCCTATGACAGTGGATGAAATTGACGAGAAGAGCATAGAATGGGAGGAGTAGTGGGAAAATAGAAGCCAGTGGATTGTACTGGAACCATAACTGGGGCCTCAACATCCTAATCTAATGCTTTATACCACCTTTTCATGCTTTTATTTACTGGGCCAGTCATCTCCTTGTCCTGGTGTGTTTTTAATTTTTCTAATTTATCTATTTCTGTAATATGCATTCATGCACCCATTCATTCAACACATATTTACTGAGCACTTACTTTGTACCAGGCATTGTGTTTGGCATTGGAGATATAAAAGTAAACAACAAAGTGGACACACTTCATCTATTTGTTCATGGAGTTGATAATCTAGAGAGGAAAGATACACTAACTAGCTAGCCATACAAATAAATATGAATTTTGATAAACACAATGGAGGAAATTATGGGATGTAATGAGAGCTAATGAAGGAGGAGAACATAATCAATATTGGAGGATTTAGCAAAGTGATATTTAATCTGAGACATGAGAGTTGAATGAGAACCAAGTAGATGAAAAGAGATGTCAAGAGCATTCCGGGCAGAAGGAACCTCCCAACTGAAAGACCTGAAACATGAAAGGGTTAAGTCATTCATGCAACTTAACTGTGCCAGTGTGGCTAGAGCATGGTGAATGAAGGGAGGGGTGGCATGAACTGTGTGGCTAGAGAGGCAAGCAGGGTCCCAATCATCTCTAAAACTAAATTACTAAGAAGCATCACAGACCAAGTCAAATATTCAAGTATGAGATCTCAGTCCTGTTGGAATTGCATATTAACAGAACAAAACTGCATGTTAAACTGACATGACAAGTGAAGATTTCATTCAGGCAGGAGAGGAATGCAGGCAGTTTTCACTTTGCAAAGTAGTGTGGGGCCACCAAAATGACTGTGTAATCAGAAAGCCTGCAAAGTGGTCTTAATAACCAATGGGAAAAATTACAATTATTCAGTGACCTTTACAAATTTTTTCAAGACATTAGTAACTCTCTCACTGTCAGTTATGAATGTTTAGAGAGATGTACTAATATTTATTTAGTACACTCCAATGTAAAACATTAGAAATATTGAGAATTAAAGTGTTTTGTTTCTTCATTAAAAAGCTTAACAAGAGTAGTTTGTACAATGCTTGACTTCTTTTTTCTGATTATATCAATTATGATACAATGCAAACATTTTTTTCTGTCTTGAGTATTGCCATACTCCTTTCTAAGTTTGGATCCACTTCTAACACTTTGCCCTTTAGGTTTTCAATGTCATGAAATATCTTTGAGAGTTCCTTAATGTGAATTTTTTTGTTGGCATCACTTCCTCTAGGACACCTTCATCCTTTTCATCACAACCACTTTCGTTATTTATGTGGATCAGCTCCCGTTCACTAAGTTCTTCCAGCTGTGTTTCTAGAGTCTGTTGAGCAGAGGCAGTGCTCTCATTCCCACAGCCAGCTATTTCTTCACTAACCCCATTTATATTTTATTTGAATTTCACTTCCAGCATTGTTACTCTTTGATTCCTTGCTGCACTTTCATCTTTTTTGGTCAATTCCATCTTTCAATTACCTATTTTTTCAGTAAAATGTTACATGAGTTTATCATTGGGAGGCAAGGCAGCAACACAACACTACCCTTTGCTGTCTGTGTGTGAACTGAATAACAGATATGCAATGACCAATTACTGACAGACTTTGAAAGAAGTTATGTGATTGGTTACTGAGCATGATGCACACCTGCTACTTTTGTAGTCATTTGTGGACTGAATAGCAGCAAAATATGCACTTTTCAGGTAATATTCTATGGTAACTAAGCTTTGAATTGTGTTGTTGGGGGGGTTGGTGTTATTTAACTAAACTGTGGTAACTGAAATTTGTGCATATTGGAACCATGCAAAGCAAGGAATGTCTGTACTTTGAAGGAAGGTTTACTGTGTATACTTTAGTCTATACTATATTCTGATTCTTTGATAATGACTGTGATTATTTCCATTTTTTAGAAGATAATACTGAGGCTCCAATAGTTCAGTGAACTTGGCCAGTGTCTCACAGTTATTAAGAAACTGAGCCAGGCTAGCACCAAATATATACTAGTTAAATGAAAGCATGAACATAAACACATGAAAATTTGCATTGCCAGGCCCACTTTCTTTGGTATTTGAATCATGTTTCTTCACTGTGAATTCCTGATTCAGGATGCCAGGCATATCACACTCCTTCCTCTGTCATATGTTTCTTTTCTGAAAAAATAGCAGATTCTGAGTAATTTTAGCACCAGATATCATTTCTCAAATTAATCAAATGACAAAGAATTGGTCCCCAAGAGTCTCTGGGAAACCAGCCATTATCTAAGAAAGCTATAATTTTAGTCACAGCAGACCCTATATGAGAGAGAAATATATAGAGAAAAAGGAAAAACAATCTCACCTATTTCACAATCACCTCTAATGTTTTTTTGCCTACTATATCCATATTCTTAATGAGAACTGAAATGAGTGAGGGGTCACTGGACATAATTAAATGAAAAACTAGTGGAATTGATTAACATAAAGGGGAAAGTTAAAGGTGTTAATATGTGTGCCACCTTCAGAAGAAATTTATTTTTTCTCTCCCCCTTTTTTTTAAGTTTTTGTTGGAATTCTTTCTATGACTTGAGTCTATTTTTTTAGGTGGACAACAACAACAAAAAAATCAAACTATTAAACTCCTAGTGAGAAAGAAGTGTCAGTGCAGGTAATTATGCTCAGGTTTTCATTTCAGTAAAAACACGAATTCTCATTAATTTCTCCAATCACATGCAAGCAGTTCTTAGAATCACAGTGACCACTAGAAGGGAGCCCATTACTACAAGGAATGCTTTATTGGACTCCAATTCTTTGCTGCCTTTTTTTCCCCAGTGGAATAAAAAAGCAATTTTATTGCTATAAATTCAATCTATTAATATATGATTTATGTATTTGCTGCAGTGTTTTATCATGAAGGAAAACAAGGGTGCAACATTGCTTGCTGTGTTAAAAAAAAAAAGTATATCCTGCTGGAGAAAGAAGGGGGAAAAAGAGGACATAATATGGAGTTTAACAGCCTGAGGAAAGTTATGGAGGATAAAAAGAAGTACATGGCATAGTCAGGGCTTAAATTTATGGGGCATGGGAATGGAAGCAGATGAAACTGGAAAATTTAACTGGATGTCCTTTCCATGCTATTGTAAAGGGTTTGGTTTTCATACCATGGTATTTGAGTCTATGTGGAAATACTTTAAGGAAGAAAATAATATGCTTAGATCTCCATTTTAAAAAGATTATATTATCAATAGTCAGGAGGATATTAATTAAAAGAGAGTGCTTTATTTGTGTGGATAACACCTTTATATAAATCCAAAAGTCAAACAGGCAAAATGTGAAAAAGATGATTTGTTATTTATTCATTTAATGCATGGGTGTTTAAAAACAATTTTGACTCTTTTATCCCCCTGAAGCTTGATTTCCCAACACATTGTTAATAGGTCTTTGTGCTTGTAGAGAGAAAAAAGACTCATTCTTTTTCCCTGAAATTATCTCTTCATATCAAAGTTGTGCTTATAGACTTGCCAAGATCAAAGTATAATCAGCTACATTTGAATAGTTCTTCCAGATCATTTCTTGCTATGAAACACCATGGACCACAAATAAAGAAAATCCAAATTTTAAAATAGAAAGAAAAGTGAAATATTGACACCCAAGAAAGCTCTGGGGAAAAAGTTGGTCATGCTTGCCTCAGGTCTGAAGTGGCTATTGAATTGAAAATTTCCATTTGCCTTTTCTCCTTTTGTCTCCACTCAGTAACCAACATGCTCTAGGCCATTTGATTTAATCATGTTACTCTCCTCCTTAAAAGCATAGAGAATCTTTCCAGTGATAACATGGTCCCCAAACGCTTCTTGATCCCACCCTGCTCACAGTTCCAATCCCATTTCTTACCCCTCTTCCTTTCATTCATTGGCCTTTAAAAAAATTTCCCACAACTGCCTCAAAAGTTTCACATAACTCATATCTCTTCTTGGAAGTCTCTTCCTGACCTTTTACAACTGGAATAATTCCTGTTTGTCCCCCAAGTTAGTCTGTGTCATGGCACCTTTACTTGTTCCTTCATATTGTTTATCAAAATCTGCAATTACACATTCACTTATGCCTTTAAATGTGTTTCCCCACTGGACTGAAAGCTCCATGAGGAGAAGAACCCGGTCTGCTTTGTTCCCCACTGCAAGGGAGAGGAGCATCTAGCCCAGTGATTGACAAATAGTAAGTACTCTCGTCCTTTGGATTGAATGAAGTTTTATTTAATAGACTTCTAGATGATCATGCCATATATTAGCAGGGCTTAACTCACCATTTTCATGAAAATCCATGAAAAGATAAAATCTGCTAAACTTTTAGATTAAAGAGAAGAAATTTCCAAATTCCAATGAAATGCTTCCAACCACATTGACCAAAGGAATGGATTGAACAACTTCTTGTTAATATTTGGATTTGCTGGACCTCAAAGGAAGGCAGGAAAAGTCTTTGCCTCTGGAAATTCAGGTAGCCAACAAGTACCACTTGATCACTTTTTTAAACTCACAAGAATAATCTCTCTCTGCTCACAAATAGGTTCTTTGTTTTCAAAGAATTCTAGAGACCACATTTCTAATACCCCTAGATGGTCAGGAGAATAGACATTGTTGACCAGTGGCTATCTGCACCCAGGGTCACAAGACTTGCTTTGCCAACAAGGATGGAGTCAGGAGTCTGTGAACAGTACGTACTGTGGATTATCTCCTTTTGTAGACAACTCTTGTACAGGAGGAACTGTTTTCTTAAAGACAGTTCCTGATTCTGGTTTCCTAATTCTACTTCTAGTCAGCCTTTCTGCACAGCATTGTTTTCAGGAAGAGAGAAAGCCCTCTTTAAAATGATGTAACTGTCCCCCTTTTCTAAATAAATTCTTTAATCTTTCCTCTTTGTCTTGATTTGGACTTTCATGTTGAATCATCAATTTTTCCATGCCCTTTCCAATTAATTTAGTAGGCTAAATTTGTGCCAAATAAATAATGAGTTTCTAAATTAGCTGATAACATAATGGAACATAGATTTAATTAATTCACTATCAGGGGCCTTCTGCAGACAATTGTAAGTACATAGCATAAAATGATGGTATTTATTAATATGGAAACTCTTCTTATTTTAACAAATTGTTTTAATAACCAGAATTTAATATGGAGACCTTCTTGTTCTCATCTTTGTAAACAGCTGGATTTGGGTCAAGCAAAGACACACTGATATTCAGTGCTTTTAATTTCCTATGAAGTTCTTTAGTTTCACTTTATGTAGCATTAAGAATAGTTAACAGCCATTGTTTAACTATTCATGATAGTTTTAGTAATTATTTACCCACACATTAGAGGCATAAACTCTTCCCCCCTCCCACAGCTAAATAGCCCCTTTGAAGCTCTCCTAATGCAACATGGGTCTTCAAACTAAGAAATTAAAAATAAATGTGAACATAAAACTTAGCAGAAACACTGTCTCTTAAGTCCTTTGAGCACAAGTGGGGCTGTTAGGTATCTCTGACCTAATAGAGGAATGTTCTTTTATTTCCCCTCCTGTGGCCCCAATGCAGGAAACACAGCAAACTTCCCTCTGTACTGCCACCCCATGGGACCCCTCTTAAAGGCCTTGCCAACCACATGTGCTGGCTCTAGGCTGGATTCACAGGCCCTCCATTCTCCTTTGCTTTTTTTTTTTTTTTTTTTTTTAAAGTATATCTATACATTCTTCTTATTTAGAAAAAATTTTTACAAACAAGCTTTCTCCTATCCTCCCACTCCCAACCTCTATTCTTCTATCTCTGTGAATTTGCTATTTTTAATAATCTTTTATAAATGATAGCACATAATTTTTGTCTTTCTGTGCCTTGCTTATTTCACTGAGCATAATGTTTTCAAGGTTCTTCTATGATGCAGCTTTTCTCATGACTTCATTCTTTCTTATGGCAGCATAATAAAGGTATAACTTACACAGTGATTTCTGTTATCTGCCTTTCTCTGGGCCACCAGGCTGACAGCTTTCTTCCACAACTGACTTAGTGTATGTACTATGACCCTATTTTCCTCTGTTTCCCCACATGGATCCTTATATGCTGGCCATTTCAGTAGAATTCTGGGAGTCCATGAGTTGGTAGGGATTGCACAATAACTGGGAACTTCTGCTTGGACAACATGATTTGATCAAATAACATCCACTAATAACTCTGATTTCTTTCTGTATAAAATGCATGTATTGTCAATATAATTACTTGCCCTATTAAATCCACTGGATTGTTTGGAGAATCAAATTAGATTATGATCATGAAAACTATCAGTTTCTATAGAAATAACTTAAAATTCACGTAACCCCTGGCAAATTACTTTATCTCAAGTATTCTGTACAATTAAGATACTTATGTTATTGTTATATATTTTTACTAGATCTTCAAAGAAACCATGTGTCAAGTATCTGTATGAGTAGTAAAGTATCTATAAAGTATCTGCAATGAAGTATCTAAAGTGTAAAATATCATATTGGTAGTAACGAAAGTAATGATTCCCATTATTTTTATAATCAGGAGAGATATTCAATCACTTTTATTCTATACATTTAGCATGCCTCCTGAGTTGAAAAAAATCAACATTACATTATGTTGGTCAGAGAGTTTGTTGAGCTTAGAAAAAGTTATCAGAGCCTTAACGTGGCTTTTCCCACATCCATCCTATGACTGGAAATACTTACCTTTTCACACCAACCCACAACCCAAAGCCTCGTCTATCTGGAATTAGGGAACTAAATTATTCCTATATAATCTTAATTTTCTCAGGAGTTGTTTTTATTTTTAAAAGAAAGTTTCTTCACTCAAATGCTTCTGTATTGGAATATGTGGAAATAGAAAGATAGCAGACAAAAGAAAAAACTAGATTATAATGGTCCTTCTTAATACAGGCTGGGTTTCTCCTTTGACAAAGACCAGTGAAAGCTCCCTGTGACAAATAAAAATGTAAACCATGCACCACAGCTCTTTGAAAGGTTGTTAAGCCCTATAGAAAAATGGATTTTTAAATAAAAGCATAACATAAGAAAAGTGGTCACAAGAACAAGCAAAGCAAAAGATGGCTTTTTAAAGGCCGTTAGAGATTTGGGATTCTATAGACAATCTTATGAACATAGGGTAGAATAGGAAAGGTGAATAGGGGTCAGGCTGGAGTTTCCAGACACAAAGGGAAAAAATATTAAATAATGAGCCAGAGAAGGAAAGAGGAATGTATCAGCCAGTGTTCAGTCAGGAAGGCAGAATTGCCATGAATGTTTAAAGATAAGGGATTTATTATAGGAATTTGAGATTATGTAATTTGGAGAGAAGCTGGAGAAGTGAAGATCTGGGAGTGGGGTTGGAAGTTCAGAGGCGGCATCCCTGAGCAGTCAATCTAGAAGCCAAGCACCTGCAGGGGCAAAGTACAAGTGAGGAGAGGGCAATGGTGGAGAGGCCTGCAGGAAGCTACTGTCTCCGTGTGTCTGCAGTCAAGGTTCAAGCGGTGAGCCTGGGACTACTGCCAGCAGGCAGGAAGAAGCCCAGACACAGCTTCTCTTTGGAGGAGAGCAAGGACAAGTGAACTCGCCAATAGCTTCTGCGTCTGCCATTACCACATCTGTCCAAACAAAGAACAGAGAGTAGTGGCCAGTGTTTTAATTCCTCTTCTGAATCTCAGATAGATGCCTTTTTGGGTCTACTCTAATCCAAATCATATGGAGGTGAGGATTCTTAAACTTAGCTCTAAGTGTAACCAAGCTGACACAGCACAATCCATCACAGCCAACCTAAAAGGCAGGCTGAGTGAGGTCTGTGGAAAAACGGGGGGTGGAAGAATGCACACATCTTATGAGCAGTGATTCAACTGGGTAATTTATGAGGAGGAATGGGAACATAGAATTTGCTCAGTATCTTAAGTGGTATGGAGCAGAAATAGATGGGACTTTAAGTAATATTGCAAATCAAGCTGCTGAAAATATGTTGGGTTGTATGATAAAGAGAAAGAAGGGGGAGTAAAGGTGAGTACTGTAAAAAATTAAAGAAAATGTTCTGTCATGTGCTGAGAAGTGTCTAGTAAAACACATTCTCACTGGTTATCCAACAGACATATTTGTAAGCAAGCTATGATATCTCCATCTTTTTTCCAAGAAAAAAGTGATTTGGGCTGAGATGAGTGTGAAACCTGTGTAGGTTTTATTTGGGATTTCTCTGCACATGAATCAGTACTAAGCAGTACAAAACATTCTGGTGCTCAGGAGAAGAAAGATAGATTTCTATAGGTCACTAAAATAGAAAGGATTACTAGCTGTCCTACAGCTGAAAGTTACCAAAGAGCTAAATTTATACCTGTTGGGAGAAACTTTGTGCCTCTGGGTAGATGAACTCCGCAAGAAAATTCTTAAAGGGAAAGTCAACTTCTTACACACAATGTGTCAATAATATTACCTACAATTTCTTTTGAAGGATCTGTTCTTTTCCAGGTTCCCTCTGTGCCAAGTATTCCCTCATTCCACCCATTCCCTCCAGATAGCTTGCTAGATAAAGATACAGATACAGACATGTATAGATATAGAAGTAATAGATATAGATATGGATATGGATACAGTATAGATATGGATATAAGTATAAATACAGATATAGAAGTAATAGATTTAGATATGGATATGGATACAGGTATAGATATAGATATTGATATAGGTATAGATAGATATAGACATAGATTTATAGATAATGTATCCATCACAGAACATGTATGTATGTATATGTGTATGTGTGTGTGTGTGTGTGTATATAATTTATTGATTTAATCTTTATTTTTTATTTTTTGGGAGGCTCCGACTAGGTATTGAACCCATGACCTTGTACATATGAAGCAGGTGCTCACACTGAGCTACACCCATTCCCTGCAGTAGCCATTTTTATCCTCATTTTATAAATGAGGAAACTCAGACTCAGAGAGACTAAAGAGCAGCAAGAAGTCATTGAGGTCATAAGCTGCAGAGTGAGATTCAAACACAGGCTTGATTGTTCCAAGTTTCTTCTCCTACAAGCCACTCCCTGAGCCTGGTCTCATGGGAATACATGCCTATTTGCAAACATGTCTCATCATCAGGCCTGGTTCTAATATTTATGGGTCTCAGGGCAAGTATATAAATGAAGATCCACATCTAAAAGTCTAAATGTATGAAAGTTATAAATCAAAACAACAAACTGTTCTATCCTTGTTTCGAGGAATATGCCTTCATAAGAACTTGGAAGGCCCAGTTTGATTTCAGAAACCTTGGCCTCCATGGATTTTCCATACCTGCTTCCCATCTCCCTTTTGTTCCCAGCCCTGGTTCTCTTTTTTCACCATGAAGGATCTTATACATAAGTGTGTGGACACTCCAGTCCATATATCCACAGTCCCGCTAACTTTTCCTGCTCACAGCTGCGCCTTGACCACCTCTCAACCTAGAGCTGTACACATGTGCATCATGGTCTACCTCAAAAAAGAGGCCCAACACTGGAAGTGGGCTTGGAGCAGTCTGGGCCAGATACTGCAGGTTCCTGGGTACTCAAAGTCTAGTCTAGTCAAGAAGAAGGGGGCTAGTAGTCAATGAGGGAGATGCACAGCCAGAGGAGGGCCGGAGAAGGGCAGAAGCCTGGAGGCCTGGGTTGAAGAGCATATGGCTCGCATTTCTTTCATTTCATGCAACAATTAAATATCAGTGACAGTTAATGACTTCCATGCTTTTGAAATAACCACCTGTTACCTGCTCATATGTCAACATCAGAGAGCAGAAATTGAGGGCCTTTCTGACCCTCTCTCCAAACTTTCCCCTACCACCTCATTATGCTCAGTCACCTAAATCTGAGAAAAGAAAAGAGAGAGGACAGGTCCAAAAATACCAGTTCAAACCACTAGATATATTTTAAAAATTTAGAAAGAATTTTGGTGTATGTTGGCTGCATGACAGATCTGTAATCCTCTCAGCAGATGCTTAAAATGAGCTAGAAAGAACAAAACTCATTCCATTGTGAGCTTGCCTGCCAATGTACTCCCTAGAATCTGAGCCAATAATTCATGCAGAGTGATGTTACTTACCAAATTGTTCCATGTTCTCCCTTTTATATCCATCATAAGAATTATCTCAGGCTCCAAGAAGCTTCAAAATTAAAGAATTAAGAATTGAAAAATAAGATCCTCAGATCTCACTCATTAAAAACTCATTTCATGCCTTTTATCCATGTAACTTGTTTTGTTCTTTTAAATCAATGTATATTTGATAAGAGAAAATTTAAATTGGTTTCTGTTGACATTTTTCATGTTGTAAACATACATAATGCAGGTTCTGCCAGGAAGATGTGTAGAGTGCTGAAATTCCTGGAGTCAGTACTCACTGGCAGTCTTAAGAGACTCTGAGTACACAACACATAATGTAGAAAATTGGTCAGGGACTTTACTGTTCCCATGGAAATTAGCATATTTACCTAAAGAGTGATACAAACTAAAGTTTCAGGATAAATTTCATCTAATGCAATAGCTTTGCGTTTAGGAATATAATATAGATGTTGAGGCTAAAGACTGAAGAGAATCTAACATCTGTAGCTGGAAAAAAGCTTCCCTAAGAACATCATAGTACTAATTATTTTAATAAACGAATCTACTTGCAGCTTAAGGGAAGACCTATGCTTAGACCGTAAAGATCAGCTTTCTGAAAAAAATTGATGTAGGATCACATCTTCTTATTCCTAAATACAGTGAAATATCAAATCAGGCAGTCACTAAGAAATGTAATGAAAGCAGAATAAAATCATTTAAACAAACACACATGTAGGGTTCAGAACATAAATGAAAGCAATACCTCCTTAATGAATTTAATTTTTTCCTAATGCGGACATTAACTGTCATTGGTGTTTAGTTGTTGTGTGAAATGATAATGTTTGTAGCTGGATGAGACCTTAGAGATATTCTACATTGGCTGTTCCCCTAATTGGATGATCATGAAAACCATCTGGAACAGTACTTTTCAAACTTTGAAGTAGATATAATCACCTGGGCATCTTGTGAAAATGAAGCTTCTGATTCGGTATGCCTGGGATAGGGACCAAGATTATGCATTTCTAACAAGCTTCTGGATGATGCCAATGCTACTGGCCTGTGCACCATACTTTGGGTGGTGAAGACTTAGAGACCTGTGTAAAAATACTGATTTTGAGGTCTCACTCCCAGAGATTCCAATTTAGTGGGATGGATCTAGAAAATTTCCACATTTTATAGATGAGGAAACTGAGGTTCAAAGAGGTGCAGCGACAGCATGGAAACATCATAGTCCATTGTCGGGCCAAAGGCCTCCTAAATCTCAGTCCGCTGCTGTCTCACTTACTGCATACTGTTACCCGTTGTATGGATATCTTCCTTGTTTTACAATCCCATATGGCACCAAGCTCAGAAGGGTTGAATTCTCTAAGTTTGCCATCTTGAAATTCTTAATAATGATTTTAGCTGTAAATTTATGCTTTGTCATTGAAGCCCGAGGGTACAAATGAGCATGTGTGGAGTGAGGCAGTGGAACCCCGCCCCCCCCCCCCCCCGCTCAAGTGTGGTCCCAACTCCTGCTGCTCCCCCGCAACTCCAGGACAGTTCTCACTGCCGGTTCCACACCCCCTGGTATCCCAGGTCCCACTTGGCCATCCCCTGCCCACCTCTGCCCCAGATGGCTGCCTGGAGTGAAGACTGGTCACGTGGGTGAGGGGGAGCCTGTGTTCTACCAGCACTCTCCACCCCGTGTGGAGACTTGGGTGTGGATGTGAGTGTGTGGGGTTAGGTTTGAGAGTGCCCAGTAGTGACACAGAGCAGGGCTTGCAATTTGATGACCTGTTTGTCAGGTGACTTGGCAGGAGCCTTTAGTCCACTCTCCATATAGTTATCAAGCATGACCTGGAGGAGAGATTTGTGGATGGGGCAGTGGGACCATGGGAAGGGGAGATTGACCTCCTTACCCCCAGCCGGGGCCCTGAATTTTCATTTTGCATTGGGCCCCACAAATTATGGTAGCTGGACCTGTTTGCTGCTTTGTATGGTAGATTCCTGAATAGGGCTGTAGCCAGAGGATATCCTGGGAATATCCTTAAAGGTCTGATTTTCTTCACCTTCTATGGACTAGGTAAAGTCTCACTTCTGATGGCTACCGTGTTACTGATTTAAACAATGGAAGACTTTAAACTTACTACTGTAAACCATCTTTTCAAGGCAATGTAACTGTTGGGTTATGTTTTGAATGTGTGCCTAATTGGTATAAAAGGAACAGTGAGCCAGCTGAGCGCACCTGATGGTGAGTCGCAGGGAGGAAGGAAGCGCGGTTCTTCCTGAAGGCATAGGTAGGCAGGGTGCTGTCCTGCTGCGGAAGTGCTGCCTCTCCCGGACTAGGAAAGGCAAGGCGCACTCAAGGGGACTGACGCGCTGCCATGACAAGCTCCTTTCATCTTTTGCCCTTGTCTGTGTGTCCCCAAATCCACCAGACAGTGAGGTTACAGGGCATGGGCTCTGCTGGGGATATCCCTTTTACTGGGGTTCCTGGAGTGGCACTGAAGGAGGCAGTCCCAGTTAAGGTGTGTGCTTACTCAGAGTGAGAGTAGGCAGTGCTCCTTGCTTTCAGGTACTGCCAAAGGTACCTGAAAGTCCTAGAGACAGCTTTGTAGCCTGAGAAACTGTCGGAAAGGACACAGGGGCATAACTGCCAAGTGGTTCAACAAGATACTACCTCAGAAGTGAGGCCATTTTTTTTTCCTTCACAAAAAAATAGAATGGTATCCATGTGTCTGTCTAAGGAGAAATCCATTTTCTGAACACAACCAGTAAATGTCTCATCACCTCAGTATGCAAAGAGAAGCAGAATGAAGAAAACAGAAAACAGAGGGAGCTGGCCAGAGCCCTAAGACAGGAGACAGGCAACAGCAGAGAAATTACAATTATAAACTACCAAGACTGAGGGCATTTCAAACAATGATAAGGGACTCAACACAAGAAAGGACCTCCCGGGAACAGACTGCTGTGTGGTAAGAACAGTGAAAGGCCCACAAGAGGATCAGCAAAACTGAGGCCACACAAGAAGGAAGTTCAGGCTAAAGCCAAAGACAAACCGTTCTGGGAGCCTCATTTGACTCCAAGTCCTCACTGCTCTTTGAGAGAGGAGTAATATGAATTTCATGTGAGAAAAAAGTCTTTGCAACCTGTTTTAATTAAGCTGATTAACAACGTAACAAACGCTATGTGATTCACATTCTGCATCGAGGGTTGGTCATTTTTAAAAATTCCTCTGCAAAGTCTTGTCAAAGACAAATGAACTGGAAGGATCCCGGTTCTCTACTTGGTGCAAAAGTTTTGGGCCCAGAGAGGTAAGCAGATTCCCATGGAATGTTGCCTTTACCAAACTTATTTCTTTCACATTGTGTTAAGCATGGTACAATGTCACCTTAACCACAGTACCTTTAATTATTCAACTGTCCAAAGTGCACCACGATGTTGGTCTATGATAGCACAGTTAAAGAGCTGAGTTAGAAATTTCGCTTCTGAATTTTGGTGTCTGAAGGTACAACAGAAATGGGTGGAACAATTGCTGAAAATGGCTAGTGGGAGAAAAGGTTGCTCCCAGTACCAACAAAACAAAACCAAACCTATAAAACATTTTACTTCAGCCTTTTCACATTATACTCTAAAACTCAAAGAAGAAAAGTTCATTTACATGAAAGTACATCAGGTTCCAGAACTGTGGTGAGAACATAAATCTTTAATAGAGATGAAATAAAGGAAGGGTTTTAGTAGCTTGCCCTTATTGTTATGCTAAACCCTCATAGTAAATTGAAATTGTTAAGGGAAAGAATGAAATGAAATTCTGAAATGCTCCCTTTCCCAGCTCCAGATTTATTGAATAGGATTTTAATGCTTTGTCAGTTGTTTGTGGTAGAAACAATCTGTATTATATTTAAATAACTTTCTTATAGAACTAGTTTACTTAGGGTGTTTATTGGGAATGGCTGCAAAATTTTATAAAAGGATTTTCAGCATGTGAGGATATAATCGTAAGCTTTTTCTCATTTAATCTATTTATTCATTTTAAGGTAATGGATCATCCTTGTATTTCGTTAATAAACCTTAATTACTAAAGCCCTTTTTTCTTTTGATGTATTACTGGATTCAGACCTTTGTTTCTGTTAATAAATAGCTATTCCTTTCACTTTTTTTAAAAAAACAATGTCTAGCATTAAAATTATTCTGAATTCATGAACAAAGTAAGGATCTTTTATTCTCTCTATCCCAGAATAATTTAAACATCATGATATTACCTGTTCTGTAGCTGTGAACCCATCAGGTATTGGTGTTTTTTTAATTGTAGATCTAAAAGTCTAATTTCTCATAACTTCTGATAGCCATCTATTTAAGTTTTCCACTTCTTCATAGGCCATTTTTAATATATTATTCTTTTCTCTACATCTTCAAGTTTATCATGACATTGCATACGATATCTTTCTTACTTTATTTTTTCTGACATCTATAGTTTTATTTCCATTCTCATTTCCAATCTTGTATATATATATATATATATTTATCTCATTTTATTCCTTCGGCTGACAAGAAGATTTTCTGTTTAATGGTATTTTCAAATAAGAGGTTAATAATTTATTATTCTATTGTGGTTTTGTTTCCCATCCTATTAATTTTAGGTTTTATGATTATCCTTTCTCTTTCATTTTTCTTTTGATTTATTTTAATATTCTTTTATTAATTTCTCAAGATGAGTTCTAATATATATATATATATATTCCAGTTTATCTATTGTATTATTTAGTTTCTCAGTTTCCTTACTTGATTTTGACCTTAAGGTCTTAGATAATTTTATTACATTTCCACTATAATTTTATTTATATAAATTTTCCCTTGTATTTCTAACATATTTTCCTTATATTCTTAGCTGCTTTGCTACTTATACTGGCTTATGATTGTTACATCAACATGAATGGTGCCTATTGTGATTGAAAATGTCCTTCTTCCCACTGCTTACTGCTTTAAATCTTATAGCTAAGCTTTTTTGATGAAAATTTATGTTCTTGCTTTTTTTACATTTTTGCATTTACCTGGTAACTTTTGGCTTATCCCTTTATTTCAACTGTGTTTTGTGTGTGTGTGTTTTTAATCACTGAATTTGAAACAAATTTCTTGTGAACAGCACATTGCCGATTTTGTTTTTTAAGGTATTTGGAAGCCTTTGTCTTTTCATGGAAGAATTCGGTTAGAAGATTCAGTTTTAAAGACAAAGTAGAGCCAAGAAGGGAGACTGTTTCTGCATATTTAAGTAGATTGTGCTCCAAAGACATGGAAATTGTTGAGGCAGGAGAGCTAACTAGCCTCATACAGAAAGGTGTTTCTATAGGGAATACGACACAAATTCCAATTAATTAAGAGCGTCACAAAGGTTCCCCTTGAAACATTTCTCATCAAAGAGTATTCTGTGGGGAAGAAACCAAAAGCTAAACAGGCCAGGAAGCCAAGACAAGAAAAAGAAGAAAAAAGAAAGCGAGTAACCAGATAATGTAAGTCACAACTGTGTCAATTAGGGAGCAGGAGATGCAGTAGGATTTTCCAGACAAAATTGAAGGTCCAGTGTTGTCAACCAGGGTGAGCTCTTGCACAGCTAATGTATCCCTGAGTGTGAACTGAGTAACATGAAGAGAGGAGTCCTCACCAATGGATTAATAAGGAAGGAATGGTGCTGGCCCCAAAACTTAACCAGCTATGCCAAAGGCAAGAGTGATCCATGTTTTGTGAGGACTGAAGCTTAAAACTCTTTTTAAAAAGGAATACAAAATTAGGTGCAACTATGAATATTTATTGAGATAATAAATCACAACACATGACTGGGGCTTGAAGATTCAGGTTTTTCTTCTTATATCCCTTTGGAGTACTTACAAGAAATGCGTGCATAGAAATGCTGCCTGTTTGAGCCCAGTGTTTGGCTCTGTGGAGAATGTTCAACAACTCCCAGAACTGGCAGAAGCTGGGTAAGGGAGTGGTCCTGCAGTTTAAGTTCACTTAGCCTAGAGGTAAATTTGCCTCTGGTCAAAATGTTGGCTTCTACAGGGGTAAAGTAAGGGTTTTATCAGTTCAGTATGGGCTAACCCAGGCAGCCAGGCAATTCTAAAGCAAAGGGATGCTACAAAAATGCAGATTTACTGGTCCAAAAGGTCAGGATGATTTGAGGACTCAATCGCAAATGCTTAATTTCAGAACATTTAGAGTTGTTTAAGTGTATGTTACTGATTATCAGTGGAAGAGCCTAATTCCTGGGAAAAATAAAACAGGAAGCAAGATTTCAGGACCTGTGAATCCTGAGCATTTGGCAGCATGACTCATTCTCCTGAAGAGTGGGTCTAGGTTCTATAAAGAGACAGGAGCTCAATTAAAGGACGTTTGACAAATAATCCTAAACTTAAGCATGTCGTTTTTAATTTTGTTGTTAATTATAAACCAGTTATCAAAGTCTGAAGGAGCTAGAGTTGAGTACAAGGAGTGTTGATCAGAAGAAGAAAGGACTAGTTACCAACCTCCTGTTGGTCAGTGAAGTCAGTAGAAGGATCACGGTCCTCTCCGGGAATGAGATTAATTCCTCTAAAGGCCAGCAGCCCAGCACTAGATAATGGACAGTCATTCCAAAGAAGATGATTAATCGAAATCCCTTATTCCAAAAGAGTTTGGGGAGAAATAAACTTTTGATGGGATAACTCTGGATTTAAAGCCATGGAAACTGAGAATTTTCTGGTGAGGCACCCTCTCAAAGATTCAGGCATTGTCAGGCCTTGCCTCTTCCGAAAGTGTACTACGTGTCAACCCCTTCCCCTGGGGAATTGTGTGAGCCTGAATCTAGGAATGTATTAGGAGCTCATCCTCATCTGGGGTAATAATGGAAACCATGTCAGCTGTATTGCCAACAACCAGAAGTCGGATCACTGACCTAAGTCCAAATCCTGTGTAACTGGCCTGAACCCCTGATGAGTTTATGTGTATTTGTGATTTCTTCCAATTATGTTCATTTTATATTAATAAAGGCCGTCCTCCATTTAATGATTTTGCCTGATTCTTTGCTAAGGACTTGAGCCCTACTTGGAAAGAACTTGACAATTCATTGAGCCTTCCAGCATCCTCATTCTGAAAAATGGATTCCATGTCTCTCAGTCTTAACTGTGGTTCTTCTTCATACTTAAGAGACCCCATTCCCCAAAGAGATCCTATTATTTCTTGAAAGAAGAATTTCTGAAATTTGCCATTGCTTGCTGACCTTTGTTTTAGTGCTTTGTTAATTGTGTCAGCTCTATCCTTGCTCACTAAATTCCTCATAACTGAGGTCGTATGGTTTATGGTTTCCTGTGCAAGACCTTGAACTTTATAACCCTTTATTAAGGAAGCATCAGGTGTAAGTAAAATTAAGAGAGTTGAAAGACAACTGTGTTTTAGGTTTAATGCAATGCTCCCAGATAAAATCTTAGACAAAGCCTTTTATGTGTCCCCACTGAACAAATTATGAGGCTAGTGAGATTGGCCTAATGTCTAAGACAGTCTGAAGTAATGAAGACCATGATGCCTTACTTCTATTGTATCTAAAACTTAATTTGGTCTTAGTCTTGGGGATTTGGTCTCCATTAATCTCACTACTTATGACACATATAAGAACTGAGTCTGAGGAGTATGAGTCACCCTATTTTTGGGTGTGAGTTTGTGTGGGGATACAGCATTTAATAAATCTTTGAATTTGTTTTTGTGTCAGTTAATGTTTATCATAAACTTTTCTGTGTGAGAATTCTACATTAACAAAATTTGCCTTTAACATTTACTTAGTGGAGAATGTGAAAAGAAACTAAGGCAAAACTGCAACTTAAAGCACCATTCACCATATGCACTTCCTTGAAACAAAGAAGTGCCTTCTCTAGCAATAGAGTTATGATACATTTGAACCATGGTTTTCTACAAGTTTTTATTTTATGGGGCCCAGACCCTGGATCAGTTGTAGAGAATATTTGGGATTTATAAAGTCCCGATCTCCACCACAGTTGTAAATGTGGAGGATGTGTTTTATGGGATGAAAGATGTAACTTCATACTTTTGAAATGAAGATTAAAAGCTGAATCTAAATATAGGAAAGTTGAACAGGTGTCAAAATATTCAAGGCTGGGGTGTAAAACCATATTCTCATCTAACTGTAACTATAAGTGTATCTGTAAATTGTATTGTTAATAAAATAGATACAATTTATTGAGCGCTTTCTCTCATATAGGAACTGTTTTAAGCATCTGGAATGAACTAAGTTATTAAAATGTCACAATAACCCTATAAGGTAGGTATTATCATTAATAACATTTTCCATACTGGGAACTATGGCACAGAAACGTTAAATAGCTTGCTGTGACAGAAGCTGCTAGCTGCTCATCAAAACCCATGTTCTTTTATTTCTGAAAACATAGTTAAACTTCAATTCCAGCCTCTTTTGTAGTTAAGTGTGGTCATATGCCTGAGTTCTAGCTGGTGCAGTGTGAGTAGAAGTGACACATGGCCCATTTCCAGACCAATATTTATAATAAGTGCCTCCTCCATGTCCTGCTTTTCCTTCTAGCATCTGTATAGAGAAGACGATGAAATGAATCAGCAATGTAATTGAGAAATAAAGTTTTAGTGAACTGTTTTCCATTTGGGGTTTAATTTTTCTGGCAGACTAGCCTACCCTAACACTTGCCCAAGTTCCTACAGATAATAAAGCAGGACCCAAACTTGAACCCAGGCAGTCTTCCTCAGACTCTATGGCTCTTAAGCATGATACTATACCCACAACCAAAAGCTAAAATAAAGGAAAATTCCTCCTAGTGGGTTACTATGTTTCTGGAATTGATATTAGGGGAGACCTGGAAGAAAATCAAAAGCACATCTGAGAAATATTCCAAGCAAAAAATTAAAGTTTGTACTAAGATATAAACATTTATTTGTATTTGGATTATTTTATAATTTCTGCTTTTCCTTCAGTATTGTCCTGTTAAATTAGAAGTTAAATGGAATACTTTTTTTAAAAATTACTATTTGTTATCACTAGACTTTTTGTTATCACTAGAGACAAAGGAAACATTTTAGAAAAATTGAGTTAATATGTAGAAAAATATGGTTATTGTTACTTTAAAATTGGTAGTTACTGGATAATGTTGTGAATATACCATTAAAGCTGATATTTCAATTTTAAAATCTACTTTAGGTGATAGAGAATAAAATTTTGTCAAATTTATGCTACATTTTTATAGTTCGTTCCTTAGAAACACAGAATGGTCTTTGTACCATAATTTATAATTATATTTCATATCTTAGTTTTATTCTTTATTAAGCTACAATGTTAAATATAAAATATAAATGAATAGACATATTTAAAAGCCTAATGCAGCTTCAATTTTATTTTGAATCTCAGTTGGAAACCTTATTTCTTGAGCATTGTATCTCTCAATATTATTTAGGATAAAATAATACATTTCCATTATGACTGAATTTGTTTTAATAATTATTGATATAAAATGGCATCAAGTCTTAACAGAAATGACATACAGAATTTGATATACTTCTCTGTGGCTATTTTGGCTATAATTACCATAAATTATAAAATTGGATAAAAGTATGAACACTTGCAAAATGAAATAAATTGATAGTTCAGTAAGTTTGCCATCATGTTTTAAACTGTGTCATGTTTGCCTGGAAATTAAATTCAACAATAGTAAGGAATGTCTGGAATATGCTGTACATATAAGAGTGATGATCAAAATTCAAAATGCTCAGGTAGCAGTGATGCCACACACACAGTAATTTACTGAAATAACAAGGTAGGTACAGAGTAGTATACTCATTTATGCCTTGTGGATATACAATGGAGAACTAATATCTCCAAGCCAAGTATGAACACCAATATTTATACTTTTCAATACTCTATCCTCGCTTTGATTATAAAATTATTTTTAAAAAACATTTTCTTCTCCATTAACTGTCGATTACTTCCCCAGCAATTTACATTCATGGACCTTGTATTCCAGGGTACTTTATGATGACATCACAAATGAATGAACACAGCCTTTTCCACCTTCCTTTTAAAGGAAAATGGTTAAGGTCACCTTTTAAATGTTTTCATTGTTTTATCACTGTGCACTTTCTCTGAAAATAATTGCATTACCTTTGCCTACACCAGGATATCCTTGATAATAAAAAACCAAGGTTTTATCTCAGAGGTAAATTCTCTTCAAACCTGGAACAGTCATCACTGTACTCTATAATTCCCTCACTGAAGCCTATGACCTTCATTTGTCATCAATCTTGGATAAAAACTTTCAAGCAGTCCCATTTTGGGAACTGAAAGTTAAATGTGTTGTTCAGCCCACCACAGACAAGTCACAAAATTCTTCTCACATGTTAAGCAGAGCAGAAATTCTTACATCAAGAAGATATCCTCATGACCCTTCTTGCAGTTTGTATTACATCAGGTTTTTTAGATGTTGTAGATGGCTTCTAAAATAACCAAATGCATTAATGATTTATGCATTTACATAATGTGTCAACTGGAGAATTATACACTAAGCCAGCTCCCTATTTCCCCATCCTTGGTTATAAGCCAAGGTTATCTCATGGTCAGGGCAGTCCTCTCTTTGGAATGGACATAAATGTTGATGAATGTGATATAAATGATGACTCTTAGACCCTAAATTACCTGTGCTGGGTCCATGCCAAGTCTCTTATCCAAGGAAAGTCCTATGGGTGGGGCTGTACACCAAGATAGTCTTCAAACAGGATGTGCACATTTTGGCAGTTTTATTTGTAACTATAACTCATTCCTTTCATGGATTCCTTCTCACATCTTTTTTCAATTAAAGCAGAACCACCTCCCCTCAGGACATCTCACCCAAAATTCATCCATCAGATATAGGAACTTAACCTTTCATTGACTCATTTATTTCTAGGACTTACTCAGAGAATGGGGGAGTGCTGTTTAATCATTATTGTCTAAATCACATTATCTTCATTAGAAAGGTAAAGTTTAATACTAAGGATGAAGGTATTTTTTTTTTTTTTCACCTCTACTAACTCCTACTAAATTATCTCTAATGTATATAAATGAAAAAATATATTAAACTTCTGGTTAAACATGGTATATTGACAAATCTTGTTTATCTCCTCTCTCTCCCAAGAACCCACTCAATGTTACTATTGGGACAAAGAAAAAGTTTTAAACTAACATAGACAAATATAGTAGAAAAGAATATAGCAGGATATAACACATGTCAACATTTGGGGGTGGTAGTGAAGAGATAAAGCTGATATTATGTCAAGGGAACCCAACCTAAAGTGCATCTAGACAGGAATGTTAATGACACATGAGCAAATTCACCCCTCAACTTTGCCTAGAACTTGGAGGCACAAGACAGTACAGTGGGGTGGAAGCAACCCAAGTGTCCAACAACTGATAAATGATAAATAAAATGTGATATATACATACAATGGAATGCTATTCAGTCATAAAAAGGAATGAAGTTCTGATACATGCTACAACATGAATGTACTTTGAAAACATTATGCTAAGTGGAATAAGCCAGACACAAAAGAACACTTAATTCCACTTATATAAAATATCAAGAATAGGCAAATTCATAGAGACAGAAAGTAGATAAGAAATTACCAGTGGCTGGGGTGAGGGAAAATGGAGAGTTATTGCTAAATGGGTGAGAGTTCCTATTTAGGGTGATAAAAAATTTTGACTAGATAGTGATGATGGTTGCTCAAAATGACAAATTTTATGATATATATATATATATATCAACAATAAAAAGTCACATAATCATATATAAAATATAAGTTGCTGGGTAAAATGCTGTCAATAAATTCTACACACACATGTACACACACACAAAAGATACTACCATGGGAAAGCACCAAACAGGAAAAGTGGTTCAAACAATATAAGAAGTAGGAAGAACCAGCAAGAACTGGCAGAAACATCTTTCTAAAAGCTCTAGAAAACAATTAAAGGACTACAGTAGCAGTGCAAGCCCTGAATTGAGAAAAAGAATACTTAAAAGTGGTTGTATTTCATGGGCCCTGGCTGACCCCTCCACCACCCCTCACCAGCTTGGTATAGAGCTGTTACTGTGTTCCCAGTGCAGGTCTCTGGCTCTGGTTCTCTTGGGAGCAGAGTAACCCTTGTGCACATACTGGGGTTATGTTTATATTGTCCAATCTGTCTGGAGGTACCCTGAGGGACTAGTCATCCCAGAACTTGCTCTGTGTGTAGAAGGCAGCTCATGGAATTCTCCTACAGAACACTTTGGGAGATCAGTCAAGTCACACTACTTTGGGTAAGGGATTACTGTCTGTAGGACCAGAGCAGTGCCTGGGAATGTGAGGAAACTATTTCCTAGAGAGGAGGGGACATTTGGAACTGTGTAAATGGTTGAATTCCTAGGGGCCACACACTCATGTCCAAGACAAGACACATGCAGAAAGGATAGGGAGTCCTCTATGTCTTGGTTTGGAGCTATTCTCTAAACTCATTGTATGGATAAGGCCCGAAGAGTAGTACTAAACACAGGTCAATCCACACGGAAATGGGAAAGGTGGCTTCTTGTTTCCCTCCTTCTGGTTTTTTTTTTTTTTTTCGGTTAGTTCCTGGCAATCAAAGAAAGCTCTGCTATAATACTAGGTGGATATAAGCCTAATGAACAGATGCCTCGAAGTCTAAATTCCAGTGATACATTAAAGTATCAAAATGTTCAGCTTTCAACAAAAGGTTATAAAACATACAAAGAAACAGGAAGTGATGGACCAAACAAAGGAGAAGATTAAAACGTTAGAAACCATCAATGAGGAGGACCAGACCTAGGACATATTAGAAAAAGACTAAAAAAAAATGGTTCTAAATATACTGAAAGACCTAAAGGAAAACATGGATAAAGAACTAAAGAAAATCAGGAAAATGATAAATGAACACAAAGAGAATACCAATGAAGAGATGGTATTAAGTCTGCTAGGCTTCTTAAATGCAATATATATCAGAAATGGGTTGTCTTTTACAATGGGGCTTTATTAGCTGCTAAGAAAAATGTCCAATCAAGGCATCATCAGGTGATGTGTTCTCCCCAAAGATTGGCTGATGGACTCCTCTGTCACATGGCAAGGCACATGGTTGCATCTCCTGGTCTCTCCCTTCTCTTTCTGGTTTCCTTGCTACAGCTTCTTGCTTCCATGGTTCTCTCTCTCTCTCTGTCTGAATTTCATTCACTTATAAAGGACTCCAGTAAGAGGATTAAGGCCAACCCTGGCCACAACTTACTGAAGTAACCTAATCAAAAGGCCCTGCTCACAATAGGTTTACACCCATAGAAATGGATTAGTTTTAAGAACATGATTTTCTGGGGTCTGTATAGCTTCAAACCATAACAGATAGGAATTACAAAAAGGAACCAAACAGAACAATGAAAGAAATTTTAAAAATTCCCTGGAGCGGTTCAACAGCATATTGGAGCTGACAGAAGAAAGAACCAGAGAATTTGGAGGTAAGAAAATTGAAATCATTCAGTTTTAGGAACAGAAAGAAGAAACAAGGAAAAATAGGGAACAGAGCCTGAGGAACCTGTGAGATACCCACAGGTATGACCCATATATTCATTGAGAGAACCTCAGAAGGAGAAGAAAGAGAGAAAGGGACAGAGAGAAAATATTCTAAGAAATAATGGTTGAAAAATACCCCAATATAACAACTGACATGAATATACGTATCCAAAATGTTCAACAAACTACAAACAGGACACATCCAAACAGACCCACGCTGCAGTACATTTTAATCAAACTGTTGATTGCCAAAGATAGAGAATTCTGAAGCTGCAAGAGAGAAGCAATGAGTTAGATACAAGGGAACTTGTATTTGGTTAAGTACTCATTTCTCACTGGAAACCATGGAGACAAGAAGGCAGTGGAATGACACATTTGAAGTGCCGAAAGCAAAAAAATTGCTAACCAAGAATCCTATATCAGGCAAAATTGTCTTTCAAAAATGAGGGAGAGATTAAGAAATTCCCAGATAAATAAAAGTTGAGGGGGTTTATTACCCTTACACGCTGGCCATACCAGAATTGCTAAAGTCTGTAGTTGAAAGGAAAAGACAATAGATAACAGATTGAAGCAGCATGAAGAAATAAAGATCTCTGATGAGGATAACAGCATGGGTAAAATACAAACACCAGTACCATTGTATTTTTGGTTTGTAACTCTTTACTTCCTACAGGAACTAAAAAGGCAAATAAATAAATTGTAATGATAAATCAGTGATTTTAGACTCATAATGCCTAAACTTGTATTTGTTAAACATAATATAGGAACATAGTTTATGCTGGTATAAAGGAATCCAGATTGTTATAGATTTAGGATGTTATATTTAAGTCCCATGGTAATTATTAGAGAATATATAGGTTAACAGAGACAGACATTAGAGTACAGGTTTCCAGGGACAGGGGCGAGGGGAATGGGAGTTAATGCATGATGTGTAGGATTTCTGTTTGGTAAGATGGGAAAGTTTTAGCAATGGAAGTTGGTGAGGATACCACAATATTGTGAATGTGATTAATCCTTTGAATGGCATGCTTGTAGTGGCTGAGATGGGAAAGTTTATGTTGTTTATATGTTCCCAAAACTAAAAAAAGAAAAAAAAGAAAGAGCAACTAAAGAGACAATGATAATTAAATGCAATGCATGATCCTGAATGGGATCTAACAAGGAAGAAGAAAAGGCTCAAAGGGATATTATCGGGACATCTGAAAAAATTTGAATGTAGACTGTAAGCTTTATATCAATGATATCAATGTTAAATTTCTTGAACTTGATAAATGCACTTAGAGTGGTTACATAAGTAAATGTCCTTGTTCTTAGGAAATGTAGATGGCAGTATTAAGTGTCAAGGAACATGATGCATACAATCTACACTCAAGTGTTCAGAAAATGTATTGATGGATAGATGGATACATAGCTAGCTAGCTAGCTAACTAGATAGATAGAAATGGCAAATGTGGCAAAATGTTAAAATTTGTGGATCTGATTTTGGGGGGATAGGATTATGTTGGAGTTCCCTGTATGGATTTGAATTATTTTTGTAGCTGTACTATGAGTTCAAAAGTATTTCAGAATAAAAATTTAAAAACAAAACAAAAAACCCCCAATATAGGCAGCAGCTAAAACCTCTGATCCTCTCTCTTATTCCTAAAAGCCAGGAAATTATTCTCTTTCATGCCCCACTCCCAGGCAGGAGATCAAATTTTACTCTACGGAAATTGACCTGGAGGAGTGTCAGACCACCAACATCAAAATGGAGGGTGGGGGGAGTGGGATAAGGCTGAAAACAGTGGGAATACACAAAAGTTTGCAGGGATAACCCCCACAGTGCCTGGCAAAATTTCAGGACATGGTGGCAGTCTAAGATGCGTTCACCCTAAATGGTGGCACCTTCAGTTCCTTGCTTCCACCCAGCTCACAAAAGCCTAGCATGTTTTACCATCACTCCATCTTCCCACCTAAAAGGAAGACTGGAAAATTTAAATTATTTATATTTGAGAGTTCCCCCAATGAACTAGCCAACTCAACTGCCAACAACTATGCAATGAAATCCTGCCCACTCACATAGAACTTAAAATTAGCTTTTAATTAACAAGAACAGACAACCAACAAACCACCAAATATTTGAGGAAAGGCTCCATTTTGAAAAGGATCAAGACAATAACAAAAGAGACCTCATATTTGAAAACCTCCCAATATAACTTTTTAATTGAAATCTTCAAAGAAATAAAGCTACATTATATACATGCCAAATCAAATGGATGCGATGAAAAAGAAATATAGAATACTAAAGAACTTTTGAAATTGCAAATATAAGAGCTAAAATATTTTTAAAAAATCAGTAGTAAAAAATCATTCTGTTTCAGATAAGATGGCGTAAACATACACCATCCTGTTTTCCCCACTAAATACAACTTAAAACCTGGACAGAATGGATGGTAAAACAATCTGAGGATTCCAAAAAGTAAATAGCAGATTGGTAAGAAAACCAAGACTCAAAGCACTAAAAATCTCTTGGTGGGTTTCCTTATCTCCCAGACTGGACTTAAATGGAGCCTGAATCCCAGAACTGTACACAAGGCATGGACAGAAGTACCTCCAAGAAAAGCTCTCTTTCTAACCTAAGGAGTGGGAGAGGGAAACCTTAGGAGGCAGAGGCAGTTTGGAAATCCCTTAGGTTTTTGTTTTGTTTTTTCCTCTAATTCTAGCTCCCAGGTGTGCCTTTGTCTTGCTGCTTCACTCTTATGTCAAAGCAAAGAAAAAGAGGGATATTGCAAAATAAAAGGGTCAATTCACGAAAAATGACAAGTCAAAATATGTACATATATAACAAGAGACCTTCAAACTACATGAAGCAAAAATAGATAAAAATACAAGAAGAAATAGACAAATACACAATTATAGTTTGATACTTCAACATTCCTCTCTCTGAAACAGATGAAACTGTTAGATATAAAATTATCAAAGATATAGAAGAAATAATCAACACCATCATCCAACAGTATTTATTTGACATTTATAGGATACTTCACCTTCAAAAGCAGAATTTTTAAGTGCAGCTGGAATATACACCCAGATTGACCACACCTTGTGCCATAAAACAAACCTTAACATATTTTAAAGATTTGAAATAATACAAAGAACGTTTTCTGATGCTAAGGGAATTAAACTAGAAATCAATATACCTGAAATTATCAGGGAAATCTCTGAAGAATGGTAAATTTAAATAATACACTTCTGAATAATCCATGAGTCAAGGGAAATTATAAATTAGAAAATATTCTGAACTGAACAAAAATGAAAATACATTTCAAAATTTACAGGATGCAGCTAAAGAAGTGTTTAGAGTGAAATGTATAGCATTAAGTGCTTATATTGAAAAAGAATAAAGATCTCAAATCAATAGTCTAATGTTCCATCTTAAGAAATTAGACTAAAGATATACATACACACACATATATATATATATATGTTTCAGTGATCTGAATGTGATGAAAAGGGGAAATGTTAGATTGTATATATGGTAACAGAATAAAAAAAAAAAAAAAATCCATAGAACTAACACTACACAGTGAACCCTAAATTAAACCGTGACTATAGTTAATAGTACAATTATAAAAATGTGCTTTCATCAATTGTAACAAATATTTCACACAATGCAATGATTTAATAATAAGATTGTATATGGGAATACTGTATTTTATGCATCATTGTTCTGTAAACCCACAACTTCTCAGAAAATGAAAAAAAAAAAGAAAAGAAATTAGACAAAGGAAACCTACAGCAAACAGAAGGAAGGGAAAAATGCAAATGAGAGCAGAAATCAAGGAGTGGGTGTAGCTCAGTTTGTTGAGTGCCTGCTTCCCATGTACAAGGTCCTGGAATCAATCCCTGGTATCTCCTAAAAAAAAAAAAAAAAAAAGAGCAGAAATCAATGAAATTGAAAACATGAAAAAGTAAAGAAAATTTATGAAAACAAGTCCTGGTTCATTGAAAAGAGAAATGATATTGACAAACCTCTACCAAGACTGACACAGGAAAAAGAGAAGACACAAAATGCCAGTATGAGAAATGAAATGGTTTATATCTTTAAATACCCACAGGCATTATAATGACAATAAGGGAATACTACAAACAACTCTATGCACGTAAATTTGACAATTAGATGAAATGGATCAATTCCTTGAAAGTCAAAATCTATGAAAATGCTCCAAGGTAAAATAGATAGAAAAATACCCTAAACTCAAAGAGCAGGTTGTTTTATACAGGCAAAACTGAGGAAAAAAAAAAAAAAAACACAAAAAACAAAAAATAACCTATTCTTTTGCCTGTTAGAATATTGGAAGTTGGATTGTTTGTAAGGGTGTGTGTAGTCATTATTGATGGTGCGAGATCCTTGTCTTATAGTTTCTGCTAAGAATGATATTAACCCTTGAAACTGGGAAGAAGGTTAAAGACATTACAATTGATGAACACGAAGATCTCTCCCTATGTTGAGATTAAAGTAAGGTTAACAGTGCTTTTTCTAACTCAAGGAACCCAGTTATTCTGTATTGATATATGGAGTCTTAGAGGCAGGAGTAACAACTTGGGAATGAATGGAAGGTGGTTTAAAATTTTAGATTATTTTGAGTGTGTAACTGGAGGATTCTCTGGAATTTGAATTCATTGCATTTCATTCTTTCAATGAATGAAAAATATTTATTGAGAACCTACTATGTGTCAAGATGCAGCATTGAATAAGAGAGATATTTCAAAAAACTTATATTTGATATTTGTCACTTCTTGGACTTCACCAAATCCAATGTTCACACTGCAAGCAAGGGTTAAATAATTAGATTACTTCAGGCAAAAAAAACATTGCTGTACTATATTAAAATATAGTAAGGGAAACACTTTTTCCATCCTGGTTTTATAGAATCAGAATCCTCAAACATCATTGTTCTCTGGTTCCACTTCATTTACCTCTAATATCTTCATAGCTGGGGCTTCCTACTCAACCATAGCCCTTAAATGATGCCAAGATATGTGGCAAGAAGTTCCCTAATATGAGCTGTTATTCATATTTGAGCTATTCATGGTTCTTTGGTTTTCAAATAAAAGGTGAAACCTAAGCAGACTTGGAGCACCACTGCAGAATAGTAATGTGGTCTCAAGTAAAGAAATGAAAATTTAACCAATTATGGTGAGTTAAGATTGATTAAGTTTCCTGCCAATCATGTTATAATTCTGGTATTGCTGCAATGGTTCTAGTCACTAAGTAAATAGACTCATCTGCTTAGACATTTTTATCTATTAAGCCTAGGGAAGATGTACATACACATATATACATATGTTTATATGTGTTCAATGACTAAATATGTAGAGAAATAAAATTTCATTCCAGAGAGGTACTCATTTTTATGAAACTAATGTGGGACTTTCTTTAAAATAATGGCTTTAATAGTGAGAGAAACTGGGTTTGAAAACTACCTTTTCCACCTTACCAGTTGTGAGATCTTAGATAACTATTTAATCTGTTTAAACTTGTTTCTGATTTGTAAAATCTTACAGGGTTATTATGAAGATGAATAGAATTAACAGAGAAGTCACATGGAATGTACTTGGAACCGTATTTCAGAGACCTTTCCCCTTCCTCCCTTCTCCTTAATGGAGAAAATTATAATAATAGGTAACTGACTGTAAGGGAAGGTTGTGCTCGGAAGACAAGCCTAGGTGTCTGGGGATGCTTACATTTTTTTTTTTTTTTAATTTATTTTTATTGTGGGTAAAAATCAAAATTCTCACAATACTTACATTTTTATAAATTTAGAGCCGGAATGGTTATGTTTGGAGGGCAGTGTCAAATGACCTGAGTACTAGTCTTGATTTTGTGACTAACTGTAGAATTTTTGACAACTCACATAGACTTTCCTGAGTCTTAGTTTACATAACTATAAATTAAAGAAGTTGGACTAGATGATATTTTGGATCCTGCATCTGCCACAGATCTTTCTCTTTCAGTAACAGAAAAGGAACCAATATAGGTTAAGCACTTGACTAGGTGGACAGCAATGGGATTGGCCTTAAACGTGGTAATCATTGTGGACTGGAGCAGCCTTTGGACTCTGGACTCTCTGTATTGATGTCCTTCAGGCTCCTCCATATGATAGGAAAGATGGCTGTCACTGGGTCCATCCTCAGACACTTAGGATTCCATGGCCAGCGAGGGAAGAGAGATGTTCTCCCTTGCTAACTGCTCATAGTTAGCAAGAGAGCATTCTAATTTTTCATCTGAGTTTGTGGAGGAGTGAGTCCAGAGCCAGGATCCTTAATTCCCATCCAGAGTTCTATCCTTGACACTTTAACTGATATTTTAACCAGTCCCTCCAAAAGCAGTTGCTACCTGAGCATGAATTCTATCTATGAATAGAAATAAGGGTGCAGTTTGTAGGGATTAACTATGTTATTTTGACACATTTTCTTGATTGCATTTTACATTTTGCCCATGTGGACCATACTTATACAATCACTAGTTCTCAGTCCTTAAGTGAGGACTTACCAGTGGGTTTAGTTGAAGTGACTATACACAGGTATAGAATTTTGTGGCTTTTTCATAATTTTTGGTATCACTCTATTAGTGATTTAACAGAGCCATCTGGTGCCCCAACAGCCTAGATATTGGGATGCCACCTCTAAATTTCTCAGATCTTGCAGGGACTGTATGGGCAGTGGTATTTTAATGAATAGTATTAAGATGAAGCATGTGTGTGGGAAATTAGCAAAGGGCTCTGCTCCTCCTGGAAATAACAGCAAGAAAAGACATTGAAAGTAACCTTTACTGAGGATGTGTAGGCAGAATTCTAAATTGCTTCTCCAAGATTTCCTAATTTAACCCCTGGGTCTATGGCTATGATGAGAAATCACGATTGTTATTATGCCACTTAAGGGGCAAAAGGAATTGTGCAGAAGTAATCTAGGTTGACTTTCAGTTAACCAAAAGGGAGGTTATCAATGAGGGTCTAATCTAATCACATGAGCCAGTTAAAAGCAGAGTTTTTTCTGACTGGTCAAAGAAAGGGAAAGTCAGAGAGAATAAAAACACTGCCAAATGTGAGAATGAGAGGGCCTCACACAAGAACGGGAAAGTTGTCTCTAGGAGTGAGACAGTCAGTAAGGACTAGGATTTCAGTCCTATAACCACAATGAACTGAATTCTGCCAAAAGAGGAATGAGCTTGAAAGAGGACATTGAGAATGAATCTGGTCGATGCCTTGAATTCAGCCTTGTGAGACCCTGCCCAGAGAACCCAGCTGAGCCTGTCTGCACTTCTGACTGGCAGAACTGAGAGTTAATGAATGTGTGTTGTGTTAAACCACTAAATATATGATGATTTGTTACACAACAATCAAGAGGTAATACAGAGGGATATCTAACAGCTACGTATTATCATAAATATTTTACACATGACACTTAATTTAATTATTACAGCAACACTAAGAAAGAGGGATCCTTGTAACTATTTTAAAATCTGGAAACAGAAAGTCAGGTAGAATATATAATTTGCCTAAGGTCTTATAGGCTGTAAGTGGCTGAACTCAGATTGGGCTGTATATACAAGTGCAAGTAGCTTTCAAACAATAACTAGCAAGGCTATCAATCATCCTGGAAAAATCCCTCCAAAGGAATCACGTTTTCTCTCTGAACTCCCCGTAATAGTATACTGAAGAAAAATCGGCCCCAAAGGCTAAAAGTGTTAATTTTCTATGACTCCTCCTGGGCCCCTTTAATGTAGCATGACAGCATCTTACACTCTGTATTCCATTTCTGAACCATGAATCAGGAGCACTGCCATATCCATGGAATGGTAAGTGTTTCTTTGTTTTCTGCAAGGACTTACCCTTAAGAGCTTTGTTTTTTGTTCCACCGATATGGAAGACTACTCATTCTAGCTGACAGCTTAACTATTTGTAGTTAAATGCATCTGCTGCCTGTTCCCCGCCCGCCCACCCCTTAATCACTTACTAAATGGAAAAAATTCCAACTTCTTCTACCACATGAAATTCATATGATTTTTAGTTTAAGTTATTTAATGTTTTTAATGCATTTTAAAATGTAATTTTTAGGATAAAAGAGCCCAGAGGCCTAGCTTTCACTTATGTCTAACCAGATTCATCTTTTAAATCTTCCATTTGATCACCTGGTCCATAGGCATTATTGAGTTATAAGAATTTTTAGAAACAGAAAATATGCCCAAAGGTATTATCAAAATACTATTAAGATTCAACAATTACCTTTATAGATTTTCATGTGATAACATTGTTTCACTTTCTAATATTTGATTTCATCTACAAATAAGATATAATGCTTGCTCTATGAATAATACTTTGATCGCAAACATACCCAGAGTGAGTTTCTTTAGAATATATATTCTTTTAGATTGCCCTTTTTTGTTTCTTAAAAGTAAACACTCATTATATATATATAATTTGAGATAACTTTCAGATGTACCATCGGTACTTAACTCAATTTTCATAATCCAAATGGCCTGAATTACTCTTTCTTAGTATATTGGGTCTTTTCTGAAATGAATTATTTTTTCACATCAGAAGAGCTCTAATTGATACTCTGGAAAGATGTACTCAATTGAATTCCATAATGTAGGACATTTCCCACTGAATCAAGTGGAGTATTTGAAATTCATTTTCCATTATATGTTGTAATGAATAAACCAAGTAGATTGTGTTTAATATAAATATGCAATTTAAAGGAAAAGTATTCTGAGTCCTGACTTTCAAAGAAAATAACTAAATATACTAACTTATTTCTTTCTAACTTTTAAAAATGTGTATTGTTTACTCAGAATTGTGACCAGAGTATCTACGTGGTATCTAAATGGTTTTTTCATTTAATATTTAAACATAAATATTTTCTAATGTTATCATAATCTCCATAAATATTGTTATATGGCTGTATAACTTTCCATATGTGGTTGTGTCTTAGTTTGCCCTGGCTTCTATGATAAATACCACACCATGGGTTGGCTTAAACAAAAAATTTTGTCTCAGCGTTCTGGAAGCAGAAGTTTGAAAGCAGGACCTGCTTCCTCTGGGACTCTGTCACTTTCCAGGAGTCCTCCATCACATGGTGAGTGTTGTCTCCGTGTGTCCTCTCCATTGATTTCCTCTGACTTCTGGGTTCTACCTCTCTGTGTTCACTTTCTTTTGTGTATAAGGATTTCTACTATATTGGATCAAGGGCCACCTTCATTCATTTTAGTGACATCTTAACAATGATAGCGTTCAAAACTTCTATTTATAAATGGGTTCACACCCACAGGGAAAGGATTAAGACTTAAACATATATTTTTGTGGGGGACATGATTCAATGCCCAACAGGTTAAAATAGAATATATTAATTATTTGATTATTTTTAAATACTTAGATTATGGCCAACTTTTTCCAATTATCATGATACTTTGATAAGTATTAATTTTTTGCATAAATCTTTTCTATATTTCCTCTATTTTGAGATAATGCCCCTCTTCATCAATTGTGACTGATAATTTTCAGTTTGAAATCTCTGCTTGGGCAAACAAACAAAATTCATTATATACTTCATCCTCTAGGGACTTGATTTTATGTAATTTCTTAATTTTCATGTTCTTCTAAGCCACCTTTCTCCATCCTCTCATAAGGATATCTCAGCATCCAATGATTAGATATCAGTGTTCCTTTCACAGTCCATCTCCATCACAAGGTTTCTTGTTCTCCAGTATAACTAGTAATTAACTTTAATTACAAACCTGATCTCCTTATACAGCAGAGGGCAAAGAGATGATTACAAATTATGTTTCATAATATTCTGTAGAGTATTAACTTCAACACAGCTATCAGGCTCAAATAACTAATTTGCATATCATGATGTTGCATTCAGATGGACTTATTTTATCCACTCTCACTCTTAATCATCTTATTACAGTTTAGAAAATGTATTGAATCTGTACCATGAGTCTTCAGGTAACAGTGAGAGAGCTGTTCCATTATTAACACAGTTATAATAATGAAAAAATAATTCCAGAGGTTATTTTGCATTCTGCCTGATTTAATTGATTATATCACTCACAGGTCATCAATATGTCTATAGAAAATTTTGTAATATTTGATTATTTATGTGGAAATAGTAATTGTGGCAGTTTGATATTATTTATGATTCCAAAAAGAGATATAGATCATGTTTATAAACTGGTTTATTCCTCTGGGCATGGTACCTTTTGGCTGATTTAAATTCAAAGGCTTTATGTTTATTTGATTAAATCAAGATTAAGGCTTTGATTTGACCATGTCATTAGTGTGTGCAGGGTTGAGTCCCCATCTCCTTGGCAGGCAATATAAATGGACACTCACTCAAGAACACAGAAGAAGAGACACGGGAATAGAGAGCACTCCATAGACATGGCAGAGGAGAGAACTTGATCCTGGGGCCCTGGAGAGAGATGAGCCATTCACCTGATAGTTTGCAGCTGAAGAGAAAAGAACAGCTGAGCAGCTAAGGAAGGAGAGACTAGGCCTGCCATCCTGTTTCAACATGTGGCAACTGACTTTGTTGAGAAATCAACCTTGAATTGGACTCTTTAGGGCCTTGTAACTATAAGATATTACCCTAAATAGATACACTTTATAAAAACCAACAGATTTCTGGTACTTTACAACAGCACCATTTTGGCTGACTAATACAGAATTTGGTACCAGGAGAGTGGGGTGGTGCTTTTTCAATAACCAAAATGCTGGAATGGTTTTATAAATGGGTAAGGGGTATTTTTTGGAGGAATTGTGCGATGCTTGATAGAAAAGGCCTAGATTGCTTTGAAGAGACTTTTGGTAGGAATATGGACACTAAAGAGACTTTTGATGAGGCCTTAGAAGTAAATGATGAAACTATTATTAGAAAATAGAGAAAAGGTGATCCATGTTTAAAGTTGCGGAGAAATTAGCAAGATTGACTCCTGATGTAATAAGGAAGGCAGAATTTAAAATTATGAACTTGGACATTTAGCCAAGGAGATTTCCAAACTAAATGTGGCAGATGCAGCCTGGCTTCTCCTTATAGCTTAGAGGAAAGAGATAAGCTGATAACAGAATTGTTGGGCACAAAGCAAACAGAAACTGATTCCGGAAATCCGAAGCCTCTGGAAATCAACCCCCCAGACGATAGTGCCCCATTTAAAGAATTAACTAAACTTGGAACTTGTAAGTCAGAATAGAAAATGCAGTAAACCATGTAAGCTGAGGTCTGGAATTAAGACATCTCTTTGGGCCAAAAGAGGAACCCCACCAGTTTGTACAGAGAGGGTGAGTTTGCCATGGCAGTTGAAGAGGGTGATTGTTCCAGCTCACTCTTCTGGGAATGTTTTGCCACCCCAGGCTATAGAGTGGGTGGAACACAATCCACAAGGGTTGGGGAGAGTGAGGTCAATACTTCATAGGTCTGAGAAAGGTGGGCCTGTCCCTCGTAGATTTGGGAAAGCTAGGTTGCCAATTTATTGCTCTGAGAGGGTTGGGCCTATATGCCGGAGATTAAGGAGAATGTTGCCTCCACCTCACTGTACTAAGGGAGTTGAGACTCTACCCCAGAGATTGAGTAAAGTGTGGCCATCACTCCAACATTCTTGGAGAGTGAGGTCTGGAGCTCGATTGCCACCCAGATGCTTGGTAAGTATGGAACCAAGAAGATGGCCATTGGCATGCCTGTGGAAAAGTTGGGTCTCCATGAGGCCCCAGGGAGAAGAAACCATCATCTTGAGAATGACTTTGAAATCTAATGAAGTATGCCCTGAAGGTTTTCAGAACTGTAGGGGGCCTGTGACTCATGTTTCTCTCCAAAATTTTCCTTACATTAATGCAAATGTTTATCCTATGTCTATCGCTTTGTATATTGGAAGCAAATAAATTGTTTTGTAAGTTTCAGAGATCTATAGCCAGAGGGGAATTTTCCCCAAGACAAACTCTATTTCTATAAACTGATTGTGATGTGATTTTGTACATAATATTGTTACTGATTTAAGTTGTTGTTTTTTTTTTTTTTAACATTGTAATTTCTTTTTTGAAATTCAGAGGGTGGAGTGTAGCAGTTTGATATTATTTATGAATTCCAAAAAGAGATATATTGTGTGTGAGTGTCTGTTTTTGCTGCAAACAATAGAACTCACTCAAGCTGGTTAAAGCTGAAAGCGATTTAGTAATGGATTTTAGGTACCTTACAGACTTTCTGAGAAGAGTAGGAAATCAAGTTTGGGAATTCTTAGCCTGGAACAATACTCAAACCATACTGCCATGGAACTTATGTACCTCATCTCATTATTCTGAGGGTAGACATTGCATTCCAGAACACCCGAAGCTGATTTTTTCAGAGACAGATATAGACAAATGGATTCCACACATTACTTGCTTCCGTAGGTAGCTGAATTCTACATCACCGTCTTAATGGGTGCATCTGATGGCCAGATTTTACATCCTATGCCTGGTCTAGCTGCAATGGAGCCTGGGAAAAGGAGTTTTCTGGTTTTTACTTTTGGAGATGGAACTTCAAGAGTAGAACACAAAGGCACAAGAAGAGTGTTCAAAGGGCTAAGAAGTCAAATGATATGACAAATATTCACTAAGATGAATATTTAATATTTAATATTTAACATGGTCAAAACAGAACCATTGATTTTCCCTTAAAAATTCCCTTGCCACCTTCCCACTGCCTCTCCTCTTTCCCTCGTTTCTGCTCTTCCTTTCATTAGTAAATCTTCTTGGTTCTAGGAAAAAATATATCCATATATCCTAAATCTGACTATGTCACATTATCTGCAATGATAAAAGCACTATCCAGAGCACCGTCATCTCTTGCTTGAAATTCTTGAATAGCCTCCCAACTGGTCTTCCTAGTTCACTATTGTCCATTTGGGGATAGAACAACTATCAGAGGGGGATAATAATAACATTAAATCTCAGAAGATATCCCAACCTGTATCCTATTCCTCTTTTGTCCCTGTGCAGATTTACTCACTTTTAAAAGCCTTGCCTGCCCAGGGTTGTGTTCATAAAAGTTCCGATCACACTGTTTCTCCATAGCAGTACATGTCTGTGAGCCTTACATTTACTGGGTAGAGTCCAGTCCAGTGACTCTCCCACAAGAAATTCTATTCAAGATTGAAGAACTATGTAGATCCACATGGATAATAGCTGGCACATTTTCTCACTAAAACCTTCTGCCTTTTTAGGTTATGCAAGAAAACATGTGTTAAATAATGATAATCATTTACAAGGAGACCTCAGTGTCTCACAAAGACCACGGAATTATAAATGCTTCCATTGATGACAAATAGTGTTAATTAAAATACTTTTTTATTTCAGCAGAAAACACAATGGTTTATATCCCATAAAGTAAGATTACTCAATTCCCAGGGACCTTTGCAGCAAATAGTTTTGAAATCTTTCATGCCCAGCTCTCTTGTAGTCGCCAATTTCCCAGACTTATTTTTGTTTCTACTTTATTTCTAGGTATTTATAATCCAATTAGTTTTTGTCTTAAAGAATCTGCTTTAAAATTTTTTTTTTAAATTATGACTTAATACTTCAAGATACTTCACTGTGGTTTCCTTAAATGGGGTCAGAGAGCCTGCAGTGTTAAAAAAATTATTGCAGTCAAATGTATTTACGGTGCATCAGTTTTCACACAAATAGAAAAATCGCCTGTTGCACAGTGTTAGGGTTACTAGAGAAGCCTTCCTGCATTTCTTTCATTTTACCTTCCTGAATACAGGTGAATACAGGTGAATAAAGTATATTCTACTTACTCTTATTTCCTATTCTAATGCTTCCTTTTTGCATATGCCAAACTTCAGAAGATGTCACATTATTTACACTAGCAATCATATAGCAATTGCTTCTTTTTCAGTGTCTTCAAAATTCTCTAATAGTCTTTTTAACTAAAGAATTCAAAAGGGCTTCTTCTCTAGGGTTTTACGTAAAGTTCAAATAAAATAAAATTTCTAGTCTGATACTTAAAATAAAATGGTATGTATATCCACTTTTAACAGTATAGTCCATTGAGACAGAATCCTTTCACTTGATGTTGCGAAATTCATATTTGCTAAAAGTGAAGTAACTCCCAGGAGTTGTTACAAAGACTTAGACAGTTTTTCTCTGCTTGTTAGCTTGTGCATCTGTTGGAAAAGGGGCAGTGAGGCTTGAAATGATATGGGTTAAACCAAGTTGAATCTAAATGACCTTACAAGGCACATCACATTTTGGTCTTTTCTATGAGGAAAACTTCATAAATTGGGTGCCTCTGCAGATGTATAAGTCAAAACTAATAGTAATCACCATACTATATTCTTAATACCACTGGAGACTTCAAGTTCGGTTTCACAAATATGGAATGCTGGGATCCTCCTAGGGAAGCCCTTGAACATAATAGTGCTTATTTGAAAGTAAGTCATTAGAGATCTGGCAGTCATTTACAAGCAAAGTTATTTTTCATTTGCATAGCTAATATTATGGCTGGATGACTACATTTGCAAACGTGCTAGAATATTCAGCTAATATATGCTACTCCAAGTATGGATGGGAAAAAAAAACCCAGGCAATTGTTAAACCTAATAAACTTTGAGAATCTGGAATATAATTTGACGTTTAAGCCCTTAGGGATGTAAGTTCTGCTATAGCCAGTTGTAAACAGCTTTCTCCTGAAGAAATCTTCCACAATAAGAGCTGTAACCCACACATGGGTTTGTCAGAAAAGCAAAAACTGTCAAGAAGCAATTTCGAGACAGTAGAGTCTAAGGGTTAAATGTGCTGTGGACTTAGAATCAAACAGACCTGAGTTTCATCCTGGAATCATCTATCTCTTACCAGCTATGTGATCATAGGCACATTTTAAAATGTTGTTGAAATTGGGTGAATTTTTCTCTGCAATAAAAATGCATTGTCTGCATAATCATCTCTGTGATAAAGGTTTACCTACCAGGAGGAATCATTGTCCCCAAGGATTAGGGTTATATTTAAAACCAAATAGATGAAGCTGAGTGCCCACTCCTTCCCCTGCACAAGTTATAGAGCACGTTCCTGTCCTACCACAGTAGCTCTCAGAGAGATAGAAGTGGCTCATTAATGGAAAAAGTTACACACCAAACATTAAAGCTCTTTAACCACTCACACAACCACTTCCCCCAAATGGAAGTCTGTCCCAGTAAAGCTGGATTGGGCAGCTGGCAATATCATGGAATTTATGGAACAAATGAGAGTATAGTCTATACCAGGAGACTGTGAAACAGAACTGGGAGTCATAAAAATACTTTGTAAATGGGGCAAACACATTTCTTGGTACTTAAAGAAATGGATAATGTATGCTTTTCTTCATTGTAAATATAAATAAAAGTATTCCTTCCCCATTTACTTTTATAGAGCTTTAGTTCCTATATAGGCTAAAGTAGATCAATTTGCTCAAGCCAAACTAAGAAAAATAAGGGCTAACAATCCTTTTACTTGCATTAAGAAAGGAAACTAGCCCACAATAATTGCCTCCAGAATAACATTCTCATCCTAAAAATCTCTTATAACAATCCTGTTGGTTTATAATGCCCACAGTGGAAATGACAAAGCAGGCTGAGAGAAAGAAGGAAGGTTGTCTGGTGACACACCTGTAAAGTGAGATTCAAAACCAGCTCATGGGACTTTCTGTCCAGTGAGCTCACACTGCACCACATTGATGAAGAGGAATTCTCAATAGGAGGGAGATGTTACTTGTGGCATTGAATATAGGAATTAATGCTATACTAGGAAATGATTAGTATTTAATATGCAGCAAAATTTCACATACAGCCTCTGCTTGAATACACCAAATCCATGTTTCACAGGCATTCCGGTTTTGATAGTGTGCCTAACTGAAAAGTTATTCAAGTGCCATCACATTATTTTTCCACTCTGAGATTATCTATCATTATGCAAACTACTAGATGAATACTTGATGGACAAAGTAACTTAACTCAGCTTGACTGTGGCAATAGGTTATCACCCTCCATTATTATTCTTTTATTCACTCAAAATCTGTTTATTGATAAGACTCTTCTGTGATAGCAGTGTACTAGGTGCTGTAGAAACTACAGTGGACAAAACAGACTTAGCCAAATGTATATTATTTAATGGAAATGCACATATTCATCTGAAACTTTTCTTTATTTTCTGATAATTTCATTTCTTCTTGAAGATTTCAGAACTTGAAAGGTGGTGTCTTCATTTCATGCAGGCATAGAAAGTAGTAAAAGTCCCTCTCACTGCTGGCCCAAATTACCAGAACAAACACAAGACAAGGGTCTCTTTATCCATTGACTCTTTGGCTTTAAATCTGACAGTGCCAATCAGAGACATGGGGACCTGAATGTAGCAGAATTCAAATCAGAAATATGAGCAAAAAGAATAAGAAGATCCTAGATTTCTACTATATAGTACCCTGTATAAAAAAGGCAATAGGTTAATATTTAATGGTTGAGCCAGTCTTAATAAAAAAAAAAAAAAAACTTTAACAGGGAGGAGATTAAGACCTCCTTCAAACAATAACAGACTCATTTGCATCACAACAACCCTACTACTGAGAACAAATATAAAAGTTGGATAGAATATTTAAAAATATACATGCTTGAAAGCACTGAAAAGCTATTAATGAGGAAATGAGATCTTGAAAGACCAAGATTCTAGAGAGAAAAGGAAATACATTAAGTTGAAGCTGACATTCACCTATACTCCCTTTACAATATTTTCCAATTCATAGGTGGCAATCTAAAGACTAAGAAGCTGAGCAGAGCTTTTGATTGTCTCATACAGCAGGGAAGGCAAAAATTAGAGTTTTGGCCAGGCTAAGTAGGAAAGCCTATGAAAAACAGCATAGGCTTTCAGCTGGGTACACAGAGGGTTATACCATAGGAGTACAGCTGAACTAGAAATAGACTAGTCCTTACCAGGAATGAAACCCAGCCTTGAATTAGATCAATCCCAGACTAGATTAAGATTATCTGCCACTAGCCAAATTGTCTGTCAGAAGCAAAATAAATACTAGATAAAGTTGACATCACCCAGAGTCTTAAATTATCTCTACAATTCTTTTGTGCATTCAGCTTTTATTGGAAAATTACCCGGCATGCCAGCTCAATTGGCTAAAAACCAAGAGAAAATAAAAGACAATGGAAACCTATACACAGAAGATTCTGATGAATTTTAAAATAAGTACGATTAACATGTCTAAGAAATTATATAACACAGTTTAGAATTTCAGCAGGGAACTGGGTTATATAAAAATAAATGTAATTGAAATTCTAGAAGAGAAACATATAATAAAAATGTGAGAACACAATATATTTTCTCTTGAGATGGAATGACCCTAGCCTCTGAGTGTCATGGTCTTCATCATGTCCAACCTTTCTAGATGAAGGAAGGATTATCATAAAGAAGAGAAGAGTTTCTGCACCCTGAGGTAAGACCTTGCAAGTCACATCCTTCCTCACACACTTACCCCACTTATTTTGACTACCCTCACTTATCACCTCTGATGTTCTCTGTTTTATTGCTTCTGTTATCATAAATCTGGGTTATATGTCACTTTTTTATGCTTCCATGGCACTGTAAACTTCCTGTATCTTATCACTTATATAGTTTTTTAAAAGATTTATCTATTTATTTACTTTTTATCCATTTTACCCCCCTCCCAAATTTTTGCTGTTTTTGTGTCCATTCATTGGACAATTCTCTGTGTCTGTTTCCTGCCCTCTCCCCTCATCCTTCTCTTCCTGTCTTCACCAGGATTTGATCCCGGGAAACTCTGATGTGGGAAAGAGGTGTTTTGCCACCTGTGCCACCTCAGTTCCTGGTTTTTCAGTGAGTCTTGTCTTGGCTCTCTGTTGTGTCATCATCTTGCTGTGTAGTTCGGTGGGGCCTGGAGGCTCACCTGCTCGTGGGGTCCGATAGCGCACCTGCACACCTTCTATATTTTTCTTCTATTTTCCCAGGAGGTCCTGGGGATCAAACCCAGGTTTCTCCATATGGGAAACAGACATCCAACCATTTGAGCCACATCCATTCCCACTTATATAGGCTTTTAATTTATTAGTTATTTATTCTATATTTCCTGCAAGACTCTAGTTCTACGAGAGCAGAGAGCTATCATGTTCAAGGACTTATATTTAGAATCTTCTGCAAGGTCTGGCTTAAATTCTCCCCTTGTCTCAGATAAAACATTTCTTCCTGCAGCTTGATACTGCATCCCAACACTGCATAGGTTAACTTTGTACTCCTATGTTATTACAAAGAAAGACATATCCACTTCTAAGAGGAATTCTGGAACCAGGCTTTCACTATTCTCAATTCATTATTCTATTAAAGAAAGGATAAAAAATCATATTGGGAGTTTATTTTCTAAAAAAAAAAAAGTGTGGTGGTTGATGTCACGGATTTTTGTGGAGGAAATCCAGGGAAAACACATTAACATACCGTAATTGCAGAATAAAGGCCATTGGAACACTTTCACTGAAGAGTTCTTCACTATTCCAAGGTATCTATGTTGGCCAGCTCAGATACAAGAACAGTCACATCAACACAATGTACGTAGACACCTGAAGTTTAACCCCCAAGGTGCACCCTTAGTTCAGACTGGGACCATGGAAACAAAATGGTGAAAACTGCCATGTGGACTGCAACTTCTTCACACCCAGAGGAGAAAGTACAGAGTAACCAAGTTCTGTTATTGATTTATCTACACACAAAAACACCACAAATTTCCTGAGGGTGCTTAATATTTTACCTTACACTAACAAACTCAAGCATAACCCTCCCTCCCCAATTCCTATAACATGGTGAGAATGAGCAAAATAAATATACAGCATGTAATTGGATGTTATCTCTCAAAAATTTTGCCGTAATGGAAGAGAAAGTTATGCAGTTTGCATAAAAGTTTTGGAAAAGATTTATATAAAAGTCAAACAACACTAAACTAAAATGATAAATGATAGATTCTGTTCTATGCAATCAATAAAACTATAAAACTAAATATAACATTAACTTTAGGGAAGTGGCTGTGGCTCAATCAGTAGGGCTCCCGTTTACCATATGGGAGGCCCTGGGTTCGGTTCCCGGGGCCTCCTGGTGAAGGCAAGCCCGCCCGCATGGCGTGGTTAGCTGACCCAGCGAGCACAAGCAGCAAGGGGGGGATAAATGAATAAATAAATAAAATCTTAAAAAAAAAAAACAAAACAAAAAACAAAAAACATTAACTTTATTAAAGAATATGAAAACGAGTTCATAGCAATGACAAAGAAACGAAAAGGGAGATGACTGAATTTAGGAAGATAATTAATAAGTGAATAATATAATTTTAAACACTATACAAAGCAGTAAAGAGAAAAATTCAAAGGTGATGTGAAGTACAAGTTTGAGAAGTTTCCCAAAATACAACAAGATACACGAAGGAGGTAAAGATAGTCAGAGAGAATGTGATATATATGGCAAACGACAATAAGAATTCTGACGTTAGAAGTCATAAAGAAGAGGCAAGAACAAAAAGAAAACAATAAAATAATCTAAGGTATGTTAGAAGAAAATTTTCCAGATGTGAAGGTAAAATTTGTAAAATCAAAAGACTTATAGTATGTCCAGAAAAATTAAAGAAACAAGGACTAGATATGTACCTAGATATATTCTAGAAATATAATAATAATAATAAATAATTCTTATTTTATGAAAAAAAAAAAAAAAAAGCTTATGAGCATTCAGAGCATTTAGACCCAGCAGAACAACAAAACAAAACAAAAAACCCCAAAAGAGTTCTATTGCAAAGAAAAAATACCAGGTATACTAGAAATACCTGGCTATTTTCAGTCAATTTACAACACTAAAAATGAGGAGAGACTCAAACTATGCATATGGAATTTTGAGGGGGAAAGTGTTTTTGGCTAGAAAGCCCTCTACCTAGCAAAATTATAATTTCTATGTGAAAGCAAGAGACATATAACATTGGATACACAACTGTACCCTTCATAAAGAAGTTACCAAATGTTTCATCCCAGCCAGTGAAATGATGATTCCAAATAAGTTTGCAAGAATGGGGAAGTCATAAAAAAAAGAATATCAGTACTTAAGTATACAATGTAATAAATATTTGAAATAAAGTTACAAATAGTCATTCAAATGTCATAACTAATTCTTGAAAGAGGGGGTAGGTAAGATAATAATGATTATCATAAATAAAAAGGGTCAGATAACTGAGAATATATGTCTAGTATAAACAACTGACAGAGAAAAGGAGGTAAAACTTTGTGAATTCAATTTATATAGGTAGGCATCAAATACACCACCAATTTACTTTTATGACAGTGATTAGAAAATTAAAAATTGGCTTAGAAAGATTAAAAATAAAATACCCCCCAAATACCTTGAGCATACGATACAGAGAAAACTATATAAAAATTTACTTACATACTTAAAAAAAATATTAGTGATTACACTTGCATTCAGATAGGAAGTGTCTTTGATCTCAAAATGTAAATTTCTCATTAAGTAATCAATTACAACCCCCAAATCCCTAGTTTGTTTTTTTTTTGCTTTTTTTTTTTTTTTATTATGAGTAAAAATCAAAATTCTCACAATACATACAAACATTTGCAAAATGATATATAAATATATATGCATATATGTGTATTTGCTTACAAAAATTTGTTTTAATGAGATGCTCAAAAATGAAACAATTAGGTAAGTTCAGAAAAATAAATGTAACAGGAAGTTAATGGTGGTGTGGCTTATTGCAGTAAAAAAAAAATTGGAAACCATCGAATTATCCATTATTAAAGGATTAATGAAGCAAAGCATGATTTAGGGCTACATTGGAATGAAGCCATAATAAAGAAAGCTGAAAATGTGTATTTCTTGAGATGGGGGGAATCACATAACATATTACTTAATGGAAAAAAAAATAGAAAAATGATAAGTGTATTGTGATCTCACTGATACAAAAATCATATGCAAACGTACAAAACATGTTCACAAAATTATTTTTAGCGAACAGCTCTAGATATGGAAATTCAGGGTAATTTTGGCTTTTGTTATTTAGCTTTCTGAATTACGTTAATTCCATAAACAAGCATGTATTTCCTTTGTAAAATAAGAATACCTAAAAATTATAAATAAATATTATTAAAAGGAAAAATTATGGCAGGTTATATATTGGTCAAAGAGTTGATATTCTATAGTAGGAATTTTAATAAAAGCAAGCAGAAAAAAGACAAATATTTTAATAGAAAATTGAACAGCAAAAATTGGAAATCACAAAAAAGAAAAATATAAATGCTGAAAAAATAAACTCTCAATAAATATTTTTAAATAAATGAAGAAATGAAATATTTTACTGGCGTTAAATTTTGCACAAAATAGGCATGTATAAATATTTTAAGTAAAATTTTTTGCATGAATAAAATAGGTCTAAAAGAATGCTAATTGCAACAGTAAATAAAGTTTTGCCATTTTTATGTAAAGTCAGGAAGACAAAAAGTTTACATTTTAATATCCAATCCTAGCAGAAATCAGGAAAAAAATAGACATTCTCATACTTACTGTTGAGAATATAAACTGTTAAAAACACTTATAGAAATAAATTTGCCTGTTTTATAAAAATCTTATATTTCTTCAGGGACCATCAGTTCCATTTATTTTATGAAGATGGGTGTTAAAATACATTCAGTGGAAAAGATTTGTAATAGATTAAAATTGGAAATAACTTAAATATCAAACAATAGGAAATTAGACAAATTCTGGCATAGCCAGAGTTTTGGAAGGATATTAAAGATATTGAAAAGTCTTCACAAAGTAATATTAAATGAAAAATAAAAATAGGGTCAACATAATCCTAATTACACTTTATTTGCATACATTTTATACATACATAAAAGACAGGAACAATAAATACCTTCATATTATCTGTGTTTATATCTGGATCATGAAATTACTATTGATTGTCTATGTGCGCACTCAAACTTCTCTGGGACTTCCAAGTTTCCAAAATGAGCATATTTTACTTTGGTAAGATAAAAAACAACAGTAAAAATATGTATAATAAAATAAAACTGGTAATGGTGAGGTGGAAAGAATTTCAATGCACATTTGTTTTTATTCTTTCAAGATTACCTGGGACCCTGGTGGGATGTAGATGCGTAGATGCATTCTGTTTTGTGCCTTAGTGGTGATGGGTCTACATGTAAACAATTCTTCAGCTGATTGCAGAGGTCTTTGTTCCCAATAGCCCCAAGTTTCCTCTGAAATAATGATAATTAACATGATGGAGGCCTAATTCTGGGCCATGCACTATACTGAGAACTACTTCAGAGGTACGTATTATTATCATGTTGTAGCCCAGCAGATCGACCACACTCAGACTTTAACCACTTTTATGAAGTTTATTGAGCTAAGCCCGCGGGTGTCTGCAGCACCTCTCATGTAGGAGATCTAAAATGGCTCCCTTTTATAGGGGGTTGCAGATGCAGTTTGCAAGCAAGCAGGATAAACAGAAGCGGATTTTGGCAGTTAGCTAGCGTTTGCACAGTGTGCCCTGATAGCCTGGGGCACAGCTGCAGGGTTGAGATGTCCTTGCAGGATTGTTCAAAGGAGGGGAGGTTGTGTGCTTGTTTGTCCTTGCAAGATTGTTCAAGGGAGGGGAGGTTGTGTGCTTTTCAGATAGGACACTTAGGAGACAGTGGAAAATTTTTCTTTTCTACGTTACTCTGGTTGCCATGAAGGCCTATGGGTTGGCTAATTTAGGGTTCAACAATCATCCCCATTTTTTAAATGAAGCAACATGGGCTTAAAAATGTCAAGTATATTGTTCAACTTCAGTAGAATGGAAGAGTTTGGAATTGGATCCAAATAATCTGATGCTCCCGTGAAGAATGCTTATGAAAATCTTTTATCTTTTTTTTGAAATTTATTACAGTAAATTCACCTCTCTCACTTTTTAATATTTGAGGCTAATCATTGTTTCGTGTGTCTACAGAGAGCTGTTGGAGAACCCAAGTGGTCTTTGGAGGCTGAAGGAGAATGATCTAACCTGACTTGGCTGCCTCAAATTGCTCTGACTTGGAATCTGTTAAGGAGACTCTGAAGCCAATTTCCTCAGGGACTTCCTGTTTGAGATGGTGTCCTGTCAAAGTGCTGTCAAATCATGCCAGGCCTCTCAACAGTTCATCCCAAGAGATATCTGCCAAATAATGCAATCAAGTATTCTCACAACAAGATGAGGAAGAAAACTGTTTATCTCTTCCATAGAGATACTAATTTTTATTTGAGCATTTTAAGTATGATGACTAATTTCACTTTCTAAGTCAGAAGAAGGGCTGGGGATGTGTGCCTGAATCCTGTGTAAACTTCATATGAAAGGATGGTAGTTTGGGGAAAAAATTATCTTCCTTGAGTATAAATATTAAAGTTTCTTGATTCAAGTATATATAATCTCCTTGTTTCTTCTTTCTGGTTGATTGAGTTAGACTACTAGCAGTTGTTAAATGAACGTTAGAGCACCAGACAGTATAGAAATGAAGGCATCTGAAATTAGAATCCTGTAGCTACATAATTTTTTTCTTTTTCTTTTTTGAAATTAGTGTACCCAGGAAGCCTCAAAAGAGAACGAGAAAGGTGCCAACCTACACATAAGCTGAAAAACAATTGAAAACAGTCATTTGTTTCTTTCTGAATTCATTCATCAAGCATTTCCTGAGAATTTACTGTATTGGGGACTGCGAATGCAAGATGAATAATCAAAGAACCTTGCAAGCCAGGAGCTCAGAGTCCAGTAAAAGAAACAAAAATGTAAACTAATAATTAAATACATCATGTGATCTCAGAACCTGTTTAGAATGAAGAGGATTTAAACACATCCACACACACACACACACACACAGTGAGAAAAGACTAATAGCTGCCCGCTCAATGCCATACACGAGAGCTGAAGAGGGTCACCTGACCACTTTGGAGACATAAGGAAAGCTTCCAAGAGGAGGCATAGTGGGAGCTAATGTGCGACAATTAGATGAAAAGTGGAAGGAGGAGGAGGAGGAGGAGGAGGAGGAGGAGGAGGAGGAGGAGGAGGGGAAGGTATAAAAGCATGAAGTTGAATTGCTTACATTTCCATAAATGTGGCATGCTGTGTGGTTGGGTGAGGGGACGTAAAATTGAATTATCTGTTTTATTTAATATTTAGTTAGTTTCCAGTGGTCTTGCACCATTTCCCTGTTAGGTCCTTTTAATTCTCATAACTGAATTTTAAGCACTATTACATTTGCTTATAGCAATTAAATCAGAACCTCTGGGGCGTAGGACCAGGCAATTGGTACTCTTACAAAGATCTGCAGCAGATTCTTATGTACTCCCAGGACGAGAACTGCTGGTGCAGACTCACTGAGGCAAGTGGACGCAGCTGTGGTCATGCCATATAGATCCCAATGCTACTTAATAAAGTCATGGACCAAGAGAATGTGACAAATACTGTGTTCTAATACAATTTCTACCAAGTAAAGAAGGCCTTTCTGTAACCCAGAAGAGGAAAAAAGTAACGTGGGTTTTTATTTGTGATTGGGTTGTGTGGCAGTTTGATGTAATTATGAATTCCAAAAATATAATTGAATCATGCTTGTAAACGGATTTGTTAATCTGGGCATGATTAGGTTAGGATTAGGGCGTTGAGCCCCACCCCTTGGTATATAAAAGGCAAGGCAAAGGACAGTTGAAGCAGTCTTTTGAGAAGCAGTTTTGATTTGGAAAGAAGACCCCAGAAGAAGAGAAGCAAGCTGTTCACATGATCATCTACAGCTGAACTTGTGTAGGAAACAGGAGCTAAGCCCAGAGAGAAACGCAGCCCTGGGAAGAGAGGAACCCTAGAAGCCTGAACCCTGGCAAACGCTGGCAGGTGTCTTGCTCTAACACGTGGCAATGGACTGTGGTGAGAGAAGAAACTTAACGCTTTATGGCCTGGTATCTGTGGACTTCTACCCCAAATAAATACCCTTTATAAAGACCAACTCATTTTTGGTATTTCACATTAGCACCCCTTTAGCTGACCTATACAGGTTGCTAGTGATTTTCCTTCAGAAACTAGCCAGAACCTGTAATGTTGCCCATAGGATTCAATCTCTCAGTTCATAAGCAAGGCTCAAGTTGCACTTTTATAAAATTGTCATGTGAAGGAAAGATGAAAGCAGCAGCTCTGGGTACTTGCTTATATGTTCTGTCTTATATAAAAGCTGAAAAGGCAGTAGGAAGTAACAGACTGCAGGGGTCCCCGTCACCCAGCTTCAACTTTGTGGAAGAATCCACCATAGGGGTCACAGTGACAATGTGTGTCTGGTATCCTTCACTGACCCTTGTGCAGATACGATTATTTCCATTTAAGGATCACTTTTCATTCCATGTATGATCCTGGTGGTTATTAAGCACTGACAGTGCATGGAAAATGAGGTTACAAAGGCTAAACGGGGATGGAAGAGAGGTGGTACAAAGGACAAATCCAGAGTTTTTGGATCTCCATCTATTTCTTTTTAATCATACCACTACATGTCACTTCTTATATTTATGCACTGTGATAAAACAAGCCAGCAAACAAACTTGTTTGTTGAAACAAATGACTCTTTGTAACCCCACAATTCCCTCAGTGCTATCCAAATGCCACACATTTTGAAGACATTCTGCTAGTCTCTAGTTGGGACCAGATTGAGGAAACAGAACTCTGGTTAGGCCTCAAAACCTCTTCCTGAAGAAGCAGAAGAGTAGTATTGCAAGAAATAAGCTGTGGAGATTCTGGCATACTCAGTGCACAGCTCCAGAGCATGTGGTAATCTACCCACAAAGTCACCACAAAGAATCAGTGGCATCAGGAAGGTCACCATGACCAAGTGCAGAGTCACACAGAGACAGGAAGTGGTGAGTCACATGCTGGGGATTGGAGGACAAATAAGTAGGGCTTTTGGGGATAGCAATTAGTTCTGATGCATCCAATTCCTTTAAAAATATGCATATTTTTTATGCCAAAATTTCTGCTTCTAAGAATTTATCCTGAGGAAATGATCATGGATATTCACAAAGATTTAGCTATATCTCACTGCTATTTATAGTAGCCTAAAATTATAAACACTAAAATAACCAAAATAAGGAAATTTTAAAAGCATGAAATTACCATATAGTGAGTATTATTCTCTTATTAAAAATGACATGGGAAAACACTCCCAATAAATTGCCCTTAAGTGAGAAAACATGCCTTAAAATAATATGAATATTATTATAATAACAATTTTTGTAAAATAATATAAAGTTGATGTACACTCCATTTTAGAAAGTTCCCCATTGGAAGATACATGTTTTGTCCCAATTTCTGAAATCAGGTTGTAGCTTACAATTGATGTGAAAAGATTTCTGGCAGCTGCTGAGCAAGGGAGTGAGTTGAGACATGGTTGTCATTATCTGCCCATGTGGTGTGTAAGGGAAGCTTGTTAATTGATTGTCACCTCAGCTGATTTATGTTCATTGATAGCATCTTTAGTATTTAAAATTTAAATATGGAGTCTTAATTGTTGCTAAAAATAGCTTCCAAAACATTACATTTTGATGCAACATTGAAATTAAAAGATATTGTTCATCCAGAAGACAGCCTGTCACACGTTAAAACAATTAAAGACAGTAGAAACTGCCACCTCAAAAAGGATCCTGCAATTTTCAAAGCTGTCACTCAGGTGACAAACATCATCTGTCAAAATCTTACATTAGACTTGCAAGGAGAGCTTTTTAATATTCTGTGATGTGATTCAGTTTTAAAAATAGGCCTTTAATAAATTTGGAAGTGCAGTTGAAACTCTAGTATTTGATTTTCCTTGAAATTGCACTACTAGCCCGAAGAGGAGCAAAAGTTCAAACTCCTGATCGGGGATTAGGAGTTGCTTTTGAGATCCTTACATGTCTATTTCCAAAGTGACTCAAAACAATTTTTAGTTTCTGTGTATGAAGGAATCTTAGATTCATTCTTTGTGATACCAAAGAAGAAATTGTTATGGAGGTATATTTATGAATTCAATTTTTTCTCAGTAAATTTTTTATCTACATTAAATGTAAAGTTTCTTTTTCCCCCCAAATTTGTTATTGAATTAAGAAGTCATGTTACATAAAATGGCATGTTAGACTATACATATTTTTGGAATGAAGAATATATATTTTATTTATATTCATTATATATGCAGTCATACCTTCTTCACACCCACATAGCAAAAATATTGTAATACATCCACCAACGCTATGATTATTTCTCATTGATGAAATTTAAATTGATTTTTAATTTTGTTTTTTCTTCAAAATTTTCTAAATTATTTTCATAATTTAAAAACCTATTTAAAATTAATATTGACTTATCTAATATTTTCTATTTATGCACTTATGGAAGCTAGCCTCAATTTTTAAAATCAATTTTATTAAAACATGGTCATAAACCATACAATTCATCTAAAGTATAAAATGGCTGCTACATTTATCTCCTTTCACAGAATGTAATATTTTGCATTTTGTGTTTACTTATTCTTAAATAAGACAAAATACTTTAGATCTGGTACTTAACCTAAAAATATTCTCCTTAATTTCCCTCTCCGTTTAAGTTGCTTCATAAAAGTTTATCTTAGCAGCTCGAGTCCAGCAATCTGTAGAGAGTGGAGAAGAGATTGAGGCCATGGGACCTCAACTTGGAACTTTGTCTTGGAGAGTTTCATGGCTATGTTTCTTGAAGCCCCTGGGACAAGGGGCTGTTTCTGTGTTCTTCATTCCATAGCCTGAGTTTAGAAAGACTGTGGCAGGCTTCCTGCTTCCTCAGTCTCCTGCCCTAAGGGAGCCCTGTTGCCTTTAGAGAGCAGCAGCACCATACTCCAGATTTCCATGTGGCACAGAGTATTCATCCTTGGATTCATGGGCCAGGCCTGAGTAGTGCTTCTCCACCAGTAGGAGGGACTCTGAGTGAGAGGCTTCCCATGGTGTTCTTTCCGACTTCAGTACTCACCCTTTCTATGAGGGGCAGCCAACGGGATTCTTCTAGAATCGCCAGTGGTTTTTTTCCCATCACACTGTGCTGCTCTTAAAAAGGAGGTTTTGGATTAGCCCTTAACATCTTCCTTCCAGGCTAGTCCCATCTGGACTAAATGTTTGAAATGTTGATATGTGTTTTGCATCCTTCTCTAGTCTCTTCAGAAGGTGTATGTAGAATTCTCCATATTTGCATTTTACTTCTGTCATTTCAGCCTTTTACTAAATGAAGGTAAGATGGGCATGAAGTAGTTGGGGTGGGAACAAGGAAAGGTGAGCAACTTCCATTGGGTGCCCTCTTCCCTAGTTCTCTAGCCCTAACCATCCCCCAGCCTGTCAAACCCCATCCCCAGTACCATGTTTCATATTTCACAGAGAAAACTGATGCTATTAAGGGTGATCCTCTCTATTTTGACAAGCTCCAACCTCCAAATAGAGTACAGTCTTCTGACTTCCATCGAGTAGCATTTTTCTACAGAATTAACTGAGGGACATAAAATAAGACTTGAGTAATAAATTTTCTTTATTACATTCCCCACATTTCTTGCTAAGATTATTCCTGAGTGCTTTATAGTATTTTTCAGTTTTTACAAATGAAATTTTCTTCTTATATATTATAAAGTTTTTTCTGGTATATAGAAAAGTTATTGATTTACATAATTGTTTATATTTTTCACCCAGAGTCCATTCCCTTATTAGGATTATTTTTTCATTTTGTCTTTTGAATTTTGGGGTAGATAATCATGATAATATATAAAACCAAGAAGGAAATTCAGTTCCTAATAATATCAATAGTTGTTAATTTTGAGTGACACCATTTTGATGAGTTTTGATTTATTCTTTCTTCTTTATGCTTTTCTAATTTTCTATAATAGGCATGTTAATACTTATAACAAAAATAATATTATAATGGAGATTATAGATTCCTGAATTACTTAACTGGGAAATGCTTTCTGAGCCTTCAAAATAACTGTTTTTACCAATTCTCAATTTCATATAATATTAAATGCAGAGAACTAAATTTATTCTACAGAACTTGGCACATAAACAGTTTCTTTGCACAGTCAACAACCAAGAAAACTTGAATAAAAGACCTAATACATAAAAAATAATTCATCCTAAGCACCGTGAATGCTGTTTCAGTGCCAATATTAGAATAGCTGTGTAAAATTCCACCTGTTCCTTTTATAGATCACATTCTGAGAAACAGATTTGCAATATATCAAGAATGAAAAGGGCATATCATATCTTTTAGATGGAAACTTTAAAGTATAAGATTGAATAGAGTCAACATTTTTTATGCAAAATAACTCCTCAGAAAATAGATACCTTAGATGCTAGTTCTTAATAAGATTCTCATTGCACAAATTAATCTATAAATTAATTGCAATCTTAATCAAAATCCCAATTATATGGAAATGGTAAAGGGAAATAAGCCTAGACATGGTGGGAGGACTTTCCCTACCAACTTTCAAGACTTACTATAAATTTATAGCAATTAAAGTAGTGTGGTATTGGCTCAGGCCTAGACACAACAGAATAAAAGGGAGCAGAAATAGACCTATGCATATGTCCACATTATATAGACAATACTCAATAAATTGTGCTAAGACAATTCAGTATTTATATAGACAAATGAGAATGGATATCAACCATATACGAAATCAATACATACGAAGAGACCTAAATGGCAAAGGCAAAATTACAAGATTTTTTAGAAGATAATATAGAAAAATATCTTTAATAATTGTGGAATAGAGAAAGATTATCCTAGACAAGACAAAAATATCAAAATTCAGTGTTTGTGCTCATCAGAAGATAGCATAAAGAAAAACAAATGAAAAAAATGGGAAAGAATTTTGCAATATGATCAATAAAAGGCTTGTATATAAAACATTTCAAAATCCATATCAAGAAGGTTAAAACAAAAGGAAAACAATAGTAAATTGAATTTAAAACCACTAGTTTGTCAAAAATTAAAAATGTTGACAATATCAAGATTTGGTAAGGATGTAGAACAACAAAAATTTTCATACCTTGCTAGATAACATGCAAATTGGTACAAAAACTTTGGAAAACAGCTTAACACTTTTGAGTAAATTTAATGACATATATAACTTCTGACTTAGCAATTTTATTCTTAAGAGCGTGGACAATTATATGTCCATATACTAGATGGCCTGTGCAAAGATGTTCATAACAACATTGTTTAAAAAAGCTGAAAACTGAAAACATCCTAAATCCATCAATATGCAGACTTTTCATATAATGGAATTTCACAATAGAGTAATCAATGCAAGTGAATGTACTATAGCAACATGCAACAACAGCACAAATGGATTTTCTCAACAAAATGTGGGACGACAGAATCCAGTCACCCCCAAAATGCTTTTATATAAAGTTTTAAATCATGAATTATTTAACTATATATTTTTTGGGGATGCTGCTATGGGTGAAAACTATGATGGAAAGCAAGGAATTTATTACTAAGGGTTATGCTACTGGTTACGTCTCTTGGAGAGTGCGGAGATTGTAAAGGCAAGCTACGTGTGGAAGGCATCCGGAATGTAGGCAATGGTCCGTGTGTGAGCTGCATGATGGTGACACAGGTGTTAATTTTATAAATCTTCATAATTTACACCTCATGCACTCTTCTAAATGTATGCATATTTCACCAAAAAAGTAAAAGAAGAATTGGAAGAATTTTCATTGTTTATTATATACTGTATAAATAACATGGTAGTCTTTATTCTCTGAAGTTGTGATAAATTCATTCAGGCAACTCTGAACTTAAATTTTTATGAAAGCAATAATTTGTTGTCTTTTCTTTACTTATTGATCTGTTTCCTTATTGACCTCCTGATTATTTGTATTTTCTAGGGAATTTCTACCTTTTGGGGTGATTTTCCATAAAGCTGCTCAGCACAACATATGTTTTAGATTTTATTTGTGTATGGGTAGTTGCTGTCTTTTTGGCATTCCTCAAGATCACTTGTTATATTTCTAATTTTTCAGTTTCACAACTCTTAATGATGGAAGTCAATAGTTACTCTCTTTGATAGGTAGGGAATTTCTAGGGTTTGCTTCTACTAACTTGTATGATAAGCATCCTCGCACATATGTCTTAACTTACTTGTGTCTTCATTTCTGCAACTTTTGTCAGGCTTTTCGTTTCACAATATGAGTAATAATGTATGAGAGTGTCCATTTCTCTACATCCTGAGAAATATCTGAATATTACCACTCATTTAAATTTTGCCAATTTGATGGATAAAAATTGAATTTGACTTCATAATTTGCATTTTCCTGATTATCGGTGAGGTTGAACATACTTTTTCATATACTATTGTCCTTTTGTATTTCATCTTTCTTGAATTTCCTTTCTATATTCTTTACACAATTTCATTTTTGGTTTGTATGTGTGTTTTACTATGAATTTGCAGTTTATCATGCAGGAATATTAATCCTTTGACTAGTATACATGTTACAAAAATCTTCCTTACCTCATCAATTCTTTCCTGTTTTAAACTGTCATATTCCATGCTTTTTGGCATGGAGGGATTTTTCATTTTTATATAATAAGGTATTCATCTCTCTTCATATAATACTTCTACATTTTCTCCCTTTCTTAAGTTTCATTCATCCCAAAATATGAAAATATTTTTCTTTAAAAATATATAAATTCACCTGGAATTTATTCTCTTTATGTTGTGAAGAAAGTCTTTTTTTTAATCACTAAATTTTTCCTTTGTTCAGTTTTTTTTCCCTGATGTTTTACATGTGGCTTATCTATAGCAGACTGTAGAAAGGGGTATAACAAATCTGTTAAGAGTTTGGTCTTTAGAGGTATTTTGGCCCTGCTACCTGTCAGGTATGTGAATGTGAGCAAATCCATTTTATTTGTTTTCTGTTTGGGAATTCATCAACCTCCACTTTCTCTTTAACAATACTTTTTCTTCCTTTAAAGCCTTCTTTAATTGAACACCTAGTTAATTCTCCTTCCTTAATAAAACTTAAGGTATTTAATGATTCAGTTTTACACGAATTTTTGCTTTTACTGGAACCATGATTTTTAATATGTGATATTATCCTTACCCATATTGATGAGAATTATAGAACTGACCATTTAGAACAAAGAGTTATATAGGAAAGTGATTCTTAATACACAAATGGGTGAGTATTTTTTGTTGTTTTATAAATAAATCTCTACACATTGCTTTAATGGAGGCTCTTCCTCTTGCTTAATATGCAACCAATTTTTACAAAAGCTCATATGCATTACAAAAGAAGTTACTTTACAGATCTCTTTGGTATTTGTAATGCTTAATAGATTTTTAATATTAAATTTGCATTTATCATATACATATTCCATAGCATTTGTATTAGTCAGGGTTCTCTTGGGAAACAGAATCAACTGGAGATATCCGTCAATAATATGAGATTTTATAAGAGTCTCTTACGTGATGGTGGGGATGCACAAGTCCAGGTTCCGCAAGCAGGCTGCAAACCAGGGGCTCCGATGAAAGTCCGATGAAAGGTCCTTGATGAGTTTCTGGGAGAAGCTGGCTGTCCAAAGGCAAGCTGGGAAATTCTCTCTGAATGTTGAAATCACTTCCCCTTTTAAGGCATTCAACTGATTGGATAAAAGTGTCACCCATTGCTGATGCAATCTCCCTGATTGATGGAGATGTAATCAGCCATCCATGCAGTAAACTCATTGGTGATTGAAGTCAATAAATGTTCTTGTATTACAATTAGCCCAGTGCTTGCTGGACGTAACACATGGACACAATTACCTGGCCGAGTTGACACATTAGCCTAACCATCACAGCATTTTTAAAAAATCATGCTTTATCTCTCAAATTGTTCGAGAGGTATATTAAATGTTCATCTACTCTTGTTGAAAAGAAAACATATTTTGATTTATTATCTTTATTGTCCTTGCCATCATAAAACATATTACTCTTTAAAAATGAAGCGAACAGAATAACCAAATACAATTAATAAGAAAATGAAATAATAATGATAGTTTTTAAAATAACATAAAATAAAAATTTTTAAAAATTGGAATAATAAAAATAATTTTAAAATGTAAAGTTAAAAAATTTTTTTTGACATTATGTCTTTTATCACTGTAAGATCTGTTGCCTTGTATGTACAGTGACATTTTCTTCTGTTTAATCCCCCAGTATCTTATTCTTTCATTTTGTCTTAAAAGAAGCTTTAAGTTACAGAAAAGTAATATACAGAATATAGGGGATTCCCATATATCCAACATCCTTCCCCTTTCCTCCTTTCTCCTATTAATAACATTTTACATGTGGATGGAACATTTGTTACAGTTGATGTCCTAATATTGAAACATTGCTACTAACCATTGTCAATGATTTACATTATGGTTTACATTTTGGACCACACACTTTTATAAAGTTTGATGAAATTTAACATGGCCTGTATCCATTATTGCAAGATCATGTAGAACACTTCTATCACCCCCAAAATGCCCTATGTTCCATCTATTCTATTCCCTCCTCCCTCCTCCTCCCCTCAGGGCCCATAGCAACCACCAAGCTTCACTCCTTGAAGATCAAGATTCATAGTTACTTGCAACAACATTGAGGGCTTGACATACTAGCCTGTCTTCTGCCATTAGGCACTGCCTATTCTCTCTACAGACTCCTGTCCCTCTATTTGAGAACATATCAGGACTCCCAGGATGGGAGTTCAACACCTTCCTGCTCATTATATGAGTCTCCAAACACTGATATAACATACTATGACAAGATGATCACTCAGACACTCCCTAGAAACCTGCCCCAGTTGCACCCTGTCCTGCATGCCCCCCACATTAAACACCCTAAACCAGTAACTCTCCCCTGCCATATTTGTCTAAAGAAAATTCCCAGTGTTGACGTTTCAACCACATACCCGCTAATCCCCAGAGTTCACCTGCTCCCTCCCCCAACTCTTCCCCTAGTTCAGTGGACAGTCCACCCCACCCTCCAACCTACCCCCCTCAAAAACCAGCATCACCCAACCCAATAGCATCACTGCAGCACTGTCATGCCCATCCACTGCACAACTACATCCTTCCACCTTATCATAGATTTTGCCCATATGGTCATTGGTTTACAACCTTCTCCCTTTTTCTCTCCTGTAAACCTATCTTTCAGACTCTAGTTCTGTGAGTTTGCTCAATTTGCTTAATTCATATCAGTGAGGTCTTGTAATATTTGTCCTTCAGTGCCTCGCTTGCTTCACTCAACATAAGGTCTTCAAGATTCATCCATGTTTTCCCATGTGTTAATACTGCATTTCTTCTTACAGCTGAGTAATATTCAATTGTATATATATATACCACAATTTGTTTATCCAGTCATCTTCATGGGAATTTGGGTTGTTACCAACTTTTGGCGATAGTGAATAAATCCTCTGTGAACATTGGTGTGCGTATATCTGTTCGTGACCCTGCTTTCAATTCTTCTGGGTTTATACCCTGGGTTTATATTGCTGGACCCTTAGCTTCCTAAGGAATCACCAAACTGTCCTCCACAATGGCTGCACCATTCTACATTCCCACCAGCAGTGGATAAGGGTTCCTGTTCCTACACATCCTCTCCAACACTTTAGTCCTTGGTTTTTTAAATGACCGCCAGTCTAATGGGTATAAGATGATATCTCATTGTAGTTTTGATTTGGATTTCCCTAATAGCTAGTGATATTGAGCATCTTTTCATGTGCTTTTTAGCCATTTGTATTCCTTCATTGGAGAAGTGTCTATTCAAATCACTTGCCCATTTTTAAAATGGGTTGTTTGTCTTTTTATTTTTGAGGTGTAGGATTTCTTTATAAATGCTGTATATAGGCTCCTGTCAGATATATGATTACCAAATATTTTCTCCCATTGAGTAGGCTGTCTTTTCACTTTCTTGACAAACTTATTTGAGGTGCAAAAGGTTTTAATTTTGAGGAGGTTGCATTTATCTATTTTTTCTTTCGTTGCTCATGGTTTGGGTGTGAAGTTCATGAAACCATGTCCTAATAAAAGATCCTGTAGGTGCTTCCCTATATTATCTTCCAAGATCTTTATGGTCTTGGCTCCTATATTTAGATCTTTGATACATCTTGAGTTGATTTTTTTATAAGGTGTGAAATGGTGTTCCACTCTCATTCTTTTGGGTATGGATATCCAGTTCTCCAAGCACTGGGAGACCATTCCCTCCCAGTTGAGTGGTCTTGGTGGTCTTGTCAAATGTCAATTGACTGTATATGTTAGGATCTATATCAGAATTCTCAATTCAGTTCCATTGGTCAGTATGTCTATCCTTGTGCCAATACCATGCAGTTTTGACCACTGTAGCTTTGTAGTATGTTTTAATGTCAGGTAGTGTGATTTCTCCGATTTCATTTTCTTTTTCAATATGTCTTTGGCTATTTGGGGCCTCTTGCCCTTTCAGATAAATTTCACAGTGTTTCCAATTCAGTAAAAAATGCTGTGATGATTTTTATTGGGATTGTGTTAAATCTGTAGATCAGTTTGGGCACGATAGACATCTTAATGATGCTAAGTCTTCCTATCCATGAAGAGGGAATATTCTTCCATTTATTGATTTCATTTAACAGTGCTGTGTAGTTTTCTATGTACAAGTTGTTTACGTCTTTAGTTAAACATATTCTTAGGTATTTGATTTTTTTAGTTGCTACTGTAAAGGGGATTTTTTTCTTGATTTCATCCTCAGTTTGCTTGTTATTGGTATACAGTAATAGCAGAAATGCTATTGATTTTTTCACATTGCTCTTATAACCTGCCACTTTACTGAACTCATTTGTAAGTTTTAGAAGCTTTGTTGTTGGCTTCATTTTTGAAGAAGTTTTGGATCACAGAAGAGTTACAACTGTGGCAGTCAAGGATCATTGGTGAAGGGTGTCAATTTTGGGGATGCATGGGAGGAGGTTCACCTGGGGCATACCTATAAGGCATATAAATGTGTTCAAGTCACGGTGGGTGAATATTCATACAATGACTGAAAGAATATTAAATTCCCATCCTGGGGAGCTCTGCTACATCCTCTAATGGTACAGCAAGTATCCCCTGAGTACAGGGGCAGTGACTAGTAAAGTAGGATGGACCATCTGTGGGCCCTTGATATTGATGACTGTACTTATGAACCTTTACTTTTGAAATTGAAACTTAGCCTAGTATTTTAGGGTGCCTAAGAGTTCCCTCCTGAGAGCCTCCTTTTTGCTCATATATGGCCTCTCTCTAAGCCAAACTCAGCATATAAATGTATTACCTTTCCCCCAGCATGGGACATGACTCCTGGGGATGATCCTCCCTGGCACCAAAAGATTACTACTAAGAACCAACCAGCAATACAACTGGAAAAAGACCTTGACCACAAGGGAGAAAGTGTAAAGACAAATGAGTTTAAATGACTAAGAGAATTCAAAGTTAGTTAGGAGGTCATTCCAGAGGTTATGTTTACACATGTTTTAGCAGTATCTCATTAACTCCCAAAGTAAATATTGCCTCAAATAGCAAGGTTCCTGAGGGCTCTGGAGACATCCAGACACTATAGGCAGGGCAGACAGCTCAGGTGTTTGGTGCCCTACCAGTGGGCACTACTTGGGAATTTATGCTCCCCAGTGTGACAGAACTGGAGTCAGTTGTGGTTTCCCTACACATTCTGCCCCTTCTATGTGAACCTAATAAAGTTGATAGGTGGATGTTCATGTGCCAGCTGGGTCTTGAACCTCAACAGAGTTGTACCATCTACTCTCCAGTTCATTGGACTCACCAAGGACAACTCACAAGAAGATGATGATGGACAACGACCATCCCAAGGAACAGAGAGAGTCTGCAACTGCAAGCAAGATAGTCCTATCCATCTGCCCCCTGGGATCTAAGTCCACTCTCAATTAGAGGTGGAGCAGGCATCACCATCCCAGAATCCTCAGAATTAGGGAATGAATGAGGGATTAACGTAGACTTACTGGTATTCTATTATAGGACTATTTTGATTCTAGCAATGAAAGAACTTTTATCACTGATGTGGAGGCGGTGCCCCCTGGAAGTTCTGAGGGGAGAGAAAGTGAAAAAAAGGTGTAATATGGGGACATTTTCAGGACTTAGGTATTGTTCTGAATGACATTGCAATGACAGATACAGGCCATTATATATCTTGTCATAACTTACAAAATTGTGCAGGAGTGTAAACTACAATATAAACTATAATCCCTGCTGAATGACAATGCTACAAAATGTGTTCATCATTTGTAAGAAATGTACCACACTAATGAAGGATGGTGTTAATGTGGCAAAATGTGAGAGGGGTAAGGAGTGGGGCATATGGGATTCTCCTATATTTTTATGTAACATTTATGTAATCTAAGTATCTTATTAAAAAATAAAAGAGTATATTAAAAAAATAAAATATATATCCTTTTATCCAAAATGACAATTTCTTTGTGTTGACTATAATTCTCAAGGATGAAAGACAAGGAGCGCTCTCCTCCTTTAGCTCCAATTAGAAAAATCCCAGGGAAGTGTTCTGATTGATTTGTTGGCATGTGAAGTATTCTGACTGATTTGTTAACATCTGGGATAATAAAAAAGTTCAAGGGCAGCAGCCATCACCAAGAATGCTTGTGCTTTGGTCCTATGTCTATCTCTGACCAAGGAGCTGGGGTGCTGTCATTGGCTACATACATGGGACTGAAGTGTGCTAGGAGCAGCAACCCAAAGTAAGGATGGGGTCTGACTCTAGAAGAAGAGAATAAAGTGGTGCTGGGAAGTAAAAAGAAGGCAGTATTTTGTCTTTCCAAAGGGGTAGGAAAAGGGGGAAGGTCCTATGGTAGTTTGGTTCAGAAGTGGGACAGTGGAGAGGCATGCCCACAGAACTGTGGCTGTTGGAAGGACTGGGTTACTATGGGTTTGTAGGGACCAGAAGGCCTTATTTTGCCCATCTTCTATGAAGTCCCTAACTAGGGTAAAAATGGCATCTAAACCCTGGGCTCCAGATGCTGTCCACATATAACAAAGTGTTATAATTCATTAGGGGTTGCAAAACTGTGTATTTCTAATTCTGTTGTTCTTCCTGTATTTATTGGCTGTGATTTTACTGTAAAGAACTTTTACTCATCAACAATTTCATGCAAATACAGTTTGTAAGGAAATGAAAGGTAAATCCTTGGCTTTTTTCATATTCTAAATAATTTTAGGAATGACTACTTGAAACCTTCAAATTATACTAATGATTTTTAAAGTGTCATTATGAACTCATGGATTTATATATGTCTGATATGCTTGAATCCATTAAGCCATTATTCTCTCTGGGCTTTAATTGTCCCATCTCTGGCCAGTTGGGAGTCCCTTTGATTTGGCTGCTGTCATTTGCCGTGACCTAGGGATTTTTGAAAGCCTCTTTTGATTCAAGCATAGCACAATGTTACAAGCTCATCTTACACATACCCTGCCTCAGGCTGGAATTCAACCATTTCTCCAAAAAGTCATGGTTCCTTTTACTGGGAAATGGCACCAGAAAACCACAATCTAGGCTCCAGAGTTGTACATAGCTAAGGGTTGTTAATGTTTTTAGGCCTTTTCAGTGAGCAAAGCCAAGATCTAAGTATATTTTCAGAGAAAAATAAACCCAGGTTTATTCTGGTATTTCCAATTCAAATGAAATATTACAGGGCTTGTGTAACTTAGGTTTTGTATTTGAATCTCTTCCTCTAAAAATCTTCGTTCTTAGTGGTATTAATATAATTGCCTATTTGCTTCACCTCAATATTTGTATGTCTAATAGGAATATATTACATTATCTATATTGTGTGTGTGTGTGTGTATATATACACACACACACAAACACCTTTCTCATATAAGATTATTAAAACATGTTCCTACATTTTCTTTTAGCCAGTTTATTGCTTTGTTTTTAACACTTAAAATCTTTGGTCTATTCAGAAATGTGTGTGTGTGTATGTGTGTGTGTGCATGCACTATCAATTATGTGTGCATGTGTGCCTGTGTGATAGAGCAAAAGCAAGGGAATTGGGGATGTGTTTTTTCCAAATAGCCAGTTATTCCTATACCATTTATTTAATTAACCATTTTTTAGTTCACTGTTTCAAAATACCACCTTTATTAATATATTAAACTCCTATAGCTCTCTCTACTGTCCTACTGACTTTTTTTGGGTCAATTCATTGCCAATAATATACTATTCTAATTTCTAAGGCTTTATAATATGTTTTACAATATATTTCTTCTCCATACTGCCAATATGCACAATGACTTTCCAGACCATTATTCTTTCTTAAAAATACTTTTCTAGCTATTCATGTATGTTTATATCTGATATGAAATTTACTATTAGGTTTTCTGGTTTCCAAAACAAATCTCCTCAATATTTTCACATGGAATTTTAAGATCAACTGAAGACTTCAAAATATCTCCTAGATGTAACAAACTTGGAGTACATTTCCTCTATGCTATTTCAAGAATTATTGGCTTCCGAATCGCTGGTAAATTACCCAAAATATTACTTTAATTTGATCTGGGAGCTATTTTGGTAGTGAGCACCTACTCTCTTCTAGGGATATTGTAGTTGGGATTCTTGCATTGCATAGCTCAATAACGTGAGACACAAGTAATCTCATATTTAAACACTTTCTTGATTAGCAAAGACATTGAGAACTTTTTTTGTCTCTCTTGGGTAAAATTTGTTTTTGCTTAGTGATGTGGTAACAACATTATTATTTTGTTACCACAAACTATATATTGACTTCAACTTAAATATAGCTCTAAAAATATTCCTTAGGGCTAATTTATCACTTGATTTTCTGGTTTCATTTTTTTAATTGCCAAAGACATGCAAAGGTATTGATATATTGATGATTGCTATAATTCTCACCATAGAAGATGGTCCATCCTTCAATTTTCAACAAATTAGGAGGTTGCAAGTTTGGTTATTCAGTCCCCACCTTAATGCATTTTTGTTTAGCCAATGACTATTCTCCTCCTTAAAAAACTAAAAACCACAGTAAACCTGTCAGAAGAATAAATTTTTATATAATAGAAAGTCTTGAAGACAAATAGATAGTTTGTTTGAAAAATTCGGAATATCATAACTAATGCATTGATTACTGATGAGGAGTAGAGAGTCCAAAGGCTGGGATGGATATCTCTGTTTTATATATAGGGGTATATTTGTATAAGAAGCAGGGAAACAAAGTGCCTAATCAAGTGGGAGTTTGATAAAGGCCATGGGCAATGTAGGCTGGAATCCTGGTTTCATCTCTTATTGGTTACAAGATTTGGACCTGGTTATTTAACTTCAATGAGCACCTATTTCTTTCCCTGCACAATAGGTAAGAAACAAAGCAACACTGTCAGAGTGTTTATTAGTATTTAATTAGATTATTGCTTAGCACAGTGGTATATGAGCACTAAATAAGATAAATAAGTAAATAAATTTTTATTTATTTCGGTACCTGTAGACACACACAGGTGCAAAATTCCAACATTTCATTATATGTGAAAGCATGTAATTATTTTCTTATATTTGGACATTTAACTTATTTCTCTACTTTGGTCATTATAAATAATGTTGTATAAACATTTAAAATATAAATCTTTGTGTATCTCCCTGAATCTCCTTTAAGTGTTAGGTTGTAGATGTGGGATTACTGGTTCAAAATGATATGAATTTTTAATGCTCTTTATACATTTTGCCAAATTATTTTCTAAATGGTTTTCCCAGCATTCACTCCTAAAAGAAGTCTAATTAGCACACATTCTAAACAATTTCATAGATGAAAGTTAATATTTCATTTTAATATTCTTTTCTTTAACTTCAAGATCCTTTATTTGTTGACTTTTTGTTTTTAGCAATGTTTTAAAAATCTAGCTATTGTTTCTTTCACCCAGTGTCATCTCTTTCACTTTAATTATGTTGTAGAATTCTATCTCATCCTGAGGTCAGCCAAATAGTATACTTCATTTTCTTCTAACTTTTTATGACTTACTATTTCCATTTAACTAGTTAATCCACATAATATGTATTTACATGTATAGTGTAAGATAATGGCTTGACCTAATTTTCTTCTGGATAATCTGAAATCTATATCTTTTCACTAGCTTGTGATATTTCTTTTCTCATGTTCTAAAATGTTGCATATACTAAAATCTGTCCCAGATGCTCTGTTCTGACAATCCATTTGTCCGTTTATATTTTCACCAATACCACATTTTTGTAATGTATATTTCTTTTGTTTATTAGAATAGCACTGGCTCTTTTCAGTATATTTGTAAAATACAATACAATATAAAAGTAAAAAATAAAAATCAGGAATGATTTCACCATCAGTATTAATATTCTGGCTTATTTTATTTCAGTCACAATTTTGTGTGTGCACACAAAAACACAAGCACATGGAAGTGATATGGTGTCTATACTTTTTCCTCTGAATGATTTCATTTTCATCTGAATCCATTCTTCTATGCTTCAAATGATGTCTTAAATTCTATTATTAAATTTTTAGTTTCCTTGTAATCAAATTTTATCTCATCTTCCTACTTCTCTTTCATTAATATTTTCATTCAATATTTTCACACATCCTAATAAAGGTACTTGATTATTTTTTAAATGTTCTGTGTTCTACAGCAAATTATTTTCAGACATTTGTTTCTCCTAATTTTGAAGGCGATATGCATGTTAACTTTCACTCCTTCCTTCCTCTGCCTCTTCCTCCCTCCCTCCCTCCCTCCCTCCTATATACCTATCATCTACTTATCATAAAGCTATCTAGTTATCTATCTAATATATCTATCTAATCATCTGTCCATTAGTATACCTATCTTCTTACCTACCCATCTTCTTCCCGGAGTAAGGATAAATTTAAACAGACCCAATTTCTGCCAATAGAAAAATTCTAATTTTGTCTTGATAATCTCCATATTTTTGTTCTAGTATTACAATGTTGTTACAGTTCCATTCTCACAGCTGGAGGGCAAGCTAATCAGTACAACTCCTAGACTAATTTCCCCTCTCTAGCAGGCATGCTTTTAGTGTAGTTTTGGTGGATTGTGGTTAGAATTTCTCTGTATCCTGCATTCTTTTCTGTGATATACCAAACTTATGAAATAATTTAAAAATATAATCCCCAAACTGAATTGCTGCCAGAGCTATTTTGAATATATAATGTCTTAAAGTGCTTTATTAGTTGTTACTTTACCTCCCAGAATGTAATGTGTCATCATGAGTTACCATCCCTCACTTCCTTTCAATTATGTCTTTGCATTTTTAATTTTTAATTTTCCGAATGTTGAGGTTTCCAGATGGATATAGGAAGGGTAGTACTATTGGGGAGGCAGGGAATGGAGTAACATCATAAAAAGGGGAAGGCTGCTGGATGTTTTTGGGTTGCTACAAACCTTGAATAATCAAATCAGGAGGAAGGAAGTCTCCACATTATTTTCTTCTAATTGGTGAGGAAGACTGATTATATAGATGTCAATCTAGCTCCAATGATTTTGTAATTAGTGACAGTTCTTCCTAGTTATGGCCGCTAGTTTGTATGTTTATCTCATTTGTCAGTATTATTAAGAGCTTCCTTTTTTACATGGCTCCATTAGAATTTTAGTGGTGAGTTGAAAGAGACTGATCCAGAAAGTACTGTCCTATCAACTTTTAAATGAGAATCTTCCAGAGCATTTTAGTTCTATTAGTTTCCTAGCCGCTAAAACAAACACTATACATGGATTGGCTTCACCAGCAGTTATTTATCGGCTCACAGTTTCAGAAGCTAGAAGGCTTACTTCCTCCCAGGCTTGGTGTCTTTTCACTTGCCAGCAGTCTTTGGGGTTTCTTAACTTTTTTGTCACATAGAAATGGACTTGGCGGCACCTTCTCCTTTCTCTGTTCGGTTCCATTGACTTCCAGCTTCTTGCTACTCCCCGGGGCTTCTCTTTCTGTGTCCAATATGCTTTGTTTATAAGAACTTCAGCTATACTAGGTTAAGGCCCACTCATTTGGTTCAGGTACATCTTAACTATTAACATCTTCAAAGGTCCTATTTACAGATGGGTTCACAGCCACAGGACCAGGGGTTGGGACCTGAACAAGAATTCTGTGGAAGACACAATCCATTCCCCAACAGATGTCACTCATAAATGCTCAAGACAATAATATATGGAAACTGGTGGCTTATGCTTTACTATCTCTACAAAATGCTCATGTTTAGAAAAGAGAGCACTTATGCTATTTCTGAGGAGAATGATTCTTCTACTGTGAACCAATGTCACTTGAGAAACATGGAAAAGAGCGGAATTTATATTGCTTAATTAATTAAAATAGAAAAAGTTTCTAAGGTCATTTTTACTGCTTAAGAGTCTAAAGCAACATAAGTGCATATAGTATTCCAGCTTATATATAGTAGAAAAACAAAAGCAGTCTTTCAAAATCTTTATTAAGATTAATTTACAATTATAATTAAATATCCAATAGTATAACTAATGACTTTTAAAGACTACTTTTAGAAAATTATTTACATAAATAATTATTATATTTCTTAGTTTTTTAGTACCAGACATAGGGGGATTACTTAATGTTTTATCGGAGAAAGATTCCCATTCTTCTCATTTTAGTGATTTCCCTTCCACTGAAATTCAAATTTTAGAGCTCTCTCATTTATGTACATTTTTAACCATGAGAATAATCTTATTTTCATGAAAAAGATGCCACTTAATTTTCAAAAAAGTCCAAGTATCTTCAACAAGATAGAATTCTAAGGTGAAGTTTAGGAAAGGGCCTGATGCTGTTCAAAGGGTGTTTCTTTGCCCTTTTACAATGCATTTTCAGTGAAATCCCTTTCATGTGCCATCAAGTGCCATTAATATAAATGTTCTATCCCTATAACATGATATTAAAAAAGCAATAACTTGGTCATGATGAAAAAGTTTCGGTAATGGATATTAGTGATAGTTGCACAATATTGTGAATGTAATTAAAACTACTCAATTGTATACTTGAAAGTGGTGAAAATGGGAAATTTCTAATTGTATATATGTTACTACAATAAAAAAAAGTGATAATTTGAAATGGAAAGATTCTTAGGAATCATCCAGCCCAGCTCTCTTATCTGGACTGTGCCCCAGAGTGCCCAAGGCTACACAACTTTTGAGTATCACACTGAAGACCAGAGCCCATATCTCCAGACTGCAGTCGGCTGCAAATTACATTATGCCCCATGAAACAATAATGTGTTAGTCAGTACTCAATGGAACAGGTAGTTGCAGGATAAAATAACATTAGCTAGATGGTGAAGGTTTTGTGCTTGGGCTTTCTAACTTGTGAAACCTACCCAATTCAGAAAGACTTCTCCTGAGTAAACACAATAGCATAGTATCAAGAAAATACTTCTTGTAAAGAAAGACATGTGGAGAAACATTGACTTAGAATCTAGATTTCTCAGCCTAATTAAGACTAAACTTTGATGTGAATCAGAATCCCCTGAAGTGCTAGTCTAAAATGCAGACACCCGAACCCCATAGAGTTTCTGATTCTGGATGTTTGGGTTGAGGCTGAGGAATCTGAATCCCACAGGTTGTATCATCTGGCACATATTACCTGATGCATCATCACCTGCATATCACCTTATGCAGGTGATACGTAGACCCCAATTTACAACATATTGCTTGTTGACACTTTCAGCTCATCTGGATTTTGATTGAACTCTAACAAGCTTGGTTATTTTGTGAATAGGCCACATACATTAGAGGCAGCAAATATTTAAGTAGGGAACAAAAGGAATGCTCATTTAAATGTTGGTGAGGGATGTTGTTAAAAGTAGGAACAGTGACAGCAAAAGAAAATTTTATAGCTCAGTAACTCAGGGGGAAGAAAAAAGTAACCCTGTCTGGCCAAACAATATGATGAATATTCTTAATAATGTCCCTGATTTATCATCAACAGTATATTGCACATGTATATATACACACACACACACACACATACTTCATACTCCTTAGGGAAATTAAATTGCTATTTAAAACAAAACTGCCTGTAGCCACCTTGTCATCTAGATGAATGGCATAATTTAAATGAAGGGAATTTGCTTTTTGTTTAGGAAAAATATATTGGTGATCTCCTTAATTTATGGGGCAAATGCTCCAAGGAGAGAACCCAAGGAAAATATGTAATAACAACAACCATCACCACAACAAGTTCAGTTGCTCTATCTCCTAAAGTAAGAGGAGTCTTGGGAAGTTCATGGAAGAAGGAGTAGGAAGCACAAAAGAGGCAAGCATTGAGATGGGAGAAAGAGTGAGAGCCAGTCAGTATTATAGGAACCTAAGATGAAAGAATAGGTGAGGGTCTTCTTAAAATTGAGGTGATGCCACACCAAGGAACCAAGAGAGTCTATAACTGCAAGCAAGAGAGTCCCATCCATCAGCCATATGGGATTGAAGCTCCCTCTCAATTAGAGGTGGAGTGGGCATCACCATCCCAGAATCCTCAGGAATGAACTAAGGACTAGAGTGGACTTACTGGTGCTCTACTATAGACATTGTGTTTCTAGCAATGGAAGAAATTACAACATTGATGTGGAGGCAGTGGCCACTGGAGGTGCTGAAGTCAGGAGAAGAAAAAAGAGGTGTGATATGGGGGCATTTTTGGGACTTGGAATTGTCTTGAATGAAATTGCAACAACAGATACAGGCCATTATATATCCTGCCATAACCTATATAATTGAGTGGGAGAGAGTGTAAACTACAATGTAAACTTTAATTCATGCTTAGTGGCAATGCTCTAAGATATGTGCATGAATTGCGATGAATGTACCATACTAATGAAAGAAGGTGTTAATGTGGGGAAAAGTGGGAAGTGTGGGAAGTGGGGCATATGGGAATCCTTTATATTTTTTTATGTAACATTTTATGTCATCTAAGTATCTTTTAAAAATATATATATTTAAAAAATTGAGGTGACATTTCATTTCAAATTATGTGCTTCCTCCCAAAATTTCAATAAATTTTAGCTACATGCAAAAGGTTGCGATGTGGGAAATGGGCCCATGCTTTTGGACCAATGTTAAATATGAGAATACAGCAAGGTCTAGGAGGTGAAACAGCAGGAATTCGTTATTTATGCAACTATTCTGGGAACATTTACTGAGTAACTCTCTTATGAGAGATTCTGTTTTGTATACCAACAAAGTCCTGGTTATCACAGCACTCAGACAGGAGAGACAGACAATAAACAAGTACATAATGTTTTTTCACATCATGTCATATGTCCTGCGGTGCAGAAGGACACAGAATAAGGAGATAGAGTAACGGACAATAGTGCGGTGAGGGAAGCCAAGTGAATTTAAAAAATGATCTCTCCAGATACTTGGGGAAAGGGTGTTGCAGGCAGTGGATGTATTTTTAAGATAGGTTTGACAAGTTTTAATGATGGATTGGATATGGGGTTTGAGAAAGAACAGTCAAGGAAGTTGAAAGGTTTTTGGTCTCAACACCAGGATGAATATTATTGCTTCTTACTAGGATAGAGACCACTGAAGAGAAGCAGGTTTGGGGGAAAATCAAAAGTTCTCTTTTGAACGTATTATGTTTTAGGTGTCTATTAGGCATTCAGTAGGTGGAGATATCAAGGAACAGTGAGATTTCCTACAAATCAGGGAGAGATAAGAGTTAAAGGGAAAAATTAAAAAGTGATCAGACAAGGGAGATCATGAGCTTTGGCACATTCCAAGAATTAGTACTCTCAAAGATCGGAAAATGAGAAGAGGAAAGGGCAGCTATGAAATAGGAAAACCAGGAGAGTAGGTTGCCAACCCCAAGAGTAAGAAGTTGTTTCAAGATGGAGTGATCTACTCTGTCAAATGCTACTGAAAGAGCAAGCACAATTAGGATTGAGATTTGATTATGGGGGTTTGGCCATAGAAGGCAACGGAAGCAGGGAGTTTGAGCAAGTGAAACCAGGAGCCACAGGAACTCCCTGAGAATTTATATGGAAAGGAGGGAAAAATTGCTGGCCTTCTCACTTCTTGTTGTGTAAAGCTCAAACCAGAGTTGGAGGATGGGGAGGGCCATTTAAGATAGTTTAGAGGAAAAGCCCATAGCAAAGGGCCTTGCTTCTCTTAGGGTTCCTGGAAGGAGATAAGTCTATCAGGGGGTCCCTGCAATAACATGGATAGCCACATGAATGGGGAGAGAGAGGGAGAAAGAGTTACCATGCATAAGTTGCCTTCAGCTATTCTGTATCAGGGGGAGATCTTGAATTCCCCCCTTGCCCTATGGGAGGATTTGAGACTGGTGTGAAGTGATTTGGTAAGTAAGGGACGTAGGGATGCAGGGCAAACATCTGGGTTGGAAGTTAATTGAAGTCACAGACCTCAGGAATATACACTGCTCTAGCAAATGGAATGACAGGACCTAGTCATTAGAAGGACCCAGGCCAGATTGAGCTGAGAGAGAATAGATCACAAGTGCCCCAACCACTAGCAGCAGAGTGCCCAGTGGCCAAGAGGGCAAGGGGCACTGCGACAGTGACCAGAGGAGGCAGAGGCAGCTGCAAAGAGCCTACTCATTAAACCTGAGGCACCTCCTTCCCAGTAAGCCCTTTGGTGACACAGCCAGCTATCTGGGATGGGAACAGGGTAGGGAGGAGAATCTGAAATATCAACTATTTATTTAAAAGAGACTGGGTTCCCTAAAGAGACCGCCAAATTATTGGATTAGACTTAATTTATCAGACTTAACTGAATTATATTTTTCTTTGGCTGCCCCAGCAATGTGAGGGCTCACAATGTAGGGTCTTATTCCTAACAGAGAAGCTCTAGTTCTTTGCACATCTGAGTGATGTGTATAAATCTGGGATCCTGGCATGAGAGATGGAGACTTAGACTGTTAGATTGTTATTGTCCTTTTGTGTTCTTTCTCTGCATTCTGAGAGAGACTCTCACATTGCTGATTTGATTTCCTTCAACTTTGATTCTGTGGTGAGAAGTCAAGTCACAAGGATGAAAATCTTGTTGAGTTGGGAAAAATCCCTTTCATATCAATGAAAAATTCTTTTATAAGGGGAATTAGCCCACAATGTTGTTTCATGTGTCAGCATTCACCCAACCTCTAGCTATAACTATCACAGAATGCTTTAATTATTATGAACAAGTGGATAATTTCCCTCATTTTTATGTCCCATTGTCCATTTCAGTCATATGGAGAGAAGAGGTTGAATGTTACAGGCTTGTTCTCATAATGTCATCTTTTCCATAAATTAATATAAATGCATTTTAATAATAAAAGAAAAACTCAAAGAACAGTATATGTTCCAATGGTATTTATAGCTAGAATATTGGTGCACAGATGTTTTTCTGATAAGTTCTCTCAGGATATCATAAAGCTTGCTAAAATGTATGACTTTTGTGAAACATTCAAGAATAAATGTTAAATATTTGTTTATTTAAATAGACATCATAAGATAATCAATCATTTCTATACTTTGGAAAAAGGGTTGTCTTCTAAGACAGCAATGAAACTATTCTCCCAATTATATATTACATTTTTTAATAGTGTGGGTATTAGCAAAGCAGGAAAATGTTACCTTAATGTCTAACACATTTTAAAGGAAAAGTAGTAAACTTTAAGTACATTTTATAATTCCTTCTTTGAATGTTCACTTCAACAAAACAATGCTATATTCTGTCAATGGACTTTAATTAAATATCGGTAAAGGAATAGAAGTCCATTAGGTGAGTTACAGTCTTTTGTGGAATCAATGAAACTAGTTTCCAAGCTATTTTTCATCCTACTGCCATTCAGTTTCTGCTTATTATTCTTCCAAAGAGTTTCTTAGCCCTTTTCAAAATCCAGTATTTTTTTAAGAGTGGCTCTGTTTGGAATCCATTACTATTTAATGCTTAAATATTAATGTGAAAATGGGGTTAGGTCCTCCAATCTTGATTTTAACTGAATTACCTCATCCAGAGGATGTTCAGTACTCACAATTGTTCTTTAGTTCATTCCAATAAACACCAGCTATTGTGGGCTCCCCAGTCTCAATGCCCTCCTTACTGTAGGATTGGCCAACTGTGGTTAGACCTAAAACGTAAGTGAATAACAGCAGCAGCTTAGTTGGCTAGAATTTACAAAACATGTGTTCTGGCCCCTTTGGTCTGATAAATGATGGGATTGGGGCTACTGAGCAAGAAGACATGGTTTGCCAGGCTCAAATTGAAGTTAAAGATGCAAGGCGCGCATTTTTTGAATGAATTTCCATGAAAACTAGAACACTTCAGAACAAAACTAGAATAAAAACACTTGGCCAAGGTAAGTGTTCATTATGTGGAAAAGAACCATCAAAGAACCAAATAGAGACTAACAAATCAAATTTCTGGAGTAAAGAATTGACCCTTTACAAAAGAAGCCAGGCAGAAATGGCAACCTTCCTTCTGTAAAGCCATATTATTCATCTACAACATTCACCTCACATAATTAATGCATTCTACTATTTACCACTTAGACCGAGGGTCACACTGAGATTTCTGGCAAGCCAACCGAGTTCCGACATACAATGAACACTCTGTGATTATATTGCATACAAAAATTGTTTAAGTGGATGTTTTTCAAAATTCTCTCCACATTGAAAAAGAAACTATTATTGTGGCCAATGCATAATTACTCTGAATGGACCAATTCCATAGTGGCATATGGTTGTTTTAATTTTTGGAGCATATACAAATTGGTGACATGGAAAGAGAATTTGTTCATCCAGACTCATTCATGATAGGCCCTCCCCCTCAAGTTTAGCATGTGCAATTTGCTGACTACTCATTAGAACACGTGGTTTCAAGTCAGAGTTGTGCTATGTGTTAGATGTGTGACATTTCCCAGATTATTTCTCTCCTCCTCTCTTAGTTTACTTGTATAGTTCAAAGAAGAACATTCAAACTGAGCAGAGATCAAAAACAAATAAATAAAAAGTGTCTGACAACTATGGAGTTGGAACGTGGAGGGTAAAAAAAAATATTCCACAGGCATGGGGAGTCCTGAAAAAAAACATTTTAAAAAATTGTTTTGTGATAATGTATATATAACACAAATTTTGCCATTTAAACTCTTTTCACCTCTACTTATAGATCTTCTCCTATTTTGCGATTTTTAGGAATACAGTTCAGCAGCAATGCTTATATTTTCACTGTTATACTACTATCACCAGCTTCCACTACTGAAAATTTTCACCACCCCAAAGAAAAACTCTGTACCCATTAAGCAGTAACTCCCCTTTACTCTCTTCCCACAGCTCCTAGTAATCTCTATTCTACATTCTGTCTCTATGGATTTGCCATGTATTTCATAAAAGTGTAATCATACCATTAAAAAAAAAATTGTCTAACAGAAATGGTTCCACTCTTTCCAGGCTCATGGAAGAAAATATTGTTCAAATATGACAACTTGTTCTGAGCTCAGATAAGGTTTGTCAGAATCCTTCGGGCTCCATCAGCCTCTATCAGTAGAATGGAGTGTGAAGGCAAAATTGATCCTTTGGCTGGCCACCATTATGGAGCAAATTTCACATCACATCCCACATTCAGGAAAACAAATAATATGAAACAAAAGAATAACAACAAATTTTATACCCCAAGACAAACCAAAAGAACAGAGTCACTATGCTTAGTTCTAGTTTCAAAATACGTAAAATCTTAGGTGTTTCCCATATAGAACTGACTTTATAATCAATTCTTCTTTATCCCTGACTTCTTTGATGCTGGTATCTGAAACTATGTTAGGATCTTTGTGGATACGATGATCATGTGAGAACATTATTCTTTTTCTACCATGAACAGACTAACTGTAAATTTGATAACCTGGTGATTTTTCAGTTTTTCTCTTTAAATATCTACTGTGTTTTTATTTGAGGAGCCAATTCTTCTGAAATCTATCTCTATTACCAACCATCTTTGTGAGCAAATGATTTTTCTTCCCCAAATGTGTTCCTCTCTGCATCTTCCTTCTACAGGAGTTAAGGAATGGAATGAAATCTAGTTGCCATATTTGGAAAAGAAAAATCTGGAAAATCCTTTTCTGTTCTAAAATTATAAAAATATGAGTAGGAAACCAGGATGACCCAGGTTTCTCTCTCTTGGTTTCCAGTTCATCCACCTCATTGTTAATGGGCACAGGGTTACGGGTGTACAAAGTTTTATTTTTATTAATTTTAATATTTGGGCTTAATAAATTACCTCATTTCACAGAATCAATAATTATGGTAGCAATCTGTTCTTCAAAGTCTGAGTATACGGAGGACACCCAGGGCTGTAGCTAATGGCTAAAATGCTTTTAGAACCACCATCCTCTGTTTATTCAGAAGCAATATACTCTTCACAAAATAAGTCAGACAGAAATGGCAATCTTCCTTCTGTGGAACAATATAATGGGCATTGTAAACGCCAAAGGAGATTGTAGTACTTTTCCCCTTTCTTTTATTATATTAAACAAATTCCAGATGAAATTATTTCTTGCAACAGAATAGAATACTCTCTCTTCCTCAAGGCTCAAACTCAAATTAAATATCATGGGCATGAAAGCTTACTTTAATCTTTAACTGCATGTCCATACAAGAAATCATTTATGATGCATAGCTATTTCCTTATCAGACATAGGGGTAAAATATTTGCACCTTTGTTTGCTTTGTGGGTTGAATTGTGCCCCCACCCCCCAAATAAAAGACATGTTTAAGTCCTAACCTTTAGTCCTGGGAAGGTGACCTTATTTGGAAAAAGAGTCATTGAAGATGCTATTAGTTAGGATGAGGCCCAACTGGATCAGGGTGGACCCTAATCCAATGTGACTGGTGTCCTTATAAGAAGGGGCACATTGGACACCTTCAGAAGGATAGGGAGAATGCCATGTGACAATGAGGCGGAGCCAGGAAGAGGCAAGGAAGGATTAACCCCTACAGATTTCAAATTTCTAGCCTTCAGAACTGTGAGACAATGAATTTCTGTTGTTTTAAGCCATCTACTTTTTGGTACTTTGTTATGGCAGCCATAGGAAACTAGGACATTTGCATTGGATATTTAAAAGAGAAGGTAGTTCCTGGGAGAGCAAGGGAACCATAGGGAGTTTCTGGATTCACATCCTATTAAGAGGTGAGGTAAAGACTTGTCTTGTCTTATGTTTGTTAGCCTGGCAGAGCCCTCCTGAAGAGGAAAAGTCAGAAGAACTTGTTTTGAATTGGGAAGAAAAGCTTAGTGCATTAAGGAATGGATGTCTTTATTTCTATGACACACCCTGGGAAGTAAGAGAAAGTGAGGCTGTCAAGAAAGAATGGCTGGGGTTTTAGGAGTTAACTTGCACAAAAGCTAAAAAATACAGAAGGGGAAAGTTCTAAAAGAAAAGAGGAGCTAACAGTGATGTGTTGCTTGTGCGTTATGTCCTAAATATATGAGCGGAGAGTGGGACATCCTTAACAGAAATTGTTTCTTCCCAGTTATAGAAACCAAATAGTTTGGGAAATAAGGGTCTGGAATGGCTAGGTGTCATGATTATTACCTCAGGCTGAGCCTAAGAGAAGAAGACCCAGGATCTTCTCCAACAAGGACATATGGAAAGATTTCTGGTGTGGGTCAAGAGGGGGAACAAGAGGTAATGGAAATAGAAACATTGCACTGAGTCAAATTTAAAATTAAGTCTCTGGATGTAAAAAAAGACAATTCACCATGGAATCTGACTGAGGTAATAGAAGTACTGGGCATCGACTCTGGTGTATCAAAGAAATTTTCAAAATCAAGTTCCTGACTTCCCATAGACCATCACATAGCAAGATGATCCCAGGTTCAGGCTTCTTTTGGGGGTGGGGGTGGGGCTTCAGAGGGAGTTTAAGAGAATGCAGGACAGAGGCAAGGTGAGTAAAGCAGAGGAAGGTAAAGCCCAAAGGACTACTGCACTCTTACCCTGGAGGTAGGTATAGGATGTGTAAATTCTGGAGCCACAGATGCCTTGCTTACGTGGTCCTTAGTTGTACAGTTAATGTTGTCTCTTGATCTTTGCCATCTTTCTCAGCTCTGAGGGTAGAAATGGAAGCAAATACAATTTTAATGCACTTTTCTTAATTTAACACTTCTACTCATGTGCCAAATCCACAAACCAAAGTTTTTTGATGTTAGCTTGATCAGTGACCCTTTGTGTACTTTGAATGTCTGGGAGAGCAGGTAAATTTCTTTGGGTTGATGCCCATATGGGAGGCTGCTGAACAACTCCTCCAAGTTGCCACTAGAACAGAGGCCAGCTCCTATGTGGGTGCGGTGCTCACTGCCAGGTTGAGATTTCTCATGATTTGGGCTAGGAAGAGAGGAAGCAGTGGTCATTTCAGGTCGATACTATGCAGGAGCAAGTAAAAGAAGTTGTAAGTGGAGATTGTGCTTGAAACACAATCTGCTCAATCATATTCTTAAAGCAGGTAATGCTTAGGTTTGACCTTTTCCACCTGTCCCTCACAGTGACTGCTCCTTTCTTTAACTGTCCAGTTGTTTACCACCCTCCTGCTCCTAACCCAGTATGCCATTTATAAGGTGTTAGATAAAGGCTTAGCCTGCAAGCTTCTTAAGATATGTCTGTAGGGACTGTGGGGAGAGCCGTCTTAAAAATTTTTTTTCAGACTAAAAGATGTGTTTACAGTGAAATACCCACCTATAACAATGGAAGCATTTGGCCAATGGCTCCTTTCCAGTTGTCCTTGCTACCTACTTACCCTGATGGGTACCAGAACTTGTGACTGATGAGCTGGAATTATGGCCCAGGTGCTATTATTTATTTCCCTAAGAAACTAAGATACTAAGGTAACTTAATTTTAACGTGAATACAAGTTATCTGCTCTGCCTGTGATGCTAATGGAGAATTCTTAGAGAAGGAGAATGAACAGTGATTTGATGGTTTTGAAAATAATAGCTTTGGGAGCAGTTTTGAAAATAATTGCTTCATAGATGTGATGGGAGAAAAGTGATATACAGTAAAATTTTCTGAAAGGTTTATGCTTAGCCTGAAATTTCCTGAAAAAAAATTTAAAAGGGAAAATGGTCAAATAATTCAAGACATCCTTGGCATTGTCAGGCTTTCTGCTTAAGTGTGAGTAACCACGGGACTACTGAATACTGATTTCTAGAAGATGCAGCCAGCGTCTCATTTCTGAACTCCTGCCTGACTATGTGTGTGAAAAGGCAGGTGATGCCCAGGATGACCATGTAATTATCCACATGAGGAGACTTTTGAGAGTGAATGGCACTGGGATGACAGGAGCAAACCAAGATTTCCCCAGGCAAATATAGACCCGTGGTCTCCCTGGCATTGCCCCTGGTCCACCTGGATATCTCAATTTTGAGTATTTCTTGGGCCTCCTGGCTCCAGCAATGGACAGGTTAGATTGCCCCCAAAGAGTACTTCATAGGAAAAAGCCAATGTCACTATATACAGTGTCTGTCAGATTCACTGTCTGCTTTGTGATAGTTATGTCCTGATCTACTTTGTAATGAAAAAGGCCAAAATAGTTCCATGGACACCAACAAAGAGTGATGAATAGATGTGGTCCCAGGCCTCCATTCTTTCTGAATTGATGGATTTTGAAAGAAACCTTTTGAGGTCCATCTAGGGATGCAATTCATCTTCTTGTGGCCTCCCACCAGGTCCTACCAAGTACCTCGGAAGGGAGTTGGGGAATTTGCTATTGGCAAATGACTTGTAACATCTATTCCTAGATTGAGAGTGGTGCACTCCAAATTGAGCAGCTTGGGGCAAGGGCCCCAAGGAGGCAGGCAGTACAGCACACGGTTTCCAAGTATTGCCTCTGGACTTACACTGCCTAGGTGTTAATCACAGCTCAGCACTCTACCTCTGTAGACCAGGCACTGAGCCTTAGCTTTCTCAACCGAAAGGTGACAATGATAATAATACTTGTAGCTTAGTCTTGTTTCAAGGATTGAGAATTTATAACAGTGCCTGGAAAAAAATGATCCCATACCCTCAGATCATTACAACTAGAGCAGATGCTGCCTCCTGCCAGAATATTCCATCTTTGAGCACCTGAATGTTAACATCTTGTGTAATATTTTTTAATCGATTTTCTGCCCCATCAACAGGGTGCTTGATACAAAGACACCAGCTTTCAGCAGGGAGGTGGGGAAGAGGGCACATATACCCAGGAACCACAACAAGAGTTTGCCAAAGTCAGGAGTAAGTCCCTTGTCTTAACTAGGTCGAATTGTGGTTCTTTTATGATAAGCAATGGGATAGAAATTCCAGGGTGCCAAGAGGTCTAGAGATAATTCAAAGAATTATTCTGCTGCCTTTTTTTTTTTTTTTTTTATTGTGGGTAAAAATCATAATTTTCACAATACATACCAACATTTTCAAAATGATATATAAATATATATGCATATATGTGCATTTGCTTACAAAAATGTTATTTATATATATATATATAAATATATTTTAAGAGGTGCTTAGATTACCCAAAATATTACACGGAACCCACTGGGATTCCCATGTTGCCCACCTCCCACACCTCCCAACACATCCCACACAAACATCTCCCACAAGTATGGCCCACCACCCTCAATGGACTTACACATCCTAGGGCCTTGCCACCAACCATAGACCACAGTTCACACCGTAGACCACACTCTCTCCCACACAGTTCTGAGTGGTGTGTGCTGATTTAAAATGGCCTACATCCATTGCCACAACGGTACTCAGGACAACCTCCAAATCCCAAAGAAGCCCCTGTATTTCAACTGCTTGTCCCCTCCCTGCCCCAAAAGTGTCAAGTGGCCACTGGCTCCACCTCATTGTTATAATTTCTTCCATTGCTAGAATCACCATATGTGAACAACAGAATACCATCAAGTCCACTCTAGTCCATAGTTCTTCCCCTAATCCTGAGGGGACTGGGATGGTGATGTCCACTCCACCTCCAAGTGAGAGAGGCCTTATATCCCTTTTAAATCTCCATTCAGAATAGAATTACAAAACACTCAGGTATTATCACATTGGTTTTAGCCTACTACATGTGAGATGAATTCTTCCAAAAGTACTAACAAGCTTTTATCCTACTTTTGTTGGGGGAACACCCAAGATTAACTTGTCTACCATAAAGGTAATTCTAAATAAACTGTTTTCAAATCCTATTATTCCTGAGGACATGAATAATTTGAATTCAGTAAGCAGTTCTCCTTTTTACACAAATCTTGGTGTTATTTTCTTGAGAAAAAAATCTGTCACAATTTATTATTTTTGTTTAAAAAAAGGAAAAATGGCTTAAATATATGATGAGAGTTAAGAGGATTTGTATATACCCGTTCTTAGAAAGATAAAAATCCATTGTTGGGGAAAACGGAATATATAATGTTTCAAAGTTCCTATGGGAATCTTAGTTCAAAAATCTTGCAGGCTTATTCTTTAATGTTAGCCAGAAAAAAAAAGTAGAAACGTTTATTGTAGAGGAATAACAACAAAAAAAATTGCCTATCATGCTTAGTAAACAAAGCAAATTCTTTCTTGAAAAGTGACTATGCACTAAGAAAATTTATCCCTTTATCCACCAGCCTCCCCAAGTTCATTTCCACCCTGAGTCTGTGAATATGATCTTTTTTTGGAAACAGGGTCTTTGAAGATGTAATCAAGCTAATAGGGTGGGTCCTAAATCCAGTATGATTGGTATCCTTATAAGAGGGAAATTTGGACACAGACCACAAAGAGAAGGCTCTTGTGAAGATGGAGGCAGAGATTCGAGTGATGCTGCCACCAGCCGAGAAACATTTGGGGTCCTCAGAAGCTGAGAAGAGGGAAGGAAACATTCTCCTGGAGCCTTCGCAGGGAGTGTGGCTCTGCCGATAACTTGGTTTCGGATTCCTGGCCTCCTGAATGAATTTCTTTTGTTTTAAGCTACTCAGTTTGTGGTGCTTTGTTAAAGCATCTCTAAGAAGCTAATACACATACCACTGACACTGCCCAGTAGAGATGCTGCGGCTCATCTGCAGTTTACCTTCAACCTTCTGCAGAGACCCTAGGCCTTGGGGAAGGGCCTCCAATTCATGTGCTCCTAACCAAGGTTTTAAAAAAGTATTTCCCTGAAAATTTAGAGCCTATGTATTTCTATAAGGAACTGCACAGTATTTGGCTTTTCTTTTTTCCTAAATGATAAATTTCCTTGCATTTATTGAAGTTTATCATTTGTTCTTTTGCTGGTCAATTATTTCTATATTCAGGTACATTGGTGGGTTTTCAGAGACAGTTCTCCCAAGTGTTCCTCAGAGTTTATGAACCAATGAAATTATGTTATAAGCAATTTCCTAAAACTAGATTTAAACTAATACATACATGTTTTTGTGGTCATTGCTGTGTTTTTTGTTTTGTTTTTAACATTGTCAGTTAAAGGCTGACCAAGGAAGAAGACTGTACACATTGCCTAGGAAGTCCATCACCCTACTGTGGGCCATGACACTACTCTGGCTAGATCTCTTTTGGTATCCTTCCCAAACCCCTGAATCTCTCCTTGGTCTCATAGAACTTAACAAATTCAAGCAATGGCAGGGGTTAAAGACTTTCTTTTTAAAAGGGAATAACAGAAGCACTAAGAGATGTAAGTAGTTATGGGAACAGCTTCAGCCCTGACCCAAAACACATATAAATATGCTATAGTTCTCATCCTTTTGAAACACTCAACTTTGAAAAGGGAATTGCAAGTGTAATGACTTCTTCCCTTGCAGACTCCAAGCCTCTTGAAGCTAAGTATTGACACTGTCATTATTATCTCCTGTCTTAAGAATTTAGGACACTCCCTGGTGTTTAATAAACATTTGTGGAAAAAGGAAGGAAAGAAATGGAAGAATGAAGGCAGGATGAGCGGGAAGGAGGAATGAAAAGAGAGAAAGAAAGAGGAAGGTTGGTTCCAAAAGTTCTTTGTTAAAACCTGTAATGATTGAAGAAATTAGCACGACTCAAGACTCTCTTCTTAAAGTATTACTTCTCCAAGGATGGTAACAATAGACCTTGAATGACAAGGAATAATCTTGATCATCTGCCTGCTTTGTAAACTCTGTAGATGAAAAAATAAGGGGAATAGAATACTCAATAATTAAGTAAAACCATTAGCCTTTATATAAAACCTATTACTATTCTCTCTCACATACAAAAAGTATAGAAGGAGTAGAATGAGTGCAAGGGAAGGTCTCAAAGAAAGAGCATAAATAACTCCTGAAGGATACATGGACATCACTCCCAACAGCACTGAAAAGCAAGAGTGAAGCACAATCAACATGGATTAAAGATTGAAGGATGCCCTGAATTACACTGACTAATTTTTGCCACAATAGCTATCAACTGATCAGAATTTGCCTCATTGGACTTTCTTTCTTAAGATGTGAGCTCTGGGAAACCAGAGCACTTCTTTTTAACCTTGAATGATATTCTAGAATGAATTGTGTCCCCTCAAAAGGCATGTTCAAGTCCTAACCCCCACTCCTGTTTATGTGGACTTAATTGTAAATAAGACCAAACTGGATTAAGGTGGGCCCTGAATGCAATATGACTGGTGTCCTTAAAAGGAGAAGAAATTTGGATACAGAGCAACAGAGGCAGATAGAGATGGCCATGTGATGAAAGCAGAGAATTAGTCCTGCTGCCACAAGCTGAGCAACATCAGATTGCCACTCACCCACCAGAAGCCAAGGAGAGGCATGGGTTCTCCTCTTTAGAAGGAAGCATGCCCTTCCCAATTTCAGACTCTAGCCCTCAGTACTGTGAGACAATACATTTCTGTTGTGTAAGACAATTATTCTGTGGCATTTTATTATAGCAGTTCTGGAAAATAAAGACAGATGACTTTTACTTCCCTCGGCTAAACACATCTCACAATTCTTTTCATCAAGGGCTGCTTCAATCAGCAGAATTCTAATGTCTGCTCCCATTTCTCTTACGTGTGGGATGAAAGGATGCTTTGGTTTTAAAATTTGATCCCTACCATCAGGGTCCCCTGAATGAATTAATCTTTACCTGAGTGTCATTCCTTTGATTTATTGATCCAGTCTGTAGCCATCACCACATCCTCTCTTAAATGGAAACCATTGATCAGAGGCATCCTGGGGTGAGAGTGTGACTGAGCCCCTGTGAAATCATTGCTGCCTCTGGAAAAACAAATAAGCTCCATGCCAAACTCTGTCCCTTTGCCTTATATGAATAGGCAGGGTCATTAAATTCATGTTTCATCACATTATAAATAATACATATCAGGAAGATTAATTGGCTGATTTTTTAAAGAATGAAGAAACAAATTTATCATTTTTGCTTGTTAAGTCAAGGTGTCCAGAAACAATTTTTCCTTTTGCTTTGCACAAGTATTAGCAATTAGTAAGAGCTTGGATATAAAATATGAAAATACAAACAGCAATGAGTTTGACTATTAGAGAGTTTTTTGAAATGGACTCATAAATTTATTCTATCTTGGGAGGAAAATGGAGAGCCTTATACACATGCAAAGGAGGCCATTAAATGGGTTCTCCATAAGTGTTTGTTGGCTGAATTCTTCATTGTTAATTACTTGGAAGTGCAGTTTACATTTGCAACCCAAAACTCTTTACCACTCATTATCTGTTTCCACCCTCATTGATACCGCCCTCAAAACTTAACAATAATCTCCTAATAACTAAACTTATTATTTATTTTATTTAATAACTAAAATTAATGGCCTGAATTGATCCTTCATCTTATTTAACATTTGGCCACCATGGTTTCTTAAAACTTCTCTCTCCATTCACTTCTAATGCATCACATTATCTGCATTTCTCTATTCTATCCTCTCCTTGGTTCCTTTTCTTTCTCATGCATCCTAGAATTGCACTTTCTACAAGCTTCTGTCTTGGATATTCTCTTTAGGAAAAGAGAACTTAAATTTTCACCTATATAGGCGATTATTTCTTAGAAATGGTTCATAGAAGGAAAATTATTATTTCAAAGATATATCTATTTTAAAGCTTCTTGATTCAGGTTGCAAAAATTACTTTCTAGGAAGGTTTTTCCAGTCTACATTCCTACTTTAATGTACCCTTATCAATACTGAGTGCTAATTTTTAAATGTTTGCTAATTTTACAGATGAAATTAATATCACAATGGTTTTTTTTTAATTATTTTTTTTTACTTTTTAAGAAGCTTTAGATTACATAAATGTTACATAAAAAATATAAGGGATTCTTATATGCCCCACTCTCTCTCCCTCCCACACTTTCCCACATTAACAACATCCTTCATTAGTGTGGTACATTTGTTACAATTGATGAACCCATGTTGAAGCATTGCTACTAACCATGGACTACAGTTTACATTACAGTTTACAGTCTATCTCACACAATTTTGTAAGTTATGACAAAATATACAATGGCCTGTGTCAGTCACTGCAATGTCATGCAAGACAAATCCAATGTCCTGAAAATGCTCCCATATTATACCTATTCTCCCCTCTCCCATCCTAAGAACCTCTGGTGCCTACTGCCTTTTATAAATGATAAAAATTTTTCTATTGCTAGAATAATAATACATCTATAGTAGAATAATAATAACACAATAGTTTTGTTTAAGTAGCTAAGCATTTCAAAATGGTACATGTTCTAGGTTTGACCTTTACTTTCTGCCATTTTTATGTTGGTTATCTCTGAATAAACATGAAGAGAAAGAAATCGATGCATTCAGGGTCAGTGGGTCATGGAAAACTGTCCAAGAAAGGACAATTTTCACATTTGGTTTAGCTCACAAAATAATTTCTTGTTACTCAAGACTATGGCCCATGTAGGTCTCTAGATCTTAAAGGTCAATATAGACAGTAGGAGTATCAGTGTTTTCCCCACCTTCTGTGGAAACGTCTGACTTGTTCTGGTTGGGAAAGGGTTGCATAAAGTGCTGAGTTTATAGAGTTCTGTCCTTATTAATAATGCAGTAGGTAGCAATTCTTCCCAGATTATGGCAGGTCTTCCCTCCTTTTAATGTAGTGTCATTCTTTGGGATCTCATGAATCTTCATGGGAGTTGGGAGTAAATACCAACAATATGCTGTTTCTGGTCATTGGAGACCCAGAAGGAATTCTGAAATTTCCTCAGTTTACTTCAGAACTATTACTTGCACAAATATTTTATGGAAGATATACTCTTCAGCAGGATTTGCAAGGATAAATAAAACACATTCTCTGCTTTCAAGTACCCACAGAACCCACTGAAGCAGCAAAACAAGCATCAAAATGACTAAAGCACATACATGACTGCAAGCCAAGTGTCATTAAATAAGGTGCAAATGAAGAAAATAAAGACAAAGTCATCAGGAAGGAAAGTTTATAATCAGTTGGAAATGGGCTAAGTTTCACAAATTATGTGGCATTTGATATAAACTTAAAAAAGATGGACAGGTTTTACTAAAGTAGAAATGAGGGTCTGACTTGAGGAAAGGGCTACTTCAAGTTAAGGAAATAGTGCATAAGCAAAAGTTATGGATATATGGAGGGGAGCATTTGCCCTAAGACTGATATGTTCAAATTCAGATTGTGGATGCTGAATGTCAAAAGGATGAGATTGTATTCCATTCAGCAGCTGTTAGGAGCTATTGAAAAACCCTGAACAAGGGAAAAATTTGATATTGAGTTTTATTGTGAAAGGGTAATCTGATAGCAATTTGAAGTCTAGATTAGCATAAAGAGTGGGAGTATGATGCCCAATTAGAAGACTGTTCTATTAGCCCAGAAGGAGGTAAAGGAAATTTGAATTGTGGAGGCTTACATGAGACTAAAATGATGCAAAAAGTCCTGGTGGAAATAAAAGCTAATGACTTACTTCCTTGAATACAAAAGAGGGGAGCTTTCAATTTCACATGCCTAGGTGACTAGTGAAATTATGGTGTCATAATAGAAAATGAAAGTAGAAGAAAGAAATAATGTGGGAAGAGAAGTGAGCTTGGATTTGAATGTACTGATTTAAATCTGCCAGTTTTCATTCAGATTTATTTGCTGAGTAGGAAATTGAAAATGAAGGTTTGGAAATTAGGAGAAGAAAAAGAAATTATACATATTTCGGACCATTTAGCATGCTTGATCTTAGGATGAACCCATGACTCAAAATGGGTTAATCAGAATCCTCTCCCAGAAATGAGAGAAAATGGGGAGGAAATAGGCAATCCTGCTTTGGAGACACAGGGGCTGCGGACAACTCCATGCCATGTAAGATGGAGGAAGCTGGTTTGAGAATGGGAAGCCAACACAGAAAGAGGAACAGAGAGAAAGAGAATCCTGGTGACATGTGAGTCCCTGAAAAATGTCTGTATTCCTTCCCATAGTTACTTGGTTACTTTAGCCTCATAATAAATTTATCTCTTTGCCCAAGCTAGTTTGAATAGAATTGTTATAATTTATAACCAAAAAGAATGCTGACTATTATACTATTAAAAAGTCGGAACTAGACTTCAGATATTTCATTTCAATTTTAAGTGTATTACAAGATTTATTCTTACATTCATTCAACATTTATTAAGTGCTCTGTTCTGGGCGTTGTGATCATCTATGAAGATAAATTGGATATTGAATTGGAAAGAAGACCGAATGGAGCAGGAAGTATTTGAAGCAAGTCTGGTCCAGTAATAAATACAAACCCCAACTTATGAACAGGCAGAATTCCAAATGCCCTTTTGAAAATTGGTTGTGTGGGAGTCAGAATAGATTATACAGAAACCTCATTGTGAATAGTGGTAATGTGCCCAGGATAGCTCAGAAAAGCCTGTTCCTTGTGAAGTATAAAAATTAGACATAACAAATAGTACAGCCACATGTAGATGTTTCTCTACAAAGATCTTACTGGGCAACCCCTTGGGACACCAGGTATAAATCTTTCTTGGGTAATTTCCCATGGGCTGGGTTGAAATGGCCAAACTCTTGAAATGGCCATGGCAAATGTAGGGTATGGAATGAGATTTTAAGTCTCTTGAGGTTCGAGGAAGGACTGGAGTATCCTTGTGGAAGCAGGAAGCTTCCTAGGCATCCAAACTGTTATGAAAGAAAGGAATTCTATCATCCCTTTAGTGCAGTTGAAATCCCACTTAGAGTTCTGTAAAAGATGTCCATGAGTTAGGCATTCCAGAGTGAGGCACATATATCAAATAGATGAATTTAAATTTCTACCATCTGTGCAATAAGGACAAACTTATCATGACAATTTAACTGCAAGGCTTTAGAGTCTGAAATAAAATATAAGTGAAAAAGAGACAAAGATTACATTTATTCTCTCAGACATTTTGTTTCATGCATATATTCATGTATGCATTTAATAAATCTTTATTAAATACTTCCCATACCTCCCATATATTCATCACAATGCCAAGTACAGGGGATGTGGAAGAAAGTAAACTTAGGAACGCATAGCCTAATAAGAAAATAAATCATTCATTTAATAAAGAAATTATTGAGTGAAGTATTGTGAGAGCGCAAAGCCCTTGACGCAAATGTTAATTCCTCCAAGAAACTCTTTTTTTCTGTCTCACTTATTAGGCAGACAAGGTCAGAGAAGGTCCAGATCAAAAAGGCTTTGAATGTTATGCTAAGAAATTTGGACTTTGCCTGGAACCACTAAAGGGTGATTTCTTCAGGGGATTTCCCTGATGAGGTGTGGATTTTAGAAAGCATGCTCTAGAGTAGAGTGGAGGACTGGGAACAAGGAGAGCAGTGAAGAGGTTATGGCAGAAGACGAGGGTAGAAATAATACTGTGATGGAAAGGAAAGGAGTCAAAAACATTGAGGAAGATAAAATATTTTGCCAATTTATATTCTTACTGGCAAAGTTTGAAGCTATCCATTTTCCTGAAAACTTGCCCACATAGAACGATACTATAATTTTATTTTTTTTCCAATTCAGTAGACAAGTACATCAATATTGTTTCTATTCTCTTTTTTTTGTTGTTGGTGATATGATTTTTTTCATGTTTAGAAGCCACTTGTGTCTCTTCATATATAAAATGTTCTTAGCCCATTTTTTCTATTATAATTTTTTTCCTCTTGATCCCTAAAATTTCTGGTCATTTTCTTCTATGACTCCACACACTATCCTGGTAGAAGCATTCTAGCTCCATGCCCTGTCTCTGAGACCTGTGGGAACAATGAATCTGGTCAACACCTGAGGAGATCTCCTCCTATCCGTAGGTAGAAATTAGATAATAGTTGAAATGAGGAAAAACAGGTGTGATGACAAATCTAAGAAATTTACTTTAAAACATGTTTAGTATAATATTCCTGTGAAACCCCAGTGGATTGAACTAGGACAGAAAAATATAGTGTGGCAATTTGAGATTATTAATGAATCCCTAACAGATTATGTTTGTAAACTAATCAATTCCTCTGGGTGTGATACCCTTAGATTGTATTAGTTTCAGCTGAGATGTCTTTGATTAAATTATGTTAAGTTTAGGGCATGACTCTGGTTGAGTCCCCACCCCTTTGGTGGGCTGATATAAACAGAAAATCACTCAAGAATACACAGAAGAAGATACGGGAAGAGGGAGATCCATAGACATGGAAGAGGAGAGAACTTGGTCATTTCAGTCCTGCCATGTGACAGAAATGAGAAGGCTCAAACAGCTAAAATCCCGGGGAAGAGAGATGAGCCCTATGCCAGCCTACAACTGACATGGAAGAAACTGGGCCCATGGAGCCTTAAGAGGAAGAAGGAAGGAAAGACCAGGCAGAGATAGCCCACCATCTTGCTTCAAAAGGTGGCAACATACTTTGGTGAGAAAGCAGCCTTGAGTTGGACTCTTTAGCTTTTACCCCAAATAAATACTCTTTATAAAAGCCAACAGATTTCTGATACTTTGCATCAGAACCCCTTTGGCTAACTAATACATGCAGATTTGAAAGTATTGATTTCAGAATTGTCACCCCATGTAATGATAATTAAAAGCATGGATTTGGAAAAGATCACCTAGGAAGACTGTAGAGTTAGAACAGAAAAATAGAGTGCCCTGTACAGAACCCTAGCGGTGTCAATTTTTAGGTCTAGAGTGTGAAAGGAAAAGACCCTGCAAGGAATGAGTGACTGGAGAGGTAGAAAAATAAATAGGAAAACATATTGAATTAAATACCAAGGAAAAGGAATAAATTTATCCAGACCAAAGTATAGCAAAGAAATAAAGTTATACGAAGAATAAATTGCAACCTTTGTATTTATTCATTAAGTAGCCTTTGGTGAGTTTACCCAAAGAGTGGGATGAAACAGGATTCCAATATGTTGAGGATAACTTACTCAAAAAAAAAACAAACTTTGCTGTTAAAGGACGGAGGTAGGAAGAAAGGTTGGGATGGTGACTAGAAAGGGAAGAAAGAGTCAAGAGTGAGTTATATTTTAAGATAAAATAGATGAGAGTTTTCATTAGTAGGAAAAATAAGCAAGAGGGGCCATTTGCAAGTATGGGAGGAGCAAGATTTTGGAGGAGATCTTAGAAAATGGGATTCAGAGGATAGGTAGAGCAGCTATCAAGTAAAACAAATGAAAATGGATGAATATGTTGTTGAGTTCAGATAAATCCAGCAAATATGCATTGAGCCCAAGTGTGAGGCCTCTGTATTTGGCTCCACAAAGTCATTAATGATGAATTACAATTTCTTCCCTTAAGAAGCTTCTAATCTAGTGGGGAGGTTGGTGATTGGGAAGATCCTGACAGATATGCTGTATTTTCTCTAAGAAGCAAACAATAATATCATCTCTGAAAGTGTGATTTACATCAGCACTTTCCTGGAGGAAAGGCATATGTATCTGTGTGTGCATTAATCTAGGTTTGTAGATGGGTAGCTTCAAGGTGGAATAGGGATGCTAGAAAGGCAAAAGGGCAAAGGGAATTCCATTAAGAGATAGTTGAAGTGAAAAAACATTTGTTTCAGGTTGGGGAGGGAAGGAACTGATGCAGAAGCCTGATAGTAGCTGATAAAGGAGAAGATCTAGAGACTGGAGCTCTTAATGAAATTGAAGAGGGGATGCCATTGATAGCAAGGGGGTGAAAAATCCAGAAATTGATATTAGAGAGCTAATTGGTATTAGGGGCTAAGGATCAAGGGTTGGATAGCTAAAGAAAAATAGAAATAAAGACCATTGTGACATAGAAAAGAAAGGAAAAAGATACATTCTTTGTATGTCTGTTTTGTTTTAGGTGCCTGAGATGAAGTGCTTAAGAAACTGAAAGCCTGGAACTCAGCTGGATCATCTTATTTGATGCCAAAGTCATCCAGGATAATGGCAAGGAGTTGAGGTAGAGAGAAAGAGCAACCAAATGCTATAATGAGCTTGTCTGTAAATAATGGCAGTAAGTTATATGTGTAAAGCAAGGGAGATGATACAAAACATGAACTTTGAGGAATGAGAAGCTTTTGCAAGTGGATGGAAATTCTTTAGAACTGGTATTGGAATTCTGGGGGAACTCCAAATGCACTTTCTTGCCCTCTAGCACACAGTCAAAAGAAAATGATCAGTCTTCACTTAAGATTACTTCAGCAGAAGTGGGATCCTTGAGGGGAGAAGCAGGTGTCTTAAGGCCAGATGATTAAGAGTTTACAGAAGGTGTGTCAATTACCTATTTCTGCATAACAGAAAATCTTGAAAATCTCAGAGAATACAATAATAAACATTTATTTAACTTATGTGTTAAATAACTTAGGTGTTTGGCTGATCTAAGATGGGCTTGGCTAGTCAACTTGTGTAGGCATCTTGGCACCATATGTCTCTCTTCTTCCCCCTGGGACTTTGGGCTGGTCCATTCAAGTTCTCATGGCAATAACAGAGATGCAAGAGAAAAGACCACATGCTGAGCTTCTGCTGCAGTATGTCTGACTGCTAACATCCCCTTGGCCAAATCAAGCCCAGCATTAATGGAGTGGGAACTGGACTCCTCCCATGGAAGTAAGAGAAAGGAATGAGTAATCTAATATACCACAGAAGGGAAGTTTACTTATTTATGGTCAGTTATAGTTTTGGAGAGTATAAGTAAAGTGAGAGACATAAAGGGGATTCGGAGATTAGAAGCGCATGCAGGAAGAAGTACCAAGCAGACTGGAAAGGAAGATTCATAGGTGCTTGCATTTTACAGAGGAATCCTTAGAATTAGCTGAGCTCATTTCCCCTTAGCACACTGGGGGAAAGTTGTTTTGAAGAGCTCTGATTTTTGGTAATTTTTTCCCAGGAGGCATTTACCAGGGAAATGTTAACTGATAATGACACATCAGTTACACCAATACAATATCAAAGTAGTCTTTTCTCCTTCAGGAGTTCAGTCCTGGTGTATCTCTGCTTCCAAGTACCCCGGGATTATGAATAGATCCTGGTTCTCTCAACTCAAGCTGGATGGCTGAGGTGGAAGTTTGGCTCTGCCCACATGATAACTTCTACAGTTACCACATTTGGTTAAATCCATATAAATTTTGATCATGGTTCCAACTGCACCCAAGGATTGATTTAGGGATTAGTGAAATAAATATGTGTATTTAACCACATGATTTCTAACACAAAATTAAGGACGTGAAGAGACTCCTTGTAACATTTGATTTTATTTGATAATTCTTGTTTTGATTCGAAAAGCATCATAATTCATAAGTGAATTGTTTTAAAAAAGCTCATTTTTAAACAGATGGAAGATAAACACTGGGGATCTTCTTGGCTTACCAAATTTGCAGCCCTACAACAGACAGCATTCTTTACAAAGTTCTCCAAGGATTGGCCTCTTCCTGTTTTCCCATTCCACACGTAAATATTAACTACCCTTAAATACAGCTCGTTTACTATTATCAGTAATGAAAAAATTTAAAATGTCAAGGCAATGTGAGATAAACCTGAATGTACATAATTCTTACAGTGTGTGCTATTGGCTCTCTGCAGTGGTTGGACCAGGAGCTTCTGACAGAGGGGGAGCCACAAACAAGCGTTGCCTGTGTAAGATAATTACAAAATGCCAGAGGAGGCTTGAATTTTGCAAGAGACTTTAATGACTCCCAGGATATTGGAGTGTAGCATGCATCTTGTTGTGAGAATATAAACCCAGTGTTACAGAAACATTCACTCTGAATTGTTTGGATGGCCAATGGGGAGTTTAATTTTATGAAAAAAATTTTTTTCATCTTTCACACTGACAGAATGGTAACCAAAGGTTTGGAGGAGGGATGAGGTACAGAATTATCCTATTTAAATTTTATTTATAAAGACTCTGACCTACCTCACCCTCCTTTCTCTGAGCAAAAAGGTATAAAAGTGATGTTCTAAAGGCAGATGAGATAAGTAAGAATGAATTAAGCAGTGAGTGATAACATTATAGAAATATATAACATGATTATTTAAAGTGTTCAAAGAATTCTTAAAAATTGCTAATAAAGTCACTATGACACATAATGAAGACTTGTGAAATGTTATTCCTAGATGGTTTTTAAATCATAAATTTTCTGAAATAATAGTACTAAAAGTACTGTGTAAAATTTGGGAAAGATATAAAAATATAAAGCCGAAATAAAGCATAAATCCAGAAAAAATCTGTTAAAAATTATGTTGCTTCCTAGTATTTTAAAAAAAATTTGTTGACTGATTATAAAAGCAATAGAATTCCTTATAAATACATTTAGAAAATATCAAAACATGTGGTCTAAAATAAAATAATCTACAATATATCATGCATTGATAATAACTGCCATCATTTGCTGATATAGGTTCAGCTTTTTTATGCATTTATAGTTTGCAAAATATTTACTCTTTCATTTACTTTGCTGCTTTATTCTCTTAACAGTACAGTCTGAACATTTTTGTACATCATTAAATATTCTTCTGCTCCCTCCTTTTTAATGATTGCATAGGTTCCAGACGTGATGTGATGAATAAATTTAGTTTTAATGAACAAAACTGTGATGAAGATGAGGATGTGTGCACACTGATACTTTTTTTCCCCTTGGGTAAAGCTTTGGCTCATTAAATCTTTTGATAGACTGTTTCCTATTAAACAATTGTTTTCTATTAAAGTTGTACCAAACTCTCCTCCATCCACAGACTACGCTAAAACTCCTTTCCCTACAACCATACCATTACCAGATCTTTGCAGTCTATAAAATCTTTGCCAAACAGATAGATAGACAATGATAGTTCGGTGTTTAATACTGGTGTCTTTAATATTTTATGAATATTTTTATTGATGGTTAAGTATTGTATTTTATTTAGATATAGCCTACAGGACTGCGCAAAATAAGGCATTTGTTTTACAATATGCTAATATATTCATTTGCTTTGGCTACAATTTTTCAGTTAATTTGCAGGTTAAAAATTATTTTAAAAATAAACAGGCAGAACCAGGAGTTGATGGACACAATGCACAATAGAATACCAGACTCTTTCTTCCATGCCCAGTCCATCTGAATTATAAATTTATGCAAAACCTCGCTGATTTAGATTCAATGCAATTTTCATATTAATGAAATGAGACAATTGACATAAAAAGGAGAGAATGTGACAGGGGAAACAGTTTTAAAAATAAAATCAGTACTCAATACAGTAGAGATAGACAACTATATATTGTTACAGAGTGGTTTATCCATTTGGGGATTATAAGGACTAATAATTCCTACAAAAATAAAAACTTCTTCGTTATTAATTATTTAAAATATTATTTACATTTCGTGGGTATTACTTTCACACTCTACTCACACACTATTTTAACTGAAATTTCTTCAGCTTCCAAATATCCTTGACCCACAGATATCAAATAAATCTGTAGCCAGCTACATAGTAGTGTTTCCCTTCTTTGTTTTCTTCTTCCTTCATTTTTTCCTTCCCTCCTCCTTTCCTATTTTTTATTGCTTTCAAATAATCTGTGCTTTCAAATTAATAATCCAGAAGAACATACCTGGGAATCAATAATCCTGAATTCTCATTTTTATGTTTTAATAAAGTTGTTCAATCACATTGTTTCAAATCACCTTCTAAGAAACAAAGCAAAAACAAATTCAAGTTATTAAATGATAAGTTATGAAGATGTTACCTGACATTTTCTCAGTTCTTACTGTTTGGTTGAGTCATGGAATTTGTTTCCTGCTATAGAACCACCAGGGAAAAAATGAAAATATAGCCCTTCTCCACCTCCTTCTAAAGGAGGGCCCCTTAACAAGGGGTCTTGAGATTGAATTGAAATTCAAAAAACATTATTCTTGTGGAGATGTGTTGGTGCAGGTGTGATATATTTACTAAAAATACACAGTATAGTGTGGACTTAGTAAGGAGTCCATGGTTTCCACCTGACTGGCAAAGGGGTTCGTGGAACAAAAAAGATTAACAACCCTTGTTCTAAAGTGATTAGAGGGCTCAGAATCAGCTTATATTTTATGTAGAAAAATATGGACATTTGGTATTCATGGCATAATTCATAATAGTAATATTAAAAAGAGAACGAAAAGAAACCCTTAGCACTCCTCCAGGTTTAGAAAAGAGTATCTCCTAGGAATGGAATATATTTAATGATCCTTATTGATAAACATTTTTATATTTTCAAAACCAAAGATGTATATGATGTTGTTTTGTAAAATGTTTAATTCTTTTGTATACATAGACATATATCCTTAGGTTTCATTGTTAATGTAAATATGTCTTTTCTTTATTTTTTTAATTTTAGTTTTTTCTTTATCAGAGAAGTTGAGAGTTAATAGAACAATCACGCATAAAATACAAGAGTCTCATATACCATATTATCATTAACACCTTGCATTGGTGTGGAAAATTTGTTACAATTGATGCTAGCACATTTTTATAAATGTACTACTAACTATAGTCCATGGCTTAACCCAGGGTTCGCTGTTTGTGTGGTGTAATTCCATAGATTTAAAAAAAAAATTTTTATTCTAGTGCCATATATACAATCTAACACTTCCCCTTTTAATCACATTCAGATATATATCTCAGTGCTGGTAATTTCCTTCACAATATCGTGCTACCAACACCACCATCCATTACCAAAGCATTTCCATCATTCCAAATAGGAAATCTGTACATTGTGAGACTGAACTTCCCATTCCCTATCCCCACCCTGTCTCCTGGTAACCTATATTCTAGATTCTGACTCTATAAGTTTGCCTATTTAAATTATTTCAAATCAGAGAGATCGTATGATATTTGTCCTTTTGTGTCTGGCCTATTTCACTCAACATGATGTCTTCAAGGTTCATCCATGTTACTGCATGTATCAGGACTTCATTCCTTTTTACAGCTGAATAAAAATTTTATTATTATTAATAATAATAATAGCATTTGGTTTATCCATTCATTGTTTGATGGACATTTGGCTTTTTTCCATCTTTTGGCAATTGTAAATAATGCCTCTATGAACATCAGTGTACAAATATCTTTTTGAGTCCCTGATTTCAATTCTTTTGGGTATATACCTAGCAGTGGGATTGCAGGGTCATACGGCAGTTCTATATTTAGCTTTTTGAGGACCTACCAAACTGCCTTTCGCAGTGGCTGCATCATTTTACATTACCACCAGTTATGAAAGTGTTTCTATTTCTTTACATCATTTCTAACACTGTTTTTTTTTTTTTAATAGTAGCCATTCTAATGGGTGTGAAACGATATTACATTGTAGTTTTGATTTGTATTTCCTTGGTAACTAATGATGTTGAGCATCTTTTCATGTGCTTTCTGACCATTTGTATATCTTATTTGGAAAGATATCTATTCAAGTATTTTGCCCATTTATTAATTGGTTTGTTTGTCTTTTTGTTGTTAAGTTGATGGATTTCTTTCTTTCTTTTTTCCCCATTACATTGCTATATGTTTATATTATTGGTCTTTTCAGAGAATTAAGTCTTGGCTCTCTTTATCAATCCTACCATTCTGTTGTCATTAATTTTGTCTTGTTATTTTATTAATTTCTTTATTTGATTTTGTTAATACTTGTATATTTTTAAATCTTAAGGTGAATATTTAGTTTCTTTATTTCTTCTTTAATCCCAAAACACTTAAGACTATGACAATTTTCTCTGGCTGCACCCCACACATTTTTATATCTATTATTTTCATTTGCTAAACACTTTATTGCTCTTTCAATGTATTCTATAATTCAAGAGTTATTTATTAAAATTAATTTTTTATTTTCAAGTTTAGTTTTAAATTTTGTCATGTCTTTTTATTTATCTGCTTTCTATAAAAGCAGATGGAATGAGGCCTCTGTTTTTTTTATTTTTGAAATGTATGGAAGTTTTGTTGTAGGGACCTCAAATATACTTCAAGAAGTATATTTCACTTCTTGAAAATATACAGAGAGATATATAACTCTAAGTTGTGCAGAATGGTATCAGAAATATTTGTTTTTATTTTAACAGTGATAAATATCTTCTAAATAGAATAGTACCTGCTAGCAAGTATAATAAAGGGAAACATTTAAAAATATTGCAAGTTCCCAGCATTATTATATACATCATGGGCAAAAGATCTGAACAGAACCATCACCAAAGAAGATATATAGATGGCAAATAAGCATATGAAAAGATGCTCAACATCATAAGTCATCAGGGAACTACAAATTAAAACAAAAATGAGATACTACTACACACCTATTTCAATTGCTAAAATCCAAAATACTGACAATACAAAATGTTGGTGAGGAGCAACAGGAACTTTCATTCCTTGCTATTGGGAATACAAAATGTAACAGGCACTTTGGAAGACAGTTTGGCAATTTCTTAAAAATGTAAACAGGCTTCTCATATAATGTGGCAATCAGTCTGCAAGGTACTTAGCCAAGAGAGTTGAAAATTTCTGTCCACACAAAAACCAGCACATGAATATTTATGGTAGCTTTATTCATAATTGCCAAAATTGGAAGCAACCAAGATCTGAATGGACCAACAAACCATGGTTCAATCATACAATGAAATATTATACAACAATAAAAAGAATGAGCTATGAAGTCATGAAAAGATACTGCAAATGCTTAATGCATATTGCTAAGTGAAGAAAGTCAGTCTGAAAAGGCTACAAGCTGTATGTTTCCAACTAAATGACATTCTGGAAAAGGCAAAGCTACAGAGGCAGTAAAAATATCAATGGCTACCAGGAGATCCAGGGAGGAAAGGAAGGATGAATAGGTACATGGTAAATCTATTCTGTATGATGCTTTAATGGTGGATACATGATATTAGGCATTTGTCAAAACCCATAGAAGTGAACAACACAAAGAATGAACATTACTGTAAACTACTGACTATAGTTAATAATAATATACTGATTCTGGTTCATCAATTGTAGCAAATTTAGCATACTAATACAAGATATCAATAATGGGGAAACTGTGTGTGTTTTGCAGGGGATCGTATATGGGAATTCTCTGTACTATCTTCTCAGTTTTTCTGGAAACCTAAAACTGCTCTAAAAAACAGGCTATTAATTTAAAAAAAAGTTAAAGAGAAAATTTTAAAATGGTGCGATTTCCCAGCTTTATCTCACAGAAGACATTACTCATTCCGATGCTATTATATTAGCATTTCTCAATGGCTAAATAACATTCCATTGTATGGCTATACCACATTTTTTAATCCAATCATCAATTGAAGCATATTGGGGTTGCTTCCAACTTTTGGCTATTGTAAATAGTGCTGCTATAAACATTGTGTACAAGTATTTATATGAATGCCTGCTTTCAATTTTGTTTTCCAGGATTTGTGTGGCAATGTGCCATGGGAGGAAAGTGGGTAGGTTTGGAGCTGGCCAATCCACAGAATCTATTGCAGAAGATTACATTCTACTTATAAACCTATTTGAGATAGCCTTTAAGTTGCTCTAGTTTACAATGTTAGACAAACTCTATTTTATAATGATAAGAATTAAGAGGTAGTTCTCAGGATTTGTTTAAACTTAAATTAGTATTTTCTATCCATTGTACTTTACTAAAATATTACATTGTTATGTATACACACATATATGTATATATGTATGTACATGTGTGTGTATATATATATATATATTTATTCTTTGCAAAAGTAGCTTAAAGCGAGGAAACATAGTATTCATGGAGTTTTGCTCAAAATCATCATAATCTGAAATCATCCTTTTCATTATCTTTTGTATCAGTAGACATGCTGTATGTTTCTTAATTGCCTAGTATTTAAATCACCTCCGTAAATGTTAGTTGTACTCTTAATATATTCCTGGCTCCGTAATAGACCCTGAAGCTTCAACAATGAATGCCTCTTCTCCCTCCCAAAGATTTATAGTTTAACGTAATCTGATAAAACTGAATAAGCACTATGCCAAAATTATAAAAGAAGTATCATAAAAGAAAGCCGTTAATTCTGCCTGGATTTGGAGAATCTGAGCAAGTTTCACAGAAGCGGTTGCAGTTTACCAGATCTCCCAGTTTCCTGTTGGAAAAAAATAGTGTGTCCCTGGAGATATTCTAAGTAAAAGGCAAAGCAAGGGCACAGATAGGAAACCAGCCTTTTACTTTTTAAAGGAAAGGATCATAATATATTAAGGTCTGAATCATGTGCTCCACAAAAGATACATTCAAGTCTTAAACTGCATTCTGGTGGGTGTGCACCCATTTGTAAATGGGTCCTTTGAAGATATGACAGTTAAGGTGTCGCCAAAATGAATGAGGGTGATTCTTAACCCTATGTGACTGCAGTCCTTACAAGCAAAGGAAATTAGACACAGAAGTCAGCAGAAATGAGAGGTGCAGATACCAGGAGACTGACATCCACCATGTGACTGAGGTTTGCTGGAACACTATACACTAAGAGAAAACAAACCTTGCCAGTACCTTGATGTTGAACTTCTAGCCTCTGAAACCATGAGACAATAAATTCCTGTTAAGTCAACCCACCGTCTGGTATTTGTTAGAGCAGCCTTGGCAAACTAAGATGGTATATCACTAATTTTGGCAGAGAAAGCAGCAAAAGTAGGCTGGAAAGAAAGTTTTATACCAAAATGCAAAGAAACTTGAATGCCATGAATTTGGACACTCTCTTGTTCTTAGTTCTGCGCTATGACCCCACATGACTCTTCCTTCTTATGGACTGAAGAATGGATCTGAGGATCAGAAACGCGATTAGAGTTCTGAACTGAATTTACACATTTTCTTGGACAGTAATTCAGTTTAAGTAATGCTTGGACATTAGTAATTCATCAGTGATTTTGTTAAGAAAATAATTTAAACTTTTTGGTATGCAATGGTTTCCCTGGTTGTTAATCATGCAAATAAATGAAGCCATCACTGTTACTCTCCACTTTCATGTGGTTATAATAGCATTTTTCCATGTCATAATGCTTATGGGTAGTGAAAAAATTAATAATTGCTACAATCAGTGAATATATCAAACTTAGATCTAAAATCAACATTTATTTTTTAAATACAGTTATCCCTTCCACATCACGGAGGTTAGGAGAGCAGTGCCCCCAACAATCTGGAAATTTTGCATAAATTTTTTTGGTCCTTGTTTCATACCAGAGAAGAAGTCTAATTTTTTTTTCTTTTATGGGGTGTTTACAGCACCTTATTGTAAAATTGGATTAAGTATTTGGTCATGGACGATATTGTACAATACTATACACTTATTTTATGCATTTCTTGAGTTTCTAAACTCTTTCTGTGTTACCTGCTGGCCTTTGTGTATCATCTGTGGCTTCCACAAAATTCCCCCCAAATTCCCATTTAATTTCTTATGCTGACCCACTATTTATGGAAACCGCGATGGGGAAAGTTGCCATGTGGAAGGGATACAACTTAATTGGGTTGACGCTTAGGGGGTTTTCATTTGGAAAGCATGTCCAGTATTTAAATCCCACAGAGTAATAATCTTTAGGTATAATTAAATATTAAATGTGCTCAGGTGGCATTTAGTAAAGGTTATATTAGGCTAAATATATCCAGGCATGCTGTGTTAATTTGATAAGATTTGCGAACCCAGAAGAGATACAAGCTTGACTGTGTAGACCTATGGAGTACTCAGGCTCCAGAGAATTTTGGTTCTTCAGCTCTTCTCTATACCTCTAGATCCACATTTTTAAAGCTCAAGTAAAAAGGGACATTTTGCTTATATGACTACAAGTAAAAATTTGATTACTTGCATGCTGTCCAATGAATCACACTAATGCTCTATATTACTACTACCATTCCTCCTAAGGTAATTTAAGCATGCTATGAGTCTACAATGTCACAAAATCTTTTTTTTTTCCAAATGACTTAGCCAGATGGCTACCTTAACTTTCTAATTTTTATTCACCCTGAAGAGCTGAAAACTCAGAGGTCAATAACTGTAAGACTTAGGTTTACAAATATAAAAATATCAGCACGAATAAAATGTTAATTACATCCATCATCTTTCCTCTTGTTTGAATGTGTTCTAACTGCTTTCCTACTGAGCACATTAAGTGAATCAAGGAAAGTGTAAAGAGGACAGAAGAGCACTTATTATTATCTTTTTAAATTCATGGTATTAGAATAAATGAACTGTTTTAAGAAATAAAATAAAACAGACAAAAAAACAACTGGAGGAAAGTCAGTAGAACTGTTATTTTATTGAAAAAATATTAGAATAGATGTGAAATATTTTATATCTGTACTTTTTTTGTGATAAGAGCTATAGAAAAATAAAGGTAAGGATGATGATGATGATGATGATGATAATAGATATTGGTTGCCTACCCAGCATTTCACCCTTCCCTCTTTTCCTACTAACACTAGTTTTCTTTCTGGTATCTATCCCTACCCTGATTCGTAGCAATCAGGTGCTTTGGAGGATTGTCCCTAGTTCAGGAGTGAACTCTAATTTGTCTAAATCATTAAGAAAATTCCATCCACAACCACTGATTGGTTTAGGAACCCAAGCCAATGAAAAACCGATTAAGGAATACCCTGGCGGTTGAGATTGATTTGGAAAGGGCACAAGGCAGATTTGGGCCAATGAACTGTAAGAAAAACTTTGAAAGTAGATTCTGGGAAACTCTTCCTTATTCTTTTTGTTTTCTTTATTTTTAAAGAAGCTTTAGGTTACGTAAATGTTATATTGAAAATATAGGGGATTCTTATATACCCCACCCTCTTCCCCTCCCACAGTTCCCCCATTAATGACATCTTTCATTAGTGTGGTACATTTGTTACAATTGATGAACATAAATTGAAGCATTGCTATTAATCATGTCTATTTATTACATTATAGTTTGCACTTTGCACCACACAATTTTATAGGCTTTGACAAAATGTATGATGGCTTGTATCCATCATTGTCATATCATGTAGAACAATTCCAATGTCCCCAAAATGCCCCATGTTATACCTACTATTCTTCCCTCTTCTTCCCCTCAGAACCTCTAGAGATCATTGTTTTTATATCAAAGTTACAAGTCCTTCCAATACCAGAATAATAAGTCTACTTTAGTCCATAGTTGCATTCCCACCTTATGTTTGTTCATTCCTCAAACTTGAGGGTTTTGGGATGGTGATGCCCACCGTACTTCAGAATTGAGAGCGGGCTTAGATTCCATGGGGCAGATGGGTGGAAATGTCCTGCTTGCAGTTGTAGATACTCTGCTTTTTGGGATGAGCATTGTCCCTATCATCCCTTTGTTAGTTGTCCAGGGTGAGTCCGATCAACTGAAGAGTAGGTGTTGGCTTTAACTTTGCTGAGATTCAGGGCTCAACTGGCATATGAAAAGCCAGAAGATTTAAGTCTCTGGGACATATATTTAATGAGTACAGTGCTAATTATAGGTTCAACTAAAAGGGGCAGAAGAACCATGTATAGGAAAATTATAAATGAGATAAAGCAGAACTTTTTCCTCCTGGCCATTGGCTATGAGGAATGCTGTAGCCACCTGATTCCCAGCCTGAGGATGAAACTAGCACACAGAGGTGTCTCCCCCACCCCAAGCCTCTTCTGCACCTGCTGTCCTAGACACTCACAGGGAATGGAGGCAGTCACTGAATTAAGTAAATCCTAAAACACACTTCTTACTTCCAGATATGAGAGACCATAAATGCTATTGCTTAATCCAGTTCGACTTGACTTTTCCATTGCTTGCCACTAAAAACTTTCTAATTTAATGATTAACAGCTGAGAATAAAAAGAGCTAACCTAAGAATTTAGAAAAATAAAAGTTAATAATATTTTCAAAGATATTAATGAAAAAAAAGGGTAATCCAACAAACAAAAAATATTAGAAAGATAGAATATATGAAAATTAAAAAAGTCTAAGGTAGAAAAAAATTAAGTCATAAATCAGTTTGGGAAAAAAAAATCCTAAAATAGGACAAAAGTTGCAGACTAAATAGTTGAAAAATCATAAGCAATTTTCTAGTGTAGTAGTAAGGCTCTTTCAGATTTTAAGAAACAAATGGCATGCAAATTACTTTAGAAGCAATGGATAAAGGTTCAATAAAATGAGTGTTTCTGGCCAAGGGCATTCTTGGTTCCAGATCTGGCTATTCTGATGAGACAAGCATGGAGCATGGCCCTGACATACAGTTTTATGGACTGTTCAGAACAACACAAGTTTGGATCCTAGTACCCTAGGCAGAGCCAACTCCTACAAGGCATGTGTGTGATTCTGTATGTGTGTCTCTTCTTGCATGCATGTGTTCCTGTTGGACCTCTCCACTCTCCATGTATCTCTACACATGTGTTACCTGATGTCTCTTTGTGTGCCTCTGTGTGCATATTTCGGTTTCTCCATGTGAGTTTTTCTGCATGCCTGTGTATATGTGTCTCTGTGAGTTATATCTCCCTTTGTGTTCTCTTTGTCTCTGTCTCTCTTTATCTCTGGGTATGTCTCTTTCTCTGTGTCTCTGTGTCTCTCTGTATGTGTATATCTGCATATCTTTTTCCATGGTTGTATTTTTTCGTGTATCTGAGTGTGTATGTCCTTGTGTGTCTTTTTCTCTGTATCTCTGTATGTGTGTCTCTTCTGCCTTGTTGTATGTATCTCAAAGTGTCACCTTTCTTCTGTTTCTGCATGTATCTCTCTGTGCAAGTCTTTCTTTATGTATGTCTTTCTCTTTGTTGCTCTTTTTTGCACATTAATTAAGGGTGAAAAAAAAGTCAAATAGACTCTTGACTCCTTCTTCCTCTATACGCAAAACAAACAAGAACATGATAAAGCTTTTCATGTCCAGATTCCAAGGACTTAAGTGCTGATATTCCTTGAGAGAACTATTATTCCTGGAATTGGAGTCCTCCCACCTTCCACTGTGGTTCTTTCAGAGAAGTATTATGCATGACTGGACAAAGAAATGAATCTTTCATCTGATGGGGGAATCCTGTGTCATTGAGTGCTGTGTGACGATTTCACGGTATCAGCCACACACCTTTGTAGCACTTGTCACAAACTCACACAATGCCAGAGAGAAAACTCCCAACACTGAGGGCGAATTTATTACTCAATTATTATCCTAATCATAAAATAATCCTACTTGCCTGCACATATGACAACTTAGTCATGTCACTTCTAACTCCTTGTCAACTCTTGTAATCACAAATCTTTCCATCAAGCACCGCCACACCATATCATTGATGGGCACCTGCAGCTTCCTTCATCTGCAAAGCACTTTTTGCAGTACTAACCTTGCAATTTGGCTGGCAGAATCCTCTTTGGCTCTATTTTGGTCTTGCACCTAAGGATACTGCGTGCATTGTTTCATGAATTCCTGACTTTGAGATCTGTCATGTCCTGATCTGGAAGTTTTAGTTGTTTTTTTTCCTCCTGGGGAGGGGGTTGGGGAGCACCCAGCTTTGCCCTTTCTTAGTTATTTTCTGCTTCTCCACATCAAGTCTTTAATCTTCCTTATCACTCCTTACTTAGTCTCTGGAATCTCCAACACTAACTTCCTCTATCCATTTCTGCATTATTACTCTCAATAGCATTTTTTGATAAAATACAGTTCTGATATCTCCAAAAATAATTTTTAAATCTCCTTACCAAAAATATGGTTAATGAGTGAGATAGTAAAGGATGGCAATGATCTGTAGAGTACTGGAAAGTAAAGGATTGGATGTTAAATCCCTGGGTTCCAGTCTTTCTTCTGGCAGTGTAGCCTTGGAGAAGGTAACTTTTCCAGGCCTCTTTTGTCCATGTGAAAAATGAAGAATTAGACCTTATAATCATTAGGAATTGGTAAGGCCCTAAAAATTTGTAGTCACTGTAGAAAGCATTTTTCACTGAAATGAAAATATATATTACCATTCAACTCATGGCATTTAAGGAATTAAAAATCATAATCCCTCCAGGTAAAAGAATTATTTATTTCTCAGCCACACAAAAATTAGTTTATTTTCTCAAAATAAATTTGCATTTATATTTTGCAGATGAGTTATAATTTGGTTTAGTTTGTGTTTTCTAAATTAGACTTTTGTAAAACTTTTACTGAAAAAATAATCTAATTGACTAGAACTCATTTCACTGCTAAGAGGGATAATTTCATCTCTCATTATGAATCCCAACAATTTAGTTTATATTCATTTATTTCCAGTACATTAGTAGCCTTTTTTCACACATGAGAAGTTTGAATCTCACATATTTAGACTAGAGCAAATTTACTGAGATCAAATTTAGTATCGGGCTTTTTAAATCACAAAATAACAGTCCTATTTAAGATCTCAGGACATCAAGTACATTAATGCCTTTTGGCTTTCTATTTAGTTATTGTGAAAATGAACTTGTAATCTTCTTTGGAAGTATAGAATGCTATATCTTTAGGCTTTGAAAAGATATTTTCTTAGAAATCATTTCAGTTCAAAGTCATAACCAAGTAGTGTAGAAAATATACTGCAAAAAAAAAAAAAGAATATAAAATTCTTGGTTAATACTTGAATAGGGAGATAAGTAGAGTATTGATTAAACAAGGTTGAAATTATTTCAATGGACATATCCAAGAACAAACATTTTGGGTTTTGAAATCAATATTAAAGACTTGTGGTTTCAGAGAATTCTACCAAATATGTAAAGTGCCTTGATAATATTATTAGCTAAGTTCTTAGCTGCATCATTGTGCATGAGAAAACTCTGCTATAGCACAATGCCCTCAATTAACTTGGGCCCAATATCTCAAATAGGAAAATATAGTGAAAATAAAGAGAAAATGTAACATATATTTTAAAAAGTTAAACCAAATCCCACAAATTATATACTTCAAATTTTTATGCCTTTATTTTACCTGTTTGAATTACCATATGATTGTGTTAGGGAACTAAAATATTACTAAAATTATGTTTTTCTTTTACTGTTATTATTTGCACCAGAATATTTGCTTTATGTATTTGGATACCTTGCTATTTGTTGGATATAGATTTAGGATTGTCATATATGCCTCTCCCCTTCATTGTTATATAATTCTGTTTCCTTCTTTCACATCATGAAGTTTCCCCTAAATTTAACTGACTTAAATATGGGAAGGAGAAAAACAAGGGTGGTGATATTAATATGATGTTATTTATATATATTCTAATATTGATTTATTTTAAAATATTTAAAATATTCATTTATATTACATAACTTTGTATTTATTATTTGTATGTTTATTTATAGATGTTAGGTTATTTTAAACTTTGCATTTTACTTTAAACATGGCTTTTGAATATGTAGGAATTTATTTAGTACTTTTATTTTTTGAAATCATAGATTTGATCTGTTCTGCCTTTCTACTTTTCATGACATGCCTTTTATCTATCTTAGCAAATAACAAGTATGTATCTTAAATACCCATTATCTAAACAAGGATTGTGCAGAGTAATAGGGATACTGAATAGAAAGTGGTAGAGCTAGGCTTTTTCAGCTTTTTCTCTTTTATTAAATTAAGTATACTTTTTTAAATTTAAAAATTAATCTATTGGTAGCGTTAATGCTCTATGTAAATGTGGTGTTCATTATCTTAAAACTTCCCTAGCTGTTATTAATCCTTTATATAACTCCAATAGCTTACACAAATTTGGATTTGATTATATGGTAAAGAGAAATGTTATATTTTATGGTTTTACCTTCTCATTCCTCCACCAGTCAATCAACCTAATCGGAGCTGTGAAAACACTGCTTTGACGTTTTATATTGTATACTTTTTGTAATGTATTTCTTTCAACACTTAGGCAACTCTGACCAGATACAGTTATTGCTACGAGCGTTTTTATTTATTGACCTTTTCAATAAATGGATCTGTCAGCATCCATATTCATCAATAACTTCCCCATTGAAAAATTCTTTTTGAAATTCAGACTTCAATACCTGGAGGTATTTCTGTGAGAAAATTTTGAAGAAAAGATGTATTGCATAACTATTCAAAGCCATATCTAATAATTCTTTTCTTCTTCCTCAATATATGAACGTCAGTGTGGCTGCATAGAAAATCCTTGGAACATTCCAATCACTCCTAGAATTTCTCATTTAATTCTACTATTCATTTATTTCCAAAGGTATGATTTTCCCCTTTAGTATCCTGTAAATTTATTTATTTTACATTATACATAGCATTTTATGAGATTATATGGCAGTTATGATGGCGACCACAAATAACCTGCTTCATCATTTTCTCCACGTACTTCTATGGTTTGCACTTCTATGCTTCCTTTTAAGTTAAACATTGTCATGGAACTTGCTTTGGCCCATAAAAAGTGAGTTGAAGTAATATATGTTAATTCTGTGTGAAAGCTAAAAAGCCAAGTGCAAATTACCATGTCCCTCTCCCCTTCATAGTTATTGTTGTAGCATGTGTAGAAATGGACTTCTGTTAGCTTGAGTCCTTGAGGGACTACACAAGGTATAATCTTCCTCTCTGACAATAGTCTTCATTGGATTTTTTTAGCATGAGCAAAAAAGTAATTTTTGCTGTTTAGTTTTGGAGGTTGTTTGCTACTTCAGCATAATTGACCTATCGCAACTGACAAGGACTATATGCCTCTTTGCTAATTGTATGTACAACACAATGAATCCTATCTATTTTTAGGTATTTTTATAGTCAATCTAGAGGAAGTATCTTCAATTATATGTGTGATTATCAATCTTGCACCAGTTAGTCTTTCTTCTCCTTATATACTGTCTAGGAGTCAAAGGTCAGATCACTGAGATTAGTTCTGCAGATCCATCAACTTCTCTATGGTGGAGCTAAGAATTATTCTTAATTGCCTATATATTGGTGAAGAACATAGATAGAAACATAGTTTGGATCAAGGGATATAATGTGTGTTCCATTCATCTCTTTATTTAACTCTTTTAGGTTCTAGATAACTTTCACATTTATTTTCCTTTGTCCATCTCGGCTCTTTATAATGTAGATTCTGCCCTTCACTGATTTCAACAGAATTTTTAGTCCATTTAATGCAATATTCATTATGTCACAATTTTTTCAAAATCTGTTATCTGGTATCATATAAGATACAAGGGCACCCCTAGTATTAATTAGCTGCAATCAAGTACTCAGGTGAAAAAAATCCTCATGAATCCCTAAAGGAATATCAGCATCCAGGAAATCAACAAAACATTGAGAGTTGGTAAGACAGCAAGTTGGTGTGTCAAACTCATGAAAATTGGTGGGAAGACACTGGAGAAAATAAAGGTTAATAATCAGTTGGCTAGGATAGAACATTCCAGATACTTTTTATCTTCAGAAAAATCCCCCACATACAGTTTTACAGAGGAGGAAAATGAGGCTTATCACATTGAAGAATATGACAGGGATCTCATATAACAAGTAACCTGCAGAATGGAAATTAAACACATCATTATTATTTCTACATCACCTTGTCTTCAGAGAAGCAGATTTTCCACTTAAGGCCAATGAATATGGCCTCTAGGAGCCTTAGAAATGCTTTCAGTGTCTAAATTATATTCAGGTAATTTCTCTGTGTTCATGTCCTTATGTATCCAGGAAGTGATTAGGACACACACACTAGGAAGTAGCATTTCCTGGTCTAGGGTGAAGTCCTGGTGTTATTTCATTGCTCTCCATTGTTTTACTAGGTAATAATGTCATGGTTCTTGCTTTCACTTCAGCCTTTCTTACAGAGGCGCACCTAGCATTACCGTTGGTGACAACTCAGGCTTGGTTGGAAGGTGATTTCTGACCAAGGCACTAATCAAAAGTTCTCCAATTTTTAAATATTTTAGAACCAAAGTTAAAAGGAACAAGACATTTTTGGGGGGATATTCTTTTTGAAATAACAGTTATTTTGGGGAGCTCATAAGCTTTTTCTCTAAAGTTGGGAAGACCCTCCATAAACCTTTGAGGTTAAAGTATCCTTTGGCACTTGTGGTGTAAGTATGGTTTAGACATAGGAATTACCAGGTAGGATTAGTGAGGGGGGTGGCATGGGGAAAGATCTAGAGCTGCAATGTCCAATAAAGATATTGTAAACTAGACACATACGGTTACTTAAATTAATTTATTAAAATGAAAAAAGACTAAAAATTCAGTTCCTCAGTTGCAAAAGCCACATTTCAAAAGCTTGATGTCCACATTTGGTTAGTGGCTCCTATATTGGGCAGTGCAGAAATAGATCATTTCTATCATCTCAGAAAATGACATTGGCTGTCACTGTTTTTGAGGGAAGGAAGCCAGCTACCATGTTGAGAGCTGTTTTGTAGACAGCCAGGTGGCAAGAAACTGATGCCACTAGCCTGCAGCAAGTGAGGATCTGAGGCCTTCCAACATTTATGCAAGTAAACATCGAAAGAATTCTCCCCCAGTTGAACCAGACTTTGATATGACTTCAGGTCCACTTTTGACTGTAGCTTCATGAGACACTCTGAGCCAGATTTATCAAGGTAAGCTGCAACAAGATACCTACCCAAAGAAAATTAAGATGCTAAGTTTTAGAGTACTTTGTTATTCAGAAATTGATAATTAATATAGTAGACCAGCAAAAAAGGAGGGTGCTGGTTATCCCCTCTTGGCTCATAATGATACATCTGGGTGAAACTGACAGAAAATACGATCTGACTGATTCAAACCAAAGAAGGAAGCATTGGCACATGTAACTGAAAAGTCTGGATGAAAGACTGATTTCAGGCCAGGTAGTATTCTAACTCAAGTGATGGCCTCAGAATTCTGACTCAGGTTCCCTCCACTTCTTGGCTCTATGTTTTCTGTGCTGACATTATTCTCAGGCTTCATGTGATGGCAGGATGGCTGCCAGCAAGTTCAGAGCTATATCTACCTTGGTTCAATGGCAGACAAAATTGTGGTATTGCTTTCCCAGCAGTCCCTGCATAAGCTCTTTTGTGCTTTACTGGCTCCACTTGGACCACCTGTCCATCCCTGAACCTCTCACTGTTTCCAGGGAAATGGATGCTCTTTTTGGCTGACCAGAGTCACATAGCCACCTTGGAGTAAGGGTTTGGGGATAGGACTACACTTTTGCATGGAACAAGACTGAAAAAGGTGAGCAGTTCTTCCAGAGGACAATAGAGGTACAGTTTCCAGAAGGGTGAATAAATCCTATGTGTCAAAATTAAAAACAAACACATTAAAAAGCAAGTGTCCATTATATAGCCTTCTCTCACGGATCCACTCTTATCTCTTGTTCCAGTCTAAGCCCTGCCTTGTCAGCCTCTAAACTTAAGGTTGAAAGGTGAATGCAGATTGCATAGCGGTCTTGAAGGGGTGATGAGGGTAAGGGGTGGGATGGGGTGTAGGACTTGTACCTTGAAGGTTGGGAGATTCTCTGGATGACTACAACAATGAATAATCTGATTTATCAGTTCTTAGATCTTCTCATTCTGCCTTTGAAGTGGGCAAAAGTTCTCCCAGGTTGAGCAGCTCTACTACAATTAGGTCTGTTTTGTTTTCCAGTGAATACCATATGTCACTTTTGCACTCCTCTTTTTTCTCCATGTCCATCAGAGACTCTGGAGTTCCCTCTGCTTCTTCTCACAAAGATAATGATGCCATGTAAGGATCATGGCTACTGACATTTTATCCTATCATTTTGTATTTTGAAATTCTTTGTAATCCTTTGACATCTTTTTTGGTGAGAAATGGTGTCCATGGATGTTTGGTTTTGTAATCGAATTCCCTTCTCTTTTTTCACGTGGGAATTCTTAAATGCTGACATTATTGCTGCCAACTTCCCAGACTCTGCACTTCATTCTTGAAAGAGAGTTTTGCTTGGTAAAGAATTTTAATTGAAAAGTCATTTTCTCCTAATTTTTTTGAAGACATCATCCAGTGTCTGCAGCTCCCATTACAGAATAGCTTTTGATGCTTTAATGACTTCTACTTTTCTTTCATGTTTTGCAGTTTTTCTTTGTTGTGACCAGAAGTAGATTTTTAAATTTATTGTGCTTCTTATATCTGAGAATTGTTTTTTATTCACTTCTGGAAAATTTACAGCATTGAAATATTGCTTCTGTCCCCCTTCACTCCCTTTTATCTGGATTTCCAATTAAATGATGTTAGGATTTCTCTTTGAGCATTGGTTTCACCTAAACTTTCCCTTTTAGTTTCACTTTATTTATGAACTGAATGACATGAATTTCTGAAAGTAGCTCTGTAATTCTTTTAAGAAAAAAGAAAAGTCTCTTTTCCCCACCTTCTACCACAGGTTCTGACTCCCAAAAACAACCACATTAAACTTTGAGCTATTTCACTCATTACTGGCCTCCATATTTTTATATAATGTGTTTTATTAATATTCTTTAGTTTATTAAAGACATTTAATTTTATCTTTTACTATGGAGGATGAGAATTTGACTTTCATAACCACCCTCATTTTCATCCAGCCATCAATTAAAACTGTATCATAATTTGGTTATATTAATTTTCAGTATATATATTATTATGATTTTGTAACCATTGTTTACTGTAATGCAAAACAATATTCCCTAATTATGTTTCCTTTCCTGTACAACAGCTTGTTTTATCTGCTGTCAATAATTTTCTCATGTTTTGCTTATATGGATTTTCTATGTACCAATCTCTCAACTTATTTATCATATGGCCAGAAGCATGGAATAATAATTTGCATTTCCCCTGGAGACTTCACTCCTAAAATGCTCCATCCTACTAGGATCCTACCAAGAGGGACAGATACTTAACCGCTCTCCTGCTTTGGACCCCTCTTTTCTGGATATAATGTTTTCCTTTTCTTTTGTAGCTTCTTTCCCTCTCGTTTTGGTAAGAACACATTTTCACTGGCTTCTTCAAAAGACTGCGTGAGAGGTGATATTTTTGAGAACTTACATATCTGAAAATATTTTCAGTCCACTTTCTTGAATAATAGTGTATCAGGGTAGAGAATTTAGCTTGGAGACCATTTTCTCTTGGAACTTTGAAGGTATTCTTCACCATCATCTCACATCCTGTGTTGTCAGTGAGAATACCAGTGTCCTTTTGATTACTCAGGATTTTTTGTGTGTGTTGCTCTTGCCTTGACACTTGCAGGTATTTCCTTTTAGTTCACTGTTATTCTGTAATGACATACAAATGTGCTTTATGGTGGATCAATTTCATTCTATGATCATCTCAATTGTGGACCCTTTCACTTACAAACCACTGTCCTTTAGCTCTGAGCAACTGCTGAAAATGTTTAAAAATAATTTGTTCTCCATATTGTCCCCTCTTTCTGGAAATTGTAATCAGTTGGTTGCTGGTCTTGGTCTTGGACACAGTCTGCAATTATCCAGTCTTTCATCTCCGACTACTCATAATTTTTTATCTTTTGGTTTTACTTTCCCTAAAAGAGTCTCTAAAATTTATTTTCCAAATACTCACTTGAAAGTTTGGAAAATCATATTTAAATTTCATGAGCACTTTACTTTTCTTTGATTGTTCCTTTTTGTGGTAATTTTTTATTGATTAAAGTAAACAGTATCTTGTGTTATCTTATTGAAGATATTAATTATAAGTAGTTTGCTTTTTTGAAGTCTCTTCTGCTTCCTTTTGTTTTCCTTGTGTTTTATTTTTTGGCTTATTTTAAATGTCTTTATGTATCATTTTGTGAGGCCTTCCTTAAATGCTTAGTGGTTTGGGCTTTCTATTTTTATTTAAGAGTAAGGCCTTAGATGATTGGAGTCTCTGTGTGTTATGGTGGGGAGCTTGGGAACTAGAGAGTGGTTAGGTGATGATGTATTTTTGTGCCATGGGAACCTTAATAAGGGCTGCCAGAGTCTGAAAATAACTATATAGGCCACCAGTACAATTTGAAATCCGGATAAACAACAAATAATTTTTTCCAAATTTTCAATATTTGGAGCATACTTATATTAAAATACTATCTGCTCTTTATCTGAAATTTAAATTTCACTGTCTTGGTGTGTTATCTTGCAAATCTACTTCAAAGGTTTTTCCTCTGGGACTCTTTAGTTTTTCTTTCATGGGCTTATGCTCAGGGCTGCTAGGATTTCTGGACCCAGGTATCAGGATTGTGGTTGGCAGGTGCTGGGAGTTTAAATCTATTCTGCATGCAGACTTTTAGTTAATCTCTGCACCTCAGCCCCACCCTCTACTATACCTGGATCCCTTAGCTCAGAATATCTTGAACTGAATTTCTCCAGACTGTTAGGTTTAATCTTTCAATCCCCTTGAGGGGAGGGTGTAGAAAAAATAATTTGGCTGTTCAGGACAGGGATGTAATTACACAGAACTTAAACAGTCCCTCAGTGCCAGATTCAAGTCTTATTTCACATATTTTCTCATTTGAAGCCTGCAAGTTCTGTGTTTTCCACTGGGATTTGCAAAGTAAATGGACTTTCTTCTCCAATCTCTCCTTGCTGCAGCCTAAATGAGTAACTGCCATATTCGCTAAGTCAATAATTGTTCCTCCATCTGAGTCTGTTTCAAAAACTGTGCTGTCTTCGTTGTACCTTCCTCTACCATCATCAACCTCATGTAAGTCGTTTAGTTTTAGTGGCATTTTGGAAGAGAAAGGAGATAAAATGTTTTCATCGAATCCCAAATTCTTATTGTAGATGTGTGCCAGGACTAGATTTATTTTCTCATTGGCATTAGAAAGCATTTATATAGTACTCAGAAGTTTTTAATGCATTTACAGTTTGGGAAGTTTTGTTTTGTTTGTTGTGAACATGCTACAGTTACTAGGTAACTGAGGGAGCAGTCTATTCCTAATGGTATTGCTCTTAAAATTGTTAGATGATTTCCTTGTATGTTGTGTTGAGGAAATTCAATCTAATCAGATCTCAGAGCTGTCTACAGAGCAAGGCAGAACCCATACCTCAAGCCTCTAAAGCTCACAGAGTGCTAGGTACCGAAACAGTGAAAATCTGATGAGAATAGAATGTACCTTAGGTGGTGAAGGTCACAGGACTGAGGGAGCCCTAGAAGGCTGGAGAGCTTTGACTGAGACCTGAGGGGACCTACTGCTGTCTCCAAGAGATGGAAGACACGATGTTCAATTGAACTACACTTGCATGATTTAAAAAACAAGATGGTGTTATCACAAATGGCAAAATGACAATAATTTTTAAAAGTGGGAAGTGAGTATATGGGGATTCATTTGATTTTTCTTTCTTATTTGGTATGTTTGGAAATTTTCTTAATAAAATTTCAAATAACAAAAGATGGCGTTGGGAGTGGGATTTTGCTCAAGTAGTTGAGTGCCTGCTTCCCATGTGTGAGGTCCTGGGTTCAATCCCTAGTACCTTCTAAAACCAAAATGAACAAGCAAACAAACAAGAAGGCCAGCTTTCACTGGGGAGTGGATGTAGCTCAGTAGTTGAGCGCTTGGTTCCCATGTACAAGGTCCTGGGTTCAATCCCTGGTACCACCTAAAAAAAAAAAAAAAAAAAAAAAAAAGAGGGTATGTGCCTCTTGAATAGAGGGGGAGAGTCTATTGGTAATTATTTTAATTTGGAAATAATATCAAACTTAACGATGCAAGAATAATAAAGAAAATCCTTATACCCATTACTCAGATTTACAAACTTTTATCCCTTGGCCCCTATCCTTCCTTACTTGCTATCTCTCTCTGTCTGTCTTTGTCTCCATATAGATGGATAGATAGAAAATGACATATATCAATGTACTTTACCCCTAAACACTACAGTGTCTGTATAAAATTTTTAAAAATATATTCTTTTTAAAATTAAAAAAATTAAAAAAAATATTTTCAGTACATTTAAAAACTTTTGTCAATTTAACATCAACAAGTCTTTATCTCATCTATTGTCTTTATTAAAATTTTGTTAAGTTACATAATAATATCTTTGTGAGATTTTTTCCCCCATTCACTACATGATCTGGTGGGATTACATATTGCTTTTGGTTTCTATGTCTTTTTAGTCTCTTTAATCTGTAAGAGCTTCACAGATTGTCTTTTATGTCATTGATAGTTTTAAGGAATACAAAAGGCCATTTGTAGAGACCCTTCTTCATATAGGCTCACATTTAGCTATGCTTAAACTTCAAATAATGGTTTTACAGCTGGGAGTCCTGAGGGCCAGAATCAGGCCATAGCTCATGGAACCAAAGATGTCAGGATTTGTGGAAGGGATTTTCTAAATAGAGAGTGCTCCTGTAGTCAAGAGTGAGGAGATGATGGAAGGGAATGTCTTGAAGTATAAGTTTTGTAGGGAAAGGAGCTGGTGGGAGAGCTATAGATGCAGGAGAAAACAGAAAGGAAAAAAAAAAAAAAAGAAAAACAAAAAAGAGCTGTTCATTCTGGTAAATCCTCATCGTAGAGAAGGGAAAGGGTTGGGTGTCCTGGGCCAGGGTAAATCCAATAGTTCAGCAGTGCAACTGGGGAAAGTAAAGGGAGGAAATGATACAGTGCTTCCACCTAGCATTTTATGATTTTATTAGATGTGAACATTCATAAAGGATATGACCCATAGTTGGTTAAAAATAAATAGTTGCTTAATTTTTTCTTCTTACTGAAGCTGTTAAGGAAACTAGAGAGGGGGAAAACATAATAGATCAATGGAAGAAAAAATTTACCTACAGGGATCTTTGGTTAAAAAAATAAATATGGTAGATTGAGGTGAACAATAGTAATAAATCATTTTAGCCTTTTCATAAACAATATCTGATCTAATTTCAAAATGATTTGACTTACTTTACATTAAAAGAGACATGTATTATTTTAAAATTATAGGAAATAATAAAAAATAAAGATTAAAAAATCATGAAACATGAAGCAGAAAGAACATGGAATTACATAATGTCTTAGTTTGCCAGGCTGCTGTGATGTTGTGACAAAGTCTACACAATGGGTTGGTTTAAACAACTAGAATTCATTCTTTCACAGTTTCCAAGGCTAAAAGTCCAAAATCAAGGCATTGGTCCACCATGCTTTCTCCCCAAAGTCTCCAGCATTCTGGTGCTGGCTTGAAAGAATCCTTGGGGTTCCTTGGGTTGCATATCTGCCTTTTTCACATGGCAAGCTCTTTCTACTTGTGTGTCCTCTTCCAGTTTCCACTAACTTCTAGCTTCTTTCTGTGTGGAGTTCTTTGACTGTCTGAATTTCTTCCACTTATAAAAGACTCTAGCTACACAGTTTAAGTCCCACTCTGATTATATTGGATTACAACTTAACAAAAAGTATAACATCTTTGAAAGGTTCTATTTATAAATGGGTTCATGCATGCAGGAACGCAGATTAAGATGAAGAACTTTGTCTTTTTGGGGTACATAATTCAATCTATAGTTACTGCATAGATCATTGCATTTAGCCATTAAGACCCATATTTCCATTTTATGTTTAGAAGCCTGGAAGCTGTGCAGTCTTTTAATGCCTAGTTGGTTTTTACCTCAAATCACTGCCCCCCTACCCCCTATCACCAGTGGGAAATAAACTCCCTTCTTAATCAAATGTACTCCTTGTTTTACAGTCAAGCTACTCTTCTGCAACCACCATTTTTTGTGATATCACTCTGTAAACAAATAAATGAGCCCTCTTCACACACCAATAGGAAACCAAAAAGAAGGGAGAATAAAATTGGGGTCAAAAGGTTAAGAGAGGAAAGCGTAGCCACTCTTTTTCTGGGCCAGTATATAGTGGATTCTGTCTGAATGAGCGATTACAGACCTCTAGTGAGTCAGGTTCTGCACTTCTGCCCCTAGTTTTGATAATTTGGTCCTCTGTATAGTTGTCCTTGAGTTTTTCTTATTTTTTCCCCTGATGCTCCAGGTCAAAAAGTCTCAGGTAAAAACTTCCCATTTTCTGTAATAAATTCCCAATTTCACCCTACTTCTGTGACAGTGTTAAGGCATAAAAAAAAATTTCCTACACATACACCACATACTCTACTCCTATAATTTCAGAGCCAATAAGAGGTGAAATAATCTGAAAAATCATAGGTCAAAACTGTACAGACCAGGGGGCAGATGTGGCTCAAATGGTTGGGTGTCTGCCTCCCATATGGAGGGACTTGGGTTCAATCCCTGTGAACCTCCTGGTAAAAAAACAAACAAACAAAAACAAACAACAAACTGTACAGACCCAATGGTTTATAGGAACACATGTGCACATGCACATTTATTAATAAATATACTTCTATAATTCCATTTGTGTGACCTATGATATGCCTATTTTCCCAGAATTTTTATTCTCTCCCTCAGTTTGTACTCTTCCATATCTATATTTTACGGTAAAGTTTCTACAACCAGCTAAAAGATATTCGTGCACATATACAATATATGCATACACACACGTGCATGTGTGTGGGTTTCACTATTGCCATAAAACTATTTTTGGTATATATATCATATTTCACAAAAAATGAGGCTATTTGATTCAGGCAGTGATACCCTTATTCTAATACTGAAGAAAGCAAAAATGCTCAAGAAATAATAGTTGCATTTAAATAAAATTTTGCCTTTTTAAATTATCACACAATTTGTCAGGGCTAAACTGAATTTTTACATGAATGTAGCATAAAATAGATCAGATTAACTTTGGAGAAGCAAAAGCAATATGACTTTTATTTTCTCTCTTTGGCAGTCATTTAGAAAAATATACTAAAGATATCTGAAGAACAGAAATTGTATTTAAAATATTCTATGCCTTGCAAAATTGAAAATATTGGTGTAATAATCTAAGGGAGGAAAGAACCAGTAAAGGCTAATAAATGCTAGGTCATTTATCTTTCACTGCTTAAATAGCAGCCAACCACATTTTTTTCCTGAAGAGTTTCTTTCTTTACGGCAGTCATTTGCTTCTCAGATTGAATTCACATAATCAGTATCTCGGCGTATTTGTTAAAATTAGTTTTTACTTCTGTCTGTATAGAAACAACACATGATTTCTGAAAAGTAGAAAATGTTTCTGGTAGTAGGTGCCTTTTCATAAAGTCACTGAAGTCACTCACCCAATCACTGCCATTTATTTAATTGCTTTTATAAACCAGATTTTTGGATGCAGTTACCAGGTTGCTTGTGACTGAAGTTATTTATGTATTCAAAGCATAATGGTACATACAAAAGAACAAAATATTTCAGTTCAGAAATCTTGGATTTTATTTTCAGCTCTACTCTTTGCTATGAATTTTTTGACTTGGGAGAAGTTAGTCAAAAATCTCTGATCCTTGTTTAGCCTCCTGACTCCCCACAATCATTATGATGATACGATGTTAGATGAGATGTGAATGTAAATATTAATGTTGGTGATGATGGCCATATGAATATTGTTTGACAATTCGAACTGTGAAGAGCAAATTGTTAAGGTTCACATGTCAAAATAGGGGGGTTAACCAAGATGCCAGCTTGGAAAGGTCACTGCTTCTGTGTGTGTAAATGACCTAAGCCCTAAATACTTCTCAGAAAAGTTATAGGTTTGTATCCAACACTGAGACAAATAAATAATCATGATGTCAACATACATTAGAGCATATTAGAAATCATTTCCATTCAACAGGGGGAATTAATGATAGAACAAATTAACAATCATTTTAGATTGGACATTTAAAAAAGGTTTAATAGCTGCTTTTATCTTTTTTGATGAGTCAGTGTTCTAGTAATTTCCTTATTTACTTTTAGGTCTTGTGTTAGTCAGCTAAAAGGAGTGCTGATGCAAAGTACCAGAAATCTGTTGGTTTTTATAAAGGGTATTTATTTGGTGTAAAAGCTTACAGTTACAAGGTCCTAAAGAGTCCAACTCAAGGTACCATAAGAGGTATTTTCTCACCCAAAGTCTGTTGCCATGTGTTGACACAAGATGGCGAGCGACTTCTGCGAGGGTTCAGCCTTCCTCTTCCCTCTTAAGGCTTCATGGGTCCAGCTTCTTCTAGTCTCAGCTCTAGGCTGGCATAGGGTTCATCTCTCTTCCCGGGGCTCATTTCTTTCCTGGCTTAGCTGGTCTATTCTCTTCATGTCAGCTGTAAACTACCATGTGAATGGTTCAACTCTCGTTGGGGCTACAGTGTCAAAACCAAATTCTCTCCTCTGCCATGTCTTTTTCTGTGTGAGTGTCTGCCAATCAAGGGGGCAGGGACTCAAACCTGCATGCCCTAATGACATCAAATCAAAGCCCTAATCTTAACATAATTTAATCAGAGCCATCTCAGCGGAATCTAATACAATCAAAGAGTATCACACCCAGAGGAACAGACAAGTTTATAAATGTAATCAATATTTTCTTTTTGGAATTCATAAATAATATCAAACTACCACAAGCCCTATACTGGAGAAAGCTAAAGCAAATCGCTTCAATTACTGTGAACTTGTGTTGACAAAGAAACATTTTCTAAAGCATGAGATGTAAATTATTTCTAGAAAATTTATAATTTGTCATGGGAGAGTAGAGTCATGGCAAAATTATGATCTCATTATATAGTAATTGTGAAACTGAAAAACTCTCCCTAGAGAGAGAAAAAAAATCAAGGTTTAGGTATTAAAAATTGTAAAAACGTTTGAGAACTTTTCAATATTGTAGAGTTATTGTATTGGTCAGGCAATGCCAGGTTATACTGTGGTGGAAAATACCCCTAAGACCTCAGAAGCTTAAGTTAAAAAATGGTTATTTCTTTCTTAAATCTCACTGCAAATATCTACACCAAAGACTCATTCATAGACTAAATTTGATAAACACTAGTTTAGAGTCTACTTTTCTTCTTTTGCTATATTCTTAACCATTTCTGTAACTCACTGATCTCATATGATTTCATGTTCCCATCTCCAAACTCCATTTTTCTGAGCTTCAAAGCAATGTTCCTTGCAAGGTTAGGAGGACCCTGTGTGTGACTTTTCTCAGAGCCTTGCAGCCTTCCCTTGGTATGCCTCAGAAGGTGGCCCACTTCTTCATTCCTCCTTAGCTGAACCCAGAGCATTCTGGCAGTTTCTAAAGTCACTTGCTCTCATGAGGAACAGAAATGCTGGCATTTCATCTAGCCACTCTTCCTTACTCTTATCTTCCCACAACTAAGTCTTCCTGCCTCTGCAGCAGATCCTCCTACTGCTCCATGGTAGAATCATCATGGCCCAGGTCTCAAGAACAGAAGAGTATCTTCTTATTGTGTAAAGAAAACATGCTAATTCTCGTATTTACACACACACACACGAAATAAAATCTTCAGGCTTGGTTTTGTTACAGGCATCTAGAATATCCATTCTTATTAATGTCTGTATTTCAAGTTGGCTATCTTTTTGCAAAATTCAATTTTGACAATTACAAAGCAATATTAATTTTCATTCTCTCTATATATCTTTTCTTCTTAAAGTAAAAAGGTCTATTACCTTACAATTTCAGTGGGTCATGAATGCAGCCATATGTGGCTTAGCTGGGTGCCTCTAGCTCAAGTTCTCTCATGATGTTATTTCACGTCATCGGCCGGGGCTTTGTCTCATCAGAGGCTCTTGTGTGGTAAGTTCAGCTCAAGTTAACTCACAGCGTTGCTGGCAGGATTCAGTTTCTTGCTGACTGAGGACCCCTCAATTTCTTTTCTTTTTTTTTTTTTAAAGATTTTATTTATTTATTCATTTATCCCCCCCTTGCTGCCTGTGCTCGCTGGGTCAGCCAACCAAGCCGTGCGGGCGTGCCTGCCTTCACCAGGCGGCCCCGGGAACCGAACCCAGGGCCTCCCATATGGTAAACGGGAGCCCTACTGATTGAGCCACAGCCGCTTCCCCCTTAATTTCTTGACATGTGGGCCTCTGCATAGGGCAGCTCTCAACATGACAGCTGGTTTCCCTCAAGTGAATGAAAGAGCACTCTCAAGATGAAAGCCCCTGTCTTTTGTAAGCTAATCTCAGAAGTAATGTCCCAGTACTTCTGAATTCTATTAATTAGAAGAAATTAAATAAGTCCAGCTCACAATTAACAGGAAGGAATTACATAAGGTCATGAAACCCTTGAGTTAGGGATCTCTGATATCTATCTTAGAGGTTTCTTGCCACTCTTTCATTCTCTTTTTAAGTTCCTATTTTCACATTCTATTTTTTCCTTGTCATCTTCTCTTCTCTCCTAGCCAATCTCCTTTTCCTCTCCTAACAAGAACCATGGTGGGGTGACTAGGGAGTACATGTATACAAATATGGAAATAGGAAAAGACATTTTAACATTTTCCATAATATAATTGGCATGACAGTTGGATTTCTGTTCATTAGATTTTTGTTCTTTGATTCATTTTCCATTTGTCTTTTGCAACAGAATATAAGCTTCTTGAGGACATGTAAGGGTGGGCCTTACATCAATATGGCTGAAGTCTTTATAGGAAAAGGAAATTGGAAATGGAAAAAAAAAGCCACAGGGAGCATCCGGAAGCTGTACGCCAACAGAACCTGGAAGAGAAAGGAGAAGCTGCTGCCATGTGCATTGCCATTTGACAGAAAAGTCAAGAACCAAGGATAGTCAGCAGCCAGCCCAAGAATGCCATGGACTTTTAAGGAGGCAGCATCTCCTTGATTCTGGACTTTTCTTAGCCTCAAAATCTATTGTTAGGCCAACCCCTTATATGGTATTTGTTTTAGCAGCTGGGAAACTAAAACAATATATATTATTGGTGTTTTATCTATGGTCCCTTGTTAAATGCCCGGTGATATCATCAACTGTGCAGGTGCTCCTCCATCTGAGCGATAGATTAAATGGTAACTATCTCACCAGTAATCTCTCACTTATCACTACAGGATGCAGATCTCCCATAGTCAGAATGTCATAGGGACTAGTGAACTTTACACAATAATGTAACTGATCAATTATTAATCTGCTCATCAACTGTAAAGATTGGTAAATAAATATAGGGCCATTCTTGCTTTTTTAAATTAAGGGAACAGTTAAGAAGTATGCAAGGAATGCACATGAGTGTTTTCTACATCCTTCAAGAAAAACCAAAAAGATGATTTTTCTTCTTTCCAACAGAGACTTCTTAACACTGACATTACTGAAAGTATTGCAATGTGAAAGCGCTGATAAAAAGAATGTTGATAGTTTATTTCAGCCATCTAAGAATATTACCAAGCACTCTCTGAAAGCAGTTATTACTCAGAGTTCTGTTAAATCGCACATGGTTTAGGTATATAATTTCTTCAGTATAGAAACACTAGTGCAGGTCTAAAGTGAGTAATGTACATGAATACAAAAAAGTGTAGATAGGAAGCGGCTGTGGCTCAATCAGTAGGGCTCCCGTTTACCATATGGGAGGCTCCGGGTTCGGTTCCCAGGGCCTCCTGGTGAAGGCAAGCCCGCCCGCGCGGCGTGGTTAGCTGACCCAGCGAGCACAAGCAGCAAGGGGGGGATAAATGAATAAATAAATAAATAAAATCTTTAAAAAAAAAAAAAAAAAAAAAAGTGTAGATAAATAGGACTTAAGCATAGGTAATGTGATGTAAGTAAATGTAATGTAAGCAAGAAATTTGCTTCAAGAAGGAGATAAAAACACACCCTAAATTGTTAATTTCTGGTTTTGTCAGTTTTTAATTTTACATTGAATAACTTTATATGTGTATACATATGTTAAGGAAAGTTATATGTTTATATATGTGTATATCTATAGATGAATATGTCATATATATTCAAATTGACATTCACAAAATCTTTGAGCTCACATATAGAACTATGACCACCTGATTGAACTTATTGAAGATTAAAAGTTATGAGTCTGGGTGATATGTCTAATATCACATAGTGGGATGACTTTTTAAAATGTCAATATTATTCACATCCCATGACTTGTAGTACTCACTAGAGTTCAGAAATAAAATTATAAATATTGTCAATTTAAGATTAGATGCAAGGAACTGAAGACAGAAATACTGCAAGTTGAAATTTATCACATATATCTTTGACTTTTAGTGAAAACATCAAGATAAAATTGATATACACCACCTTTAACATATTTAAAGTACAATTTGAAAAGTTTTGACATATGTATATACCTCTGAAATCATCACAATAATCGAGAAAATGTCCATACCAATTCCCCCAAACATTTTGTTATGCTTCTTTGCAATCCCACCTTCTCTCTGCTGACCCTTATACCATGCAACTTCTAATTTTTTAAATAAATGGAATAATACAGTATATACTCTTTTATTGTCTGGAGTTTTAATTTAGCACAATTATTTTGAAATTTATCCATGTTGTTTCAGTATCAGTTCATTCCTATCAATTGTGAATAGTATACCACTATACGGATATACTAGATTTTGTTTATCTATTCACCTGTCAATGGAAATTTGCATGGTTTCCTTTACAAATCTAGCTGCAGCGAACATTCATGTACAATTCTTTATGTACATATGACTCCATTTATCTCAGTTTCCCTAGGAATTGAATGTCTGGGTCATAATAGGTGTATGTGTAACTTTTGAAGAAACTACAAGCTGTTTTCTGAAATTGTTGTACCATTTTACACTCCTAGAAGCAGTGCATGAGAGTTCTGGTTGTTCTATTCAACACCAAAGCTTGGTATGGTCATTCTTTTTAATTTACTCATTCTAATAGGTGTGTAGTAGTATGCTGTTGTTTTAATTTGCATTTCCCTAATGCCTGAGGTTGAGCATCACTTCATCTGCTTATTTGTCACCCATAGATCTTCTTTGATGAGGTAACTATTCAAATCTTTTGCCTATTTAAAATTTTTATTGTTTGCTTGTTTTTTTATTATAGAATTTTGAAAATTCTTTGCATATTGTAGATGCCAGTTTTCTATGGGATATGAGTTTGCTAATATTTTCCTCTATTCTCTGACTTATCTTTTCATCTGTTTTAAGTGTCTTTTGATTTGAATTATTTTAAATTTATCAAGATCTCTTCTATTGCCCATAATGTTCTATTTTGGTGAATGTTCCCTGTACAGTTGAAAAGTATGTGTATTCCCTTGTATTACAGAGAATGTTCTGTGAACATAAATTATGTCAAGTTAGCTGATATTGTTCCTCAAGCCTTCCATATCCTTACTGATTTCTTTCTACTTTTTTCTGTCAACTATTAAAAGAAGATGGTAAAATCTGCAATTTTAATATTTTTTTATTTCTCCTTACAGTTTTATCAGTTTTTCTTAATGTATTTTGAAATTCTGTTATTAGTTGCATAAAAGTTTAGGATTTTATGTACTCCTGATTAATTTACTGCTCTGTGATTAAAAAATGAAACTCTTTATCTCTGATTATATTTTCACTCTGAAATCTACTTTTATTTTGATATAGTCACTCCAACTTTATTTTGATTAGTGTTGACATAGTAAATCATATTTCATTCTTTTACTTTTAATCTATTTATGACTTTGTACTTGAAGTACATCCTTGTTAGCAGTATATATTTGGGCTTTCCTTTATAAACCAGTCTAAAACTCTCTGCTTTTTAATTGGAGTGTTTAAGTCTTTTACATTTAGTGTAATAGTTGACTTGGTTTGGTTGATATTTATTATCTTTATATTTTTTTTCTAGTCACCAATCTCTTCTTTGCTTCTTTTTTTTTTTTTTTTTAAAGATTTTATTTATTTATTCATTTATCCCCCCCTTGCTGCTTGTGCTCACTGGGTCAGCTAACCACGCCATACGGGCGGGCTTGCCTTCACCAGGAGGCCCCGGGAACCGAACCCGGGGCCTCCCATATGGTAAACGGGAGCCCTACTGATTGAGCCACAGCCGCTTCCCTGCTTCTTTTTTTATCTTTTTATTCCTTGTTTTAGATCAATGAAAATACTTGATATTACATTTTATCTCCTGTGCTGGATTATTAACTATAATTCTTTATTTTGTTATCTTACTGATTATTTTAGGGCATGTAGTATGTATTTTTAACTTATCACTGTCTACCTGCAAGTGATATTATATCACTTCATGTATTATACAAAATATCTTACAGTGGTATATTTCCATTTCTCCTCTGTTGACCTTTGTTTTATTGTTTGTTGAACATTTTGTTTCTTTATGTTTTATAGATGACATGAAAATTGTTATTATTTTTGGTTTAAAAACCCAGGTTATATCTTTAAAATATTTCAAAAAAAACCAAAATACTTTATATTCAATCATGTAATTGCATTTCCAGTGCTTTTCATTCTATTTGTTATCATTTCCTTTTTATCTAAAGGACTTTTCTTAACTGATCAAGTTAATAGGTTCACTGTTTCCAAGACTACACAATGCAAAAATTAACAACATTTTTAGCAGCAGCATCTACTGATCCAGTTTCAGCCTCCCCAAACTATTGTACTAATCTTCACTTTTCATAGACTAGTGTTTCTCAGATGTTTAGATTTCACAGGAGGAAAAACACAACTTAGTTGTAATTGTCTTTCCTGAAGTAGAACTTTCAGTAAAAATACTATCATTAGAGATATAACTATAATTTCAAAAATGAAAAATATTTTCTCAGAATAAGAGAACTTTCCCATAACTTGAATAAATGTGTCTTTATTAAAATTCCTCTTTCTGTTTCTTTTTGCTTCCCAAGATAAGGTGGAAGATTTCACTGGGCTAACACCGGTCTGAGAATCACATTTAAAACCACCAAGTGCTCACAGGTATCAATCAAAGCTGGTGAACTGGTTTAAATGAGGAACCATATAAGGGCAACCAGCACTAGGCATCTTTTCCCTACAGCGTTAGGAGGAGGCTTTTCCATTGCAGCCTGAGGATACATTCAATTTCAGATTTTATATAATTTTTTCATTCACAAGGCTCATTGTTCCTCTTCCACAAACTTCCACTTATTAACTTAGATATCACCATGTCAAGTCAATCTCTTCTTTTTTTTCTTCATAATTTAAGCAATTATATGCCAACCATAAACAAATACAATCCACAGTGTTAACACCATCTAAAAATATTGAGAAGCTTTAATATTTCAGCTACTATTTTAAATATTTTGCAAGCATTCAGTTTTCATAGCAACTCTGGAGCACTAGTATTATACCCATTTTTCAGATGAGGTAACTGAGACTAAAGTTACTCATCAAAGATTATTTATAGCTACTAAGTGGGGGAACTGAAGGTTGAGCCATTTCTCCACTAGACTTTAATTCTCATTCATGGCTATGATGCACTCTTCCTTTTGTTACACATCATGTACATGTAAATGTAGTCTGGCACTCCTCTTGAGCCTCAGCACACACAAACAGTCCATCTTAAGTCATTTGCTTAAGCTGGTATCTTGACATTTTTCTCTTCTGCCATAAATTGTTTGTTTTTAGCATCATACTATTACTTAGATCCTTTATGCCAATCTCTTTTGTTCATAATAAAAACTAAATTTTACTGAGCCATATAATATACCATTAACCCTCTTGTTCCTCAAAACAACCATGTGAGGTAGGTGCTATGATCATTATTCTCATTTCACATACAAGGAGACTTAATTTTGGATGTGCTGTTTGAGGAACCTAATGAAAAAATGGAATTTTGTTTTTTGTACCACTGTATCCATTCCAGATAACTGTAGCTTAAACAGGCAATTATTCAACAATCAGGTGGTTTCTTACAATGTGCATAGTAGTATGCTGTGTGGGTGTACCAAAAGACCTAAGACACTGGTCCTGCCTCCATTCCTCACAGGTGCTCTGTCACTGTAAATGATGACACGAGTTGCATCTTTTCTTTGCATCCCCAAAGGTGATGGAAGTTGAGGAAATCTCCTCACTTTTTGCCTTCACTCCCTTATGGATGTGAGTTGCATATGTTTGATTGAAGAAGTCTGTAAAAACATCCGAAAGACTCACAGTGCATATTCAGAGTTGGAAAGAGTAGGTGTTTCCTCAACATTGCTCTCTTTTACAATTACCAAAATCTGGCTGATTCCCATACTTACTTGTGATTTGGTAGAGCACAGGTCCACGAAGACTTGGTTCAATGGACTTTGCTGCTAGAATTTCTAAGTCATCATGGCAATGCCGCCTACTCCATCCCACGCCTCTGAGAATGAACCCTAACATGGTTTCAGAGAGATGCACCATTGCCTTTGGTTTACAGGGTGTGGGTAGTGTTCTCTGGGTTTAGGTTCTTTGTTTCATTCCCAGAAGAAGAGAGTATGTTCCTAAGGCTAGTGAAGAGGTGAAAACTTGAATCTGTGAATTTGTAATTGATATAGAATATTGAAGGTATTAGTCTTATATTTTACCAAAATGCTATGGGCACATTATATTATCTAAGTATGAAATAAAATATACAGTATAAATACAAAAAAAAAAAAAACCCAAAAATTTTCAGACCTCTGACTCTCCTGGTTCCTTCAGCTCCCTTATGATAATGAGTCTAAACATGCTTATTTAAAAGAATAAACACACACTTAATTGTTTTCTTCTCTGACCAAGAATTTTTCAGCAACACCTTAGGTTTTCACAGCTAATCAGGTTTTCAGCTCTTCCTCATAAGAAATCATTAACTGAAGCCAAGGTCACATCAAGCCAGTAGTTTTAAATATTACTATTGTTCTGACTTCTCCCAGGTACATTTACCCATTTACCTTTCTGGAATGAGAATGGTAACTTATTTCCAAGAATAATTTTGGAGCTGAATGAATTACAGTCATTTAAAGACCAGTTATTATTTCTACCCACTTAGTTCAGAATAATGTATGTACTTCTATGGTGAAGCAGAGGATGGCCAATTAAACCAATGAGTTTTTTTACTTGAATATTCATTGGTGTTTGTCATATAAATTGGAGGGAAGAAAATCATTTTCACTGCTGGAGCATAAAACAAATTAGACATAATGGTACATAAAAGGCAAACCATAATCGCCCTCTTGAAAAGTAATGCCTTTTTTCAGGCTATGTAGCCATTAAGAATAACTGTCACAACATTTTTAACCTATTCTAGCTCCCATGCTCCAACAGCATACCCTTTCTCTGATGACCACATTCTGGGAGGCTGGTGCCCATAATTAAACAAATTGCATTGTAGGAAGCTTATCCACATCTAACATGGCTTGAGGCCAAATCTTTCCTTTCACTTTTTAATTTTGGTTACTATTCTATTTTCTGACTAGATTTTTTTTTTTTTAACAAGATGGTTTTATTTACTACAAAACCTTTTTTTCTCAGTGGTATATGTGACATCTGTGAAAGCTAGCTTATGTTTATAGAAATATGGGCATAAAGCATTGTCCTTGTCATGTTTATGCAGCAAGGGCAAAATACTTTAGGACTCAATTATCCATATAACGTGATGATCAGATTTTGAAATAAACAGACTGTCATATGATTGTGTTAGAAATTCCAACATGGATTCCCTAGGATTTCAGGTGAGATACTGCTCTAAACGTAAGGCAGGTAAACATGTGCTGGTTCTATGTGGTAGATGCCCCTTGTATATTGCTTTACATATATAAACACATATTACCTTCAGATTTTAAATATAGCTATAAATTGAATTTATGTTTTATGTGTGGTGAGAGTTAAGAATCTGACTGCATTATTCTCCAAGTATGTAGCAGTTATCCCAGACCATGATGACTTTATTAATATTTATATCAATACTTACGTATCTGTCATATGTGTCTTCATACATAGGTTGGTAGGTCTCATATATCATCTATCTTAGGCTAAAACAAAGTCATAAGGGAAAATATTGAAAAAATGACTATAGCAAGTTATAGTCTTTATGACAAAAAATATACAAAAAAAAAGACAATTTAGAGAAAATATTTTGGATTAAATCACTTAATTATTAGAGTCAAAAGTTTAATATTCAGGTTTCATAAAAAGCTCCTAAAATAAGTTTTAAAAATCAATAGAAAAAATAGACATATAATGTAACAAGTTATTCACAAAAGAAGAAAAGTAAATGGCTTTTAAACATATGAAATGATGCTCAATTTCACTTGCATGCTGAAAACTGTAAATTAAAATAATCATCAAATGCCTACTTTCATGCATTAGATTACCAGACATTGAAAAATCTATAATATAAAGTGATTGTCAGGAATTGGGCAGTAGGTACTTTCATAAACTTTCATGTGGGAATAAAATTCAAAGTGGCCATTTGGGCAGGCAAACTCTAACTACTGAAATTTAAAATATGCATACTCAAGAATTCCACTTTTCTATGTTTAGCTTGAAATTAACATAATTGATGTAAATATGAGGCTGTTCACTGCAGTTTTGTTAATAAAAGCACCATATCAGAAACCCCCTATGTGTCCAAAAAAAGGGTTATAATAAAATAAACGATAGTACATGCATATCATGAAATTCTATAGAATAATTAATGAGCCATATAGTTCAGTGGAGAAAGAATGATACATATAAATCTTATGTAAATAGAAAACACACAATACAGATCTATATCTATATCTATATATTTACAAGTATAGAGGAGAGATCTGGAATAATCACAAACATAAGAGACTCCACCTCTAATAAAAGCACAAATGAGCACTTTGTCTTTATTTTTATTACCTGATTTTTTAAACTATGTGAAAGCACTAATATATTATTTACCTAATGAAAAATATTACATATTTAAAAATAAATATAATTTACATTTTTACTTTATACTATTACACTAATGAGTTACTTTTTATATGAGAGAAAGTTTGAAAAGTAAGATTAGGTAGGTTAAAGAGTTTCATACCCCTTAATAAATGCAATATCCAAATAATATTTGACTATTATCCATATTTTCTCCATCTCTCTGTATATTGCAATTGATTTGGTGGCAAATAACTAAAAACCCATCATGTGCCTTAAATTGAAAGGACATTTAATATAAAAACAAGAAGTCTATCAGTGGGCTCTATTTTGGAATCTGTGCTCCTGAGAGTGACAGAATTGGACTCAAATAAGTCCTCCCTGCACATGGTTCATCAGTCCCTTCTATTCAAACCTATATGTGATGCTGGAGTTTTCAGGTGTACTTCCAGAGACTGAAGCCTCTGGCCTACCTAAGCACCAGCTGTGCCTGGAATCTCGGTGGAGCTGCAACTCCTACCCTACAGCTCAATGGACTCATCCAAGTCACCTGGCAAGGAGACAACGATGGTCAACGGCCATCCCAGGGAATGGAGAGGGCCTGCATCTGCAGGCAGGATCATCCCACCCACCATATCCATGAGATATAAGCCTTCTCTCACTTGGAGGTGGAGTGGACATCACCATCCCAGTCCCCTCAGGATTGGGGGAAGAACTATGGACTAGAGTGGACTTGATGGTATTCTGTTGTTCACATATGGTGATTCTAGCAATGGAAGAAATTATAACAATGAGGTGGAGCCAGTGGCCACTTGACACTTTTGGGGCAGGGAGAGGACGAGCAGTTGAAATACAGGGGCTTCTTTGGGATTTGGAGGTTGTCCTGAGTACCGTTGTGGCAACAGATGTAGGCCATTTTAAATCAGCACACAGCATTCAGACTGTGTGGGAGAGAGTGTGGTCTACGATGTGAACTGTGGTCTATGGTTGGTGGCAAGGCCCCAGGATGTGTAAGTCCATTGAGAGTGGTGGGCCACACTTGTGGGAGATGTTTGTGTGGGATGTGGTGGGAGGTGTGGGAGGTGGGCAACATGGGAATCCCAGTGGGTTCCACTAATATTTTAGGTAATCTGAACACCTCTTAAAATATATTTATATATATATAAATAACATTTTTGTAAGCAAATGCACATATATACATATATATTTATATATCATTTTACAAATATTGGTATGTATTGTTAAAATTTTGATTTTTACCCACAATAAAAAAAAAAAAAAAAAAAGAAGTCTAGCGGTAGGTATGTCCAGATTTATTTCAGATGCTCAGTGTTGTCAAGTATACATGGTTTCCATCTTTCTGCTCCACAATGCTCTGAGAATTAGCTTTTTTTTTTTTTTTTAAAGATTTTATTTATTTATTCATTTATCCCCCCCTTGCTGCTTGTGCTCGCTGCGTCAGCGAACCACGCCATGCGGGCGGGCTTGCCTTCACCAGGAGGCCCCAGGAACCGAACCCGGGGCCTCCCATATGGTAAACGGGAGCCCTACTGATTGAGCCACAGCCGCTTCCCTGAGAATTAGCTTTTTATTCTTATGCTTTACTGCCTTTTTGTTGCAAGATAGCTACCACAGCTCTAGGCATCACTTCTTCATCCAAACAATTTAAGCTAAAAAGAAAGGGCTAAAAATAAATAAATAAATAAAAATAAAAAAGAAAAAGAAAAAGAAAAAAAAAATAAACAAAAAACAAAAGAGAGGGCTAGGGAAAATGCTTTTTTTCTCTCAAAGTTCTGTGTATTTGTCTGGAAAGATAATCTTACCTAAATTTTCCAAGTAGAACTCTCTCTTGTGTCATTAAACCTAGAACCTTGGTCCCATGGCCATGGTTACCTGCAAGAGAGACAAGGAAAATATGTGGAAAGGGCTGGCTTAGATTAATCTTGACTCATCTACCAGAATCAGCAGAGGTACCCACTTTAGCTCAGTCTGAGGGATCTATACCTGCTCACATGAACGATTCAGTTTCATAAGCACAGAAGAAATTTGGAAGTGGTGATGGCTGCTGTATAGGCTCTGAATATGGAGGATCTTTGGTTGTTCACTTAATCCTGGTTCCCAAGGTGGCATTGCTAAGGAGAAAATACAGAAAGGTTAAAAAACAACAAAAAAATGGTGCTAAGTGTGCTAAGGGTAAAAGACAGAAATTTGCCTGTGAGTTTTATCTATTTCTGCAGCCTCAACCAGGATATAATTTTAAACAAAAAGGCTTAAGGATCATCCAATACTTGTAATTTCATTTCATAGGTAGAAAACATAGGTCCAGATGAGATCTCAGTTTTGCCTTCTTTTTACCTTATTTGGGATGGAATTCAGTCTTCTACATAACAGGTTAGCTAGGGAATTTTGGATGGAGGTATGCCTTATTATAGCAGTGAGTGTCAGGAACTGTGCAAAGGATACCTGTATTATCCCATATAATACTAACAAAATAACCTATGAAGTGACAACTCTCTAGGAGATTTGAAGGACATTTTGGATTCAGGGATCAGTGATCAGAAGATTGTTTAGGGAGGAGAAAATCAGAACAATTCTTGAGGGACTCTTTATATGGCTCATGAAAAAACTTGAGATTTCTCTGTCTCACAGGGAACCCCAGGTGTTTAAGGATCAGACTGCTCTCGTTTGCAAGTTCACCATTATTTGGATAGTACTAAATATACATTGACACATTCTTCCTCTGGCACTCCGCCTTTAGTTCTAAGCTTAATGCACTCTGTCATCTCTTTTATAATAGATTATATTAATACAATTTTTATACATTAAGTTTCAGCTTTGTAAGCTAGACGCATATTCAATTCCTGCTTCTGTTCAGGAACTTTAATCACCTTGAATGGGTTAGATGATTACAACATTTTTCAGCCTTATATTTATGGATAGTCAATGTGCTTAAAATGTGATAGAAAAATCTATTATTTTCTTGCTTTTACTGCATTCACCTTTAGAAGGTAAACTTATTTTGAGACTCTAGAGATAATTTCATTAATTTGACGTACTGACACATACCTACAACATTTTTTCTTAATTGTAGGATAGGAGGAAGCGGTTTAGAAGTGGACAGGTTTGATGTGATCCCTTGATAAGGAGCCTAGTAAATCAAATAGGACTATAAAATGATTATATAATCATTCTGAGGGTAAATTTCTATCTCAGAGCCTTCTAAGTACAGGTGTCCTTCATTCTCTGAGTTTTTGAGATGAGGGCTTAAAAGTTGTTTCATTACCTGAATTTTAAAAGAACAACAACAAAATACCCTCCCACTACTATACTACTATAACAAAACCACAAGCCAAGCTAGCAAAAGTATTTAAGTTACTTTCAATCTCAGTAAGACATTGTAAAGTATGCCACAGTCTACCCTAGCTGCTCTCTCTGTACAATCATATTTGTATGTGTGGTGTTTAAACATGTTAGCCTTCTTTCTTTCCTCTTCCCTTAACTATTAAGTGAAAATGTCTTCTAAGAAAGTGGAAACAACAGTGAATAAAATAGGAGACACTCTTAAAGTCCCAGAAATCCACATATTTGAAGAAAAAATGTAAGACACAAGAAGCAAAGAGAGAAGTAAATACAGTCATACCTTGGTATTGCTTTGAAACTTGTCAAATTTGTTAGTCAATACATACTGAAGTGAAAATTTTGTCCCAGTACTCGTCGTTTGTTTGGTACTCGATACACAAGCTAGAACTTGTTGGTGTTAGTTGCCTCGTGACTCGTTACTCTTTCCAGCCAAAACAAAGGGGCATGCATTAGTCACATGGTAGCTCTTGCCCTGTACACATCCCATTGCAGTCTTAGCTTTTGTGGTCATTTTGTGTATTTTTGCATTTTTTTTCCTCATGGGTTCTAAGAAAATGAACAGTGATAGTACTGAGCAGTAAAGAAAATTACTTTGCACCACCATTGAGCAAAAAAAAAAGAAATAATAGGTAAATATGAGAGCAGTATTCACATTCTTGATCTTGCTAGGGAATACGGTATACCTAGAACAACAGTCGCCACCATCATTAAGAATAAAGAAGTGACTTTAAAAAAAGGCTGATGTTGCAAAAGGAGTTAAAGCAGTAACAAAGCAGCATCCCAAACACTCGAGGAAGTTGAAAAGCATTATGAATTTGGGTAAATAAGAAGCAGTTACCATGCAACAGTGTATTGGAAGCCATGATATGTGAAAAAGTGGAAGTGTTGGATGCTGACCTTTTGAAAAACAAATGGGAAGCAAGTGATGAGAGTGTTGAAGTTTTTAAGACCAGCCATGGCTGGTTTGATAATTTTAAAAAGAGGACTGGCATCCATAGCTTTGTGAGGCGTGGTGAGTCAGCGAGTGCTAATTAAAAGGTTGCTGATGAATTTGTCAGTAATTTCAACACTATATAGAGGCTGAGAGTTTTATTCCCCACTAAGTTTAACTGTGAAGAGACCGGAGTTTTTCTGAAAAAAAAAAAAAAAGCCAAGTAGAAGCTACATCACAAAAGAGGAGAAGGCATTACAAGGCCACAAACCAACGAAGGACAGGTTCACTCTTTTGTTGTCTGGGAATGTTTGTGGGGACCTAAAACTCAAGCCTCTATTAATCCATCATAGTGAAAACCTATGAGTTTTCAAGACACATAATATCATAAAAAGCAAACTCCATGTGATGTGGAGGGCAAACAGCAAAGCTTGGGTCTCAAGACAATTTTTTACCAAGTGGATAAATGAAGTATTTGGTACCTTGGTGAAAAAATATTTGCTGGAGAAAGATCTGCCTCTGAAAGCTCTCCTACTTTTGGACAATGTGCCTGCCCTCCCTCCAGACTTGGAGGATGACTTACTGGAATTCAGCTTCATCACTGTAAGGTTCCTGCCCACCCCACCCCCACCCCCCACTACTCCTCTCATCCAGCCCATAGACCAGCAGGTCATTTCAAACTTCAAAAAGTTTTACACCAAGATGCTTTTCCAGATGTGCTTTGAGATCACCTCTGACACCTAGCTGACCCTCACAGAATTCTAGAAGGAGCATTTCAATATCCTGCACTGCCTTAGCCTTATTGATAAGGCCTGGAATGAAGTCTTTTATAGGACAATGAATTTGGCATGGAAGAATTTATGGCCAGAAGCTGTGACTCAGCAAGACTTCGAAGGGTTTCAGGCTGGCCCCAAGCCTGCAGGTACAGAGGGTAAGTTGTGCAGGATATTGTATCTTTGGTCCAATCCATGAGTCTGGAGGTCGACGCTGCTGATGTTAGGAGTTAGTGGAGGAGCATTGAGAAGAGCTCAGCACTGAGGAGCTGCAGGAACTACAGAAGGAGCAGCAACAGGAGGTGGCTGAAGAGATTTCTTCAGGTGAGGAGGAGACAAGGGAGCATGTCCCCAGTTCCTTGATAAAAGAAAAGTGTGCAAAAGGGGCAGAAATTCAAAACTGTGGAGAAGTACCATCCGGACAAAGTTCTGACAAGCAGAAATGTGAATTTATTGAATGACCAAACAATTTCACACTTTCGAGGAATTCTGAAAAGAAGACAGAAGCAGTCCTCATTGAATACGTTTTTAGTGAAGGTGACAAAGAGCATGTCAGAGCCTGTGGTGCAAGTTGAAAAAAGGCAGTAAAGAGAAAGAACATCTGAGGTGCAAGTGCCTTCTAAGCAACACTCTATGTAATCTCTTCTCCTCACCCCTCACCATCCCATCAAGCCATGGACTCTTCTCAGTACAGGTAAAGTGAAGTTTGTAATTTATTTAATGTAAGTATTAATTTTTAGGTTTATTTCTCATGTAAAGTAATGATATACAACCCTATCTTTTTACATATTGCCTTAAAAATGTGCATTGTCTTTGGTTTGAGAATGCATTAAATTTATTTACATTATTTCTTATTGGAAGAATTTGTTTGGTACTCATTGATTTTGGTACTCGATGCACCCCCCAGAACCAGTTACCAACGAGTACCATGGCACCACTGTACGTAAAAACACTAGCATAGACAGCCAGCAAGATGGCAGCAGAGTAAGGAGCTCCTAGAGTCAGCTCATACTACAGGGCAGTTAGTAATCACCCAGAGCTATCTAAAGCACCTGTTTGGGGACTCTAGAGACCAGAAGAGCATCCTGCATCATCCTTGAAAGAATGGAAGGAGGAGACTGCCATCTACACAGAAGATTCGAAAGTAGAGCACTGCACACCACGGAGGCTGGTGCCCATCCTCCACTGGAGGCACAAGCCGCCTTGGGAGCTATTCCGCGGCTGGAATTGGAAGCTCCGCTTCCCCAAAACGGAGAAGGAAGACACAGTTGGGCACCAACTTCAGATACTGATTAGTAAATTTGGCAGGCTAAAGAATAATCCTAAGAACAGCTAAAGTTTAAACCTGTCCAAGTCAGAAAGAGGCTGGTAACCACCAGTTTAACTCCGCCCCCCGGCATGAGGGGAAGGGGATTGGACTGGAAATCATAGTGCTGGTAGGGACTGGTTTCTTTCCCTCCAGATCAGATTGGAGCTCTAGCCTAACACCCAACCCCGCCTCCAACAAGGAGGAAACTGAGGGGAACTGCGCCAGACTCTCCAGGAAAATACATGCCACACCGCAGAAGCTGCTGAAGCATCCTACTCTGGCAGCGCAAGCTGCCTCAGAAGCTACTCTGTGGCTGGAGTTGGAAGCTCCATTTCCCCAAAACAAGGGAGGAAGAGACAGTTGGCCACTGACTTCAGCTACTCATTAATAAAGTCAACTGGCTGAAGTATAACCCTAAGAACAGCTAAAGTTTGAACCTCTCCAAGCCAGAAAGAGGCTGGTAGTCACCATTTTGACCCTGTCCCCAGTGTGAGGGGAAGGCAAGCTGATTGAAAATCTCAGTGATGGTAGGGATTGGTTTCTTTCCATCCAGATCAGACTGCAGCCCTAGCCTAGGCTTCAGCCCCACCTCTGGCAGGGAGGAAGCTGGTAGGACCTGCTTCTCTGAGTAACTGCAAGCAAAGACTGAATAGTTGGAAGTCTACCAGGGCAACTGCAGTCATTTTGGATCCACATGGCATAGACAGCTGCCTACACCTGCAGATCCATCCCTGCCCCAGGCAGGGGAGGAAGGGGCATGAAGCATCTTCAGTCTCTCTGGGCAACTACAGTCTAAGCCTGCATGACTTGGATTATTACATATGACTGTGGCTCTGTCCCTACCTTGGCAAAGAAGAAAGATGAGAGAAGCTTCATCAGTCACTGGGGCAATGCAGGTAGCTTGAACCTCCACAGCTTACAGCACCAACTACATCTTTGGCTCCTACTACACAGCCAGCAAGGGAGAAAGGGCAAGAAAGCACTAAACTAAAGAGAGAAACTGCACCCAGAATAAATACATCTAATAAGTCAGATGCCAAGAAACCAACAAAAAATTACAATCCATACCAAGAAACAGGAAGGTATGGCCCAGTTAAAGGAACAGGATAAGCCTCCAGATGACATAAAGGAGTTGAGACAACTAATCATAGATGTTCAAACAAATCTTAATAAATTCAATGAGATGACTAAAGAGATTAAAGATACTAAGAAGACATTGAATGAACACAAAGAAGAATTTCAAAGCACACCTAGAAAAATAGTAGATCTTATGGGAATGAAAGGAACAATAAATGAAATTAAAAATACATGGGAATCATAATACAGCAGATTTGAGAAGGCAGAAGAAAGGATTGGTGAGCTTGAAGACATGGCCTCCGAAAGCAAACATACAAAAGAACAGATTAAGAAAAGTATAGAAAAAGTTGAATAAGGTCTCAGGGAACTAAACGACAGCAAGTGATGTGCAAAGTTATATCAGATGAAATAGTGTCTTTTAAAGACATTAGTTTTCCAAAGTGTTGAATTCAGTTCAGTGCAACTTCCCTGTTCTGTTAATTAAAATTTGGGAAATAGAAATGGGCTAGGGTAAGTGTTTGGATAGAAAAGTACTGTTCTAATCATTTATGTCTTGGCCTACAAAATAAAAACAAACAAACAAACAAACAAAGACACTAGTAATGCACAATCTGAGGATTGAAGTCAGGAAAAAAAATTCCATTTACAATAGCAACTAAAAGAATCAAATATATAGGAATAAACTTAACCAAGAATGTAGAGCACTTGTACTCAGAAAACTATAATACATTGTTAAAAGAAATAAAGACCTAAATAATTGGAAGAACGTTCCATGCTCATGGATTGGAAGACTAAATATCATTTAGATGTTAATTCTACACAAATTGATGTACAGATTCAATGCAATCCAAATAAAACTTCCACTAGCATTTTAAAAATAAATGGAAAACACAATTATCAAATTTATTTGGAAGAGTAAGGGGTCCTGAATAGCCAGAAACAACTTAAAAAGGAAAAGTGAAATGGGAAGACTCTCACTTCTGGACTTTAAATCATATTACCTAACTACAGTGGTAAAACAGCATGGTACTGGCATAAAGACAGACACATAGACCAGTGGAACTAAATTGATGTTTCAGAAACAGACCCTCACGTCTATGGTCAAGTCATTTTGACAAGCCTGTCAAACCCACCCAGCTCAGGCAGAACAGTCCATTCAACAAATGGTGCTGGGAGAACTGGATATCCATAGCCAAAAGAAAGAAAGAGGACTACTACCTTGCACCTTATACAAAAATTAACTCAAAATGGATCAAAAAACTAAATATAAAAGCAAGAACCATAAAGCTTCTAGAAGAAAACGTAGGAAAACATCTTCAAGACCTGGTGATAGGAGGTGGATTCTTAAAGAAGATAAGAGGAGGACTGAGATGGACTACTGATGCTTAATGTATGTAGAAGTTTTAATTACCTTTACTGTAAAAGTGTGGAAATGTATAGAGTTGATAGTAACACATTATAGTGAGTAACAGCTGGTTTATAAATTGGAATGTGGCTGGAAAGGGTAGTCTAGAGATGTAATATCAATTGAAAGAAAGCTAGAGAATAATCTAGGGACTCAATAATGCAGTAAACCGAGAGGTGGATGAGAATTGTGGTAGATGGTACAGATGCAAGTATGTCCTCACTATTGCAGGGTGGTGGGGAGTGGACAAGCATGGTAAAAATACAACTGGGGTGACCTACAGACTGTGGTTAACAGGAATACTGTAATATTCATGCATCCCTGCCAAAGATGTACTGTGTTTATATTGGGGGAGTATGGAAAAAGTGTGCCAAATGTATGCTATGGACCATGGTTAGTAGTAATAGTCTGATGATATTATTTCATAATCTGTAGCAAATGTTTCACCATGGTGTGGAGTGTTGATAGAGGGGTGTTGTATGGGAATTCTGCACATGTGCATGACTGTTTTGTAAGTTCACAACCTCTGTAATAAAAATATATTTAAAAATAATATGAGTTTTGTGCATTGCCAGTGGGCCCTACTTTGGGGTTTGTGCTCCCTAGTGTGACAGAATTGGACTCAGTTTGGTTTCCCTACACATGGCTTTTCTGTCCTTTCTATTTAAACCTATAATTGGTGCTGGAGTCGGTAGGTGTACGTCCAAGAGTCTTGAATCTTTGGACTGTCCATGTGCCAGCAGGGCCCTGAGCCTCAGCGGAGTTACAACACCTACTCTCTAGTTCATTGGACTAACCCAGGACAACTAACAAGGAGGTGATGATGGACAACCACCATACCAAGGAACCAAGAGTGTCTACAACTGCAAGGAAGAGAGTCCCATCCATCGGCAGTATGGGACTGAAGTCCCCCTCTCAATTAGAGGTGGAGTGGAATCATCATCCTGGAATTCTCAGGTTTGGGGAATGAACTATGGACTAGAGTGGACTTACTGGTATTCTACTATAGACTTATTGTGATTCTAGCCATGGAAGAACTTATATCATTGATGTGGAGGCAGTGGCCACTCAAGGTTCTGAGGTCAGGGAGAGGGAAAACAGGTGTAATATGGGAGCATTTTGGGGACTTGGGAATTGTCCTGAATGACATTGGAATGACAGATACAAGCCATTATATATCCTGCCAGAAACCTACAAAATTGTGTGGGAGAGAGTGGAAACTACAATCCATGCTTAGTGGCAATGCTCCAAATTTTGTTCATCAATTGCAATGAATGTACTACACTAATGAAGGATGTTGTTAATGTGAGTAAATGTGGGCGGTGAGGGAAGCGAGGCATATAGGAACCCCCTATATTTTTTTATGTAACATTTATGTAATCTAAATATCTTTTAAAAATAAAAAACAAACAAACAAAATAAACAAAAAATAATAATAGGGGAGGTTTGGGGGAAAATACACCAAATGTAAGATATGGACTATAGTTAGGAGTAAGATTTTGATGATATTCTTTCAGAATTTGTGACAAATGTCTCACAAAAATTCAAAGTGTTGGTGGTGGGTTGATATATGGGACCCTTGTATGATGTTATGCATGTTTGATTTGTAAGTTCACAACTTTTACTATACAACTGATTGTTTATGTATGTTCATGTATAAATGATATAAAAAAAATAATAATAGGGTGTGTTGGGGGAAAAATACACCAAATGTAAGATACTTTGGTTAGTAGCAATATTTTGAGGGTACTCTTTAATCATTAGTTAAAAATGTTTCACAACAATGAAGGTATTGGTAGTAGGGTGAGTTATGAGAGCCCTGTATGATGTTATATATGTTTGTTTTGTAAGTTCACAACTATTACTAAACACTTATTGTTTATATATGTTTATGTATGAGTGATATACTTCAATAAATTTTTTAAAAAACATAAGCATAGACATACAGATAATAACCAAAAAAATCGACCTAAAGCCAAAAAGCATGGCATTTACCAAGGAGTCTATTGAGTGAAAAGATCAGTGAGGATATTGAAGAACTGATAGCATCACATAGCAAATAAATTATTTGCTGATCATTTGCTGATCTGAGCATTTTTACAAATATTTTCTTCCAAATCTTTAAAAGGTGTTTCATACCATGCAGATAAAATGATGCTGAGGCACATGAGCACAACCACAGCATAAGGAGAAATATCATATTCAAAATGCAATTACAGACATGGATGTATGACTGCTAGTTCCAGACAGTGTGAGGACCAGCTGTGGTTACATATTATTGGGGAAGCTTTCTCTCTCCACCTCCTACCTCCCCTTGCTTCTAAAGCCAAAGTTATATGGGTGAGTTTTCTTCTGTGGGATCGGTTCACACTTTAAATGATGGTGTCATAAAAAGAAGAGTGACCAGAATGCTTACGAAAGGAATTCTGCATAAAGTCCCAGCCCTGGGAAGCATCAACAGACTCTGTGGTCTTTACTGGGTCAAGTTCACTCATTGGCCCCTTCTCTTCTGTACAAGAGTCAGTTGTTTAAGGCAAGACTGCGAGAAGGACATAAGGCTATGATAAAACAAAACCAAACAGAGGCAGTGGGGCATGGAAAAGAGGCTGAGCCGCTTTTCTTGTCCTGACTTAGGGGCAGTACAAGAGCCCTCTAGTCTTTGAGCCAACCTAGTTCAAAATGACAGCTGTGATCCTTGTCCTTGGATGGGAACAAATCGGGAGAACAGGCCAAGTCCAAGGCCCACAGATCCATGTCTCACCGGGGCAGTGGCAGAGCTGAGGACAGTTCCTTATTATTTTCTGCCCAAAAGGAGATGTCTCCTGTCCTTGCTTGCATTTAGGTGCCTCTTTTGACTCAAGAAACTCTCCAGCTTCTAGCTACTTCAGCTCCTCAAACTTCTTAGCTTGGGCCAACTGACTCTGCTCAGATTTCCTCAGAAGTATGGCTGATGGCCCTGCTGGGCCTGAGCCTGCTGCTTCTGCTTCCTGGCCAGGCGCAGCTTCTGCTGCTGTTTCGTTCCAGCTGTGTCATTTCTTGCAGTTCCATTCGCGGAAGCAGCTGCTGCAGTTTCTCATGCTCCTTCCCTGACTGGTGCTTCTTCAACTTCTTTTTCACAATCTTTTTCTCTTTGGCTAGGATGTCATTCAGGAATTGATAGTTTTGTCAGACACCTCAGGATTATATTCCCCTGACAGATCATCAGAGCAGGGGTCCAGGCCCTCTTCTTACTGATAGGGACAACCTGACCCAAACATGGCACCTGGACCTTGGCTGAGAAGTCCAGAGGCCTGTGCTTATCTGCAACACAAGCATTCCAGACAGGTGGTCAAGACCCTTGCTTCCTGGTGCTGTTTCCACCTACCAAATATTTATATGTCTTATTCCCCACTTGGCCCGCAATTCTAACAGTTCCTCAAATGTCCAGGCCCTGCTGTCCTCCCCATCATCCGAGGCCCTGCGGGGAGATGGGATCGCTGCCCGGCTTGGGGCTCACTCTGGCATCTGGTCGTGTAAGGCTCAGAAGAGGAATTCAAACTGGGAAAAAGCACATGTCTATGCAGAGATTTTTTACCCCATTGCTTCTTCTACAGCTTTGGACTACAGGGATCTAATATGTTAGCTATAGTACTTAGGAATGGTGTTAACATCTGTTAAGTTGAATAACATTGAAGCCTGGACTTAGAGACAGCCTTTTCTCAGTGTGGTCAAAATACTGGAACTTCTCTGGTAGACCATGAAGAAAGCAGCCTGAAGGTTCTGGAAAATGGAAATATTGAATCCATTATCTACAATCTACTCAGACATCTCCTAATCATGTCCCAATCTGAAGGGCCCAGAGGAAACTCCCAACAGGCATAGGAAAAGCACTGGTGAGGTTTCATCAACATCTTTGAAAATCTATAAATGGCCTCTCTACTATAGGCTGGAGATGATGGTGTGTGATGCTGCAATAGAATTGGATTCTCTGATCTTAATGGGAATAATGGATCCCAGAGTAATAGAGGCCAGTGGCAGCACTTAACTATCAATGGCAAGATAATTTCAATAAACCATAAGGGCAGAGAATTTTGACCCCCAAGAGATGGTTCTCATGGTTAATTGATCATGGATGCATAGAAATAAAATAGATGGCAATTTACAAGCATGCTATGCTTGGTATATATGAGGAAAAATAGTCTATACCTGTTGGAAAGAAACCTAACAAGCTTACTTTCAAGTTGCTTACTTTTAAGTTGGCTCACAGATCCAGAATCCCTTAACCTGAGGCCTCATTTAAGACCCTAAAATAATGCCACAATTATATATTGCAAAACTTTCCTCAACCTTCCACAGAGGGACCTGCAGCCATTTATGAGGGTAATTCAGTGTGGTGAAAGGGAAATGGCCAGTGGGATTACAGACATATGACTGGTTATTTCTCCAGTTCCACAATGTATAGTGGAATTGTAGAAACAGGAGAATATATGCATTAGTTCCTTGGCAAACGAGGGAGCAAGTTTGGTAGCAAGGACCAAGAGGAAACCTCTGAAACTACCTCCACCCCTAACTGCTCCCACAGTTATAAACCTTAAGAACAGCACATGCCTGAAGGAATCACATAGTTTAGTTCCATCATAACCATCATGAAAAACACAAGGGCAGTGATTTCTCCCATAACCCCATTGAACTCACCTGTTTGGTTAGTACAAAAGTCAGATGAGTTGGAAAGAATTATAGCATATTTTCACAGATGTAACTAGATGGCAATGCCAATAGCAGGTGCTGTTCTAAATGTGGAATATATTTATACAGCTCTTGTAAATTAGAATATCCCTGTTCTTGTTGTTCACCACTGCCAGTAAAAGAACAGTTGTGTATCTCTTCTTTGTATTAGCACAGGTCTCCTGCTTTCATTTATATTATAATAAAGAAGGTTCTTTACCTGCAGGACATTCAACTTATCAATTACATTAACAACATTGTACGAAATGGCCCTAGTGAACAAGAAGCCAAGACTTCCCTTAAGAAACATGCTTGCCAGAGGATGAGAGATAAACATACGTATAAGATCAGGTCCTTGATATTTTGACTTTTCTAGGGTCTAGTGCTATTTCAGGATATCCTCTGGAAAGTGAGAACAGGTTCTGGTACCTGGCACTGCACAAGGCAAAGAAAGAGGAATGACCCGTGGTAAACTTCTTTAGATGTTTGAGGTAACATAAACAGTGTTTGGGTATGCTGCTTCAGTCATTTACAGGTGGTCAGTTCTGAGTTGGGTCTGGAATAAGAAAGAGCTTTTGCAGCAGGTCCAAGTTGGATGAAAGCTTCTCTATTACTTAAGTCTTATGAGCCAACAGACACAATATTATTGAAAGTGTCTGACATAGACAAATGCTCTGTATAGAGCCCTTGATAAGTCTTAAGAGAATCATGGTGAAGATCTCTAGGGATTTTAGCCAGGCCATGATTTCTTTTGTAACAACTATCCTCCATTTTCAAAGTGGCTCCTAACTTGCCAGTTGACCTTGGTGGGAATGGAATTCTTGACCATGAAACACCAAGTGATAATGTGACCCCAAATGCCCGTTGAGACCTGGGTATCATTAGATCAAATGAGCTATACAATTAGGACATACACAGCAGCATTTAAATTTAAAATGGAAATAGTCTATATGAGATATGGCCCTGACAAGTCCAGAGAGCACAGTATATTAATAAGTGGCTGTAGTAACTAACTGTTCATATAGCTTTGCCTTCAAACTTGGGTTTCATGGGGATTTTCCTATTGACAGAATGCCTTATTTATAACATTGCTTCTGACTAGGAGTCACATTTTACAGCAAAAGGACATATGACAATGGTTCATAACCCTGGGAATTGCTGATTTCCCACGTGCATCATTATCCATAAGCCGTTGTCTTGATATGATGATATGGCTGACTTAAGGCTAAGTTATATACATTTTACTACAGAAAGTACTGTATGCTTTAACCTGAGGGATATATAGTACCATTTCCCCATAGCCAAAATGCCAGTGTTCTGAAACCAAAGAGTATAGATGGGGGTGGTCTCAACTTCTGTCATACTAGTGCTTTTCATTCTCTAGATCTTGGATGTCAGTGTGTTTGGCAGGCCTTGTGCACAATGGAGGGATGCTTCCATCAGAGAATATGGGGAACACAGTCATGGTTCTGCCATATTGGAATCTAAGACTGACACCTGGCCATTTTGCATACCTCCCACCAAAAGGCAGAAAAAGGGTTCACTATATTGGCTGGAATAATTTAATCTGATCATTGGGGGGAAGTGGAGTGCTGCTTAATCATGAGGGCAAGGACATCTATGTCTTAGTCCTTTCTTGTACAACTGGCATGGGTGATGGTCTCAGACACTAGAAGAATGAAGCTTTGGATCAGATCACCATGAAAAGAAGTTCTGGCAGGGTTTAAGGGGGCAGGTTGGTGGGAAAAAGGTAGCTACGACTATCAACTTGGGGTTTCTGGCAAGCTGTAGGAGAAGTGGCAGAAGCAATTATGTTTTATGTTCCAGTTTTTCATCATTTTCCCCTACCCCACCTTATGTGAAGAACATTGGTGATAACAAACATTTGAGGTTTTAGGTGGGAGCATGGCCATATTGATAGTGTATAGTTCGTCAGACTCTGTGGTCTCCTTGTATCCAGTTACACATTTTACCTGATTAAATGGACTGGAAAAAATGCTGATAAGGCAAGGGGGGAAAGTGGGCTGTACTAGGTAGCTTCTGCTTGTTTCTCCAGATCTAATTCTACCCTTCTCCCACCCCTCTCTGTACTTCCCTCCTCTCTGGGTTGCTACTAGCTGGTGCCTGCTCTGAATAACACAGCTCCAGTCTAGCCAACCTCTCCACACAGCTCTCTCTTGGGTTCCCAATAATCCCTCTGCCCCACTCCCTCTTTATTCCTACCCTGTTACTAACCCCAGAAATTACATGATTCCCTGTGAACTCTCCAAACCCTACATATTCCTTCGTAAATAGTACCTTAATTAAACTCTCCTCAAATTACCTGTTTAGAAAGTGCCATCTGTGTTCTGACAAGTCCCAGACAAAACTGTCAAATCCACAGTTGGGAAGTCATGGCTGTTTTTTTCTTGTCAAATAATGAAATACATGTTCCGGCTTTCCAATATTTTACTATACAACATATTTTTAGTAATGAATAGGTATAGATGAGGAGTTTCTTTATTTATGGTTATTCTAAAGGCATTGTTTTGATTTATTTCCAAATATATTCTGAAGCTTTTTCCCACTATGACCATGATGCCAGATTTTCCTGTATCTATGTGTTTTCCCAATTTCTTCATCTTAAAAGGAATTCTGGCAAACAGGTCTCTGTCAGTTCATAACTATCATTCCCATCATTCACTTGATATATTTGACTAATGGCTTAAAATTCTACTATAAAAGTTATGACAACCTTCGGGCATCCAGTTTTTTTTTTTATGTTGAAACAGATGGCGTTTACACTTGTCTACATTTTCCTATTCATACTTTAAAATAAAGGGTGAATGTCCTGAAAGTATTGCTTACCTTTTTCTGTCAATAAAGGTGGGCTTCAACATCTTTTACAACAGGTCCATTGAAGTGTTTATGCCTGGACCTTAGGATAAAAATCCCATTAAAGTGTTTATTTCTTCATCTTAGGATAAAAATCTTCAGTCTTTCACTTCTAATTATAGTAAATGAGTTTTTTAATAAGTATTTTTTATCAGGTTGAGAAAGTTTATTTCTATTTCATATTTCCTGAGAGCTACTGTCAGGTTTGAATGTGAGGCATTTCTCAAAAAAATGTTTGCATCTATTGAGTTGGTCATAGTATTTTTGGCTGTTTGTTTTTTACTCTGTTAAAATGATGAATAAAATTTATTGCTTTTGAATGTTAAACCAGCTTTGAAATTGTATATAAACCTCATTTGGTCTTGGTGTGTTATCCTTTTTTTTATATCATTGAATTCAATTTGCTAAAAGTTAAGAGTTCATTTTTGCATCTAGGAGCATGATCTTTAATTTTATAGTCAGTAAAGTCTTTGTCACGTTTTGGTATCAGGGAAATGCTGCCTCATACAATGACTTGATTTCTTTAATAGATGCAGGAGTATTCATGTTATCTATTTATTCTTGGATGACCTTTGTTAGTTTGTGTCTTTTAGAAATTTTTTCCATTTCATCTAAGTTGTCAAAATTTATTGGCATACATTTGTTCCTTACTGTGCCTTATTAACCTTTTAATATCTATAGAATATGGTAAAGGTGTCGCTCTCATTTCTGATATAGTTCATTTGTGTCTTCTCCCTTTATATTCCAGATCATTCTGGTGAGAGTTTTTTTTTTTAAGTTATTGATGTTCTCAAAGGACCAGATTTTTATTTCATTGATATTCTCTTTGTTTTCTTTGTTTCTATATGTAATGTGGATTTTTTCTCTGACTACTTTTATTATTTTTTTTACTACAGGTTTTAAGTAATTAGTTTATTATATGCATTGATATAGATATCTTTATGTTTTATTTGCTTAGAGTTTGTTGAACTTCTTAGATTACAGTTTTGATAAAATTTGAAACATTTTAGCCATTATTTCTTCAGGTATTTTTATTAATATTCCCTCTTTCTTCTTGCTTTCAGGGACTCTGGTTTCACACATATAAGGTCACTTGAAGTTTTACATAACTCTCTTACTCTGTTCATTGTTTTTTTTCAGCTTTTTCTGTTTCCATTTTGGATGGTATTTTATTGCTACTGTTTAATTTCATGAATCTTTTCTTCTGCAGTATCTAATCTGCCATTAAACTCAACTCATCCAGTATAGTTTTCACATCAGATATTATATTTTTAATCTCTTAAAGTTGGATTTGTATCTTTATTTATATCTTCCATGTGTCTAACATTTTTAATTTTACCTCTTCTTTTTTGAATATATTCAATGCAGTTATAACAACTTTTTAAATATTCTTGTCTACTAATTCTTTCATCTGAGTCTTTCTTAGGTCTTGGTTTCTAATAATTTATTGTTTTCCTCTTTATTGGTTGTATTTCCTCACTTCTTAGCATATCTAGTAATTTTGATCAGATGGCAGACTTTATGAAGTTTACCATTTTTGCATACTATTTTTTATTCCTGTAAATATTCCTGATCTTTGTAATGTAATATGATTAAGTAAATTTGAAAAAGTGTAATAATTTTGAGGCTTGCTTCTTAGCTGTGTTAAGTAGGATCACATGAATCTTTTATCTAGAACTAATTGTTCCCTACTACTCAAGCAATAGTCTTCTAACTACTCTGATGTCCTCTCTGGTTGGTGGAAACACAAACTTATTCAAGCCCAGTGTGACTGGATATTGTTTTCTCTAATCCCTTGGGTGTTTCCTTCCCTGGCTTTGATTCATGTCCTTGTACATATGTGCTGATCAGTATGTAACTGAGAACATAATAGGAATCCTCTGTACATCTCTGGAGCTCTTTCTTTTCAGATCTCACTTCTCTAGTACACTGTCATTTTAAACTCTAGCATCCTTGGCCTCCCTCAACTCCCAATTCCATCTCCTTTGCTCACAGAAACTGCTGGGCTTCTCCCAGTTCCTGCAATGTGGTCTGGATATTCTCTGCATTCAAAAAGCTGTGGCTGTCATAAGGCTCATTTTGTTTCATTTTGTTTTTCTCCTTTTTCATGTATTACTTCCCTGTGCTATCTGATGCCCAACATCTGTAAACAATTGTTTTATCCGTTTTGTTCATTTTGCTTAATTTTTTCATTTGGGAAGTAACTACTATTCCTGTTACTATAACTTGTTTGAAAGTGAAAGTACATCTTTTAGGGTTTTACTTTTATAGAGTCAAAACGAAATGAGGAATGGATAGTAGGGTAAGTTCAAATTATTTTCCATGAAGAAATGACATTTTAATTAAGGAAAAGTATTTTATAAGCTATGATTATTTTTAGGTGAAACACCAAACATATCTTGTAACTTCAGATTGGGTAGGTCAGGGTAAAACTAATCAAAGTGAGGGCTTCTCACTTTTTACAGCCAAAATCAGACTATGGGGGCTGTCCCTTTACACTTAGATTTGAGAGACACAAATCATAGATGACTCTGACAGCTTCATTTAATTTCCATCCATTTTGTCACCCTCCATGATTTAGGGATGTCTGTTTTCTTGTTTAAAACATGGAAAAGACAGGTTACATTGAGACAGCAGTAGCAGCTACATTTCCTTTAATTTGCTTTTTCTCATTAAACCTTACTAGAGCTGACCTTCTATTCATAAATCCTCATCATGTGTTTAATGTTTGCTGAGATTCAAGCTTTTAAATTATAAAGAATAAAAGCAACTGGTCTCTCTGGACCAAAAAACCAATACTGTTTAACAAAGGAATTGTACTAAAAAAAAATCACCACAAACATAATGAAATTAAAGTAAGGGTAAAAGTATTATGTTGCATTAAGTGTCTGTGTTCTATTTTTGTGCAAGCTTTATATTTTTGTGCACCTAAAGTACATTTTGTCATAGTTCTTTCCCTAATCCTGAGGATTCTGGGATGATGATCCCTGCTCCACTTCTAATTGAGAGGGGACTTATATCCCATGGGGAAGATGGATGGGACTATCTTGCTTGCAGTTGCAGACTCTCTCTGTTCCTTGGGATGGTTGTTGTCCATCATCATCTCCTTGTTACTTGCCCTGGGTGAGTCCAATGAGCTGTAGAATAGAGGTTGTAACTCCACTGAGGTTCCGGGCCCAGCTGGCACATGGACAGCCCAAAGACTCTATTCTCTTGGATGTACACCTATAAACTCCAGCACCAAGTATAGGTTTAAATAGAAGGGACAGGTGAGCCATGTGTAGGGAACACATAATTGAGTCCAACTCTGTCACTCTCAGGAGCACAAACTCCAAAGTAGGGCCCACTAGCAAGGCACCAAACTCCGGAGCTACCTGCCCTGACCATAGGACTTGGGTGTCTCCAGAGCCCTCAGGAGCTTCACTATTTGGGGTAGTATCCACTTTGGCAGTCTATGAGATCCTGCTGAGATGTGCATAAGCGTTACTTCTGGGATGACCTCCCAACTCACTTTGAAGTCTCTTACCATATATACTCATTTGTCTTTATATGTTTTCCCTTTTATTCAAGGTCTTTTTCCAGTTGTATTGCTAGTTGGTGCTTGGTAGTAATCCCTTGGTGCCAGGGAGGCTCATCCCTGGGAATCATGTCCCATGCTGGGGGGAAAGTAATGCATTTATATGCTGAGTTTGGCTTAGAGAGAAGCCACATTTGAGCAACAAGGAGGCTCTTGGGAGGTAACTCTTAGGCACCCCACAACACTAGACTAAGTTTCAATTTCAGGAGCAAAGGCTCATAAGCATAGTCATCAATATCAAGCGCCCATCAGTGGATCATCCTCATTCACCAGTCATTGCCCCTGCACTTGGGGGATTGTTGCTGCTCCATTAGAGAATATGGCAGAGCTCTCCAGGATGAGAATTCAATATTCTCTTGGTTATTGTGTGAGTCTCTATCCACTGTGACAATGCCTTGTGAACATTTGAACATTTTTACATACCTTATATATATGCTCAGGTGAACTTCCTCCCATGTATCCCCCATCACTGATATACCAAGGAACTATGGACTAGAGTGGACTTACTGGTGTTTTACTATAGACATATTGTGATTCTAGCAATGGAAGAAATTACAACATTGGTATGGCCACTGAAGCTCTGGGGGCATGGGGAGAGAAAAACAATTGTAATATGGGGGGCTTTTTTGGGACTTGGGAATCATCCTGAATGACATTGCAATGACAGATATAGGCCATTTTATATCATCACATAACTTGCAGAACTGTGTGGGAGAGAGTGTAGACTACAATGTGAACTATGGTCCATGCTCAATGGCAAAGCCCCAGGATGTGTTTATCAATTGCAATCAATGTGCCACACTAATGGAGGATGTTTATGTGGGAGGGTGTGGGAGATGTGGGGAATGGGCATATGGGAATCCCTATATTTTGTGTGTCACATTTATGTAATCTAAGTATCTTTTTTTAAAAAAATTATTGTTAAAAAAACAAAGTATATTTGGCAGCAAATCCTTCTTGTTATTACTTGATATTTTTCCCCATCAAATGGTAAATTTAAAAATAGTCATTTGGTCTTTAATAAGCAGTCTTTGTAAAGCCTAAATCTTAATATCCTTTCTATTGAATAAGAAACTAAAAAATTATTCTGATTTAGCATTGACTCAAAAAAGAGAATAATTTCACCAATCTAAATATTTTTATCCTTTCTACATATGACCATCATCCCAGTTTGCTAGCCCTATTCTTTCATGGGAAAGAAAGCTCTCTTGAGAAGTATTCCTTTGAAAGTCTTCTAATTAAAGCGCGATTGATTTGATAAACCAGTCAAATAGAGCATCCCTAATTAACCTCCGTTCTTTCTGTAAATTACATAAATGAATTTTTAAAAATTAAAACAATTGTTTTCCCTGTAGAGAAAACCACCCATCTCACCTTACCTATTTCCTCTTCACACTGAACTGGCCTTACTGAGCTAGAAACCTTCAAAGAGCAAAAGGGTGGCCATTATGTGACTAGAATTTAACCCCTAATTGGCTGTATCTTTTTATTTCTATATCCTTTCTGATCCTTAACCCTTTTGTTAGGTATAATTTCAAACATGTGCAAGGAATTTTCTAGAAAATTCCTATTCTTTCTCATCTCCTCTAGGAAAATTTATTTTTGAAGATGTTATTAACTGAACGAATTTGTTAAACTCTAGAGAATGAATTCATATTCAGTAAAATATCACAGAAGCTGAGACAGTCTAATTTCTTTTCTGGGAAATAAACTCTTTGATTGTGGTAGAAATATCAAGGAATTAAAGTTTAGGCACCTGGATTCTAGGCCCAGGGCTAGGCCTAACTAGCAGTGAGCTCTTGCACAATTTTTTAACTTCTCTAGGCCTGAGTTCTCTCAGTAAACCACTGGGATTATTACGTGGTCTATAAAATGCTATTTAAACCTAAATTCAGGATATGTGGTTACTTTGCTTAAAACTGAGGGAAATGGGAATTATGTTTATTTGGCCTGTGCAATGGAGATTCATAATGGGGCAGGAAATAAGATGTAGAAGGCTATCAGAATGCACCACATGAGGGCAAAATTAACAATACTAACCTCTCTGTGCTATGCTTCTTAGTGAGGCAGGCCTTTCATTTTCCTTTTAAGATGTAACATACATGATGAATTTGTCAAGGCTTTTTCTGAAGCCATTTGCTTTTTAAGGGTTTATTCCAACTGCTTCATTGACTTTACTAAGTGGTGGATTTATATATTTATATTGATATAAAGCATTTTTTCCCCAAGTTTCAGTGATTTTAAACCTTAATTTATGATGAATTCGTGATAATTTTTCAGAAATCTCTAACTATGGACAATGAAATGTTAATTAAAGGCAGAAATAGAATCAGAATGAAGGAATTACTTGGTAATTGCAGGTCTATTACTCATATGTCACCAACTACATCCCTCTTTCTGTCTTTCTGAGATTACTGATTTAGTATGAATTTATATATGTGTTTATTTATTACAAAAAGGAATTAAGGCAGCTTGCAGGGAATACATAAAATACAGCAAGATAGCACAAATGAGGCAAAGATGACATAGGGAAATAAAAAAGAAACAAAGGATAACAAGAACATAAGGCAAATAAAAAAATAACCAGTTAGCCAAGAAAACTGCAATTTAAACTCTAAGGCAAGAGACTTTGGGCATAGCCATGGGTTAAAAGAGGATCCTGGTAAGTCACATAGCTCTTGGTGTCCATGAGATATAGATAACAGTTTCTCAGGAGAAGCACAATAAGTTCTGTTCTAAAACGAAGAACAGGTGCAAAGTACTGTGTAATCACAGTGTTTTAGTTCAAACCATAGCTTTGCCCACGCAGCTCTAAGAACTTGGGAAAGGTAATTAGGCTCTTGCCTAATAGCTTCATCCCTTAAATGAGGATGAAAATAATTTCTACCTCACAGGGTTTTTGTAAGGATTAAATAAAAGAATTAATGCGTGCAAAGAACTAAGTTCAGTCTCTGACAAGTAAAGGACTCAATATAGATAAATTTTCACTATTTTCATTTTTTAGAGGAGATAGAAATTGATTCCAAAGTCCTTATTTTAAAAACTCTGTGCAGGGAAGTGGATGTGGCTCAAGTGATTGGGCTCCTGTCTACCATATGGGAGGTCCTGGGTTCATCTCCTGGGGCCTCCTGGTGAAAGCAAGCTGGCCCATGCAGAGAGGTGGCCCATGCGGAAACCTGGTACAACAAAAAGAGACAAAGAGGAGAGACAATGAGAGACACAACAAACCAGGGAGCTGAGGTGGCTCAAGCAATTGAGTGCCTCTCTCCCACATCAGAGGCCCCAGGATTGGCTCCCGGTGTCTCCTAAAGAGAAAACGAGACGAGACGAGAAGCAGACACAGAGAACACCCAGGGAATGAACACAGAGAGCAAGACAGCGAGCACAAAAACAACGGGGGGCCAGGTAGCCTGGGGGTGGTGGTGGTACACAATAAATAAATAAAATAAATCTTAAAAAAAAAAAAAAAAAACTGTTCAAAGTTAGACACATGCCTCTTCACAATGTTCATACTGTTGTCAGAGACAATTGGTAAATTTCCTGATTATACTTGTTTGGGGACACTTATAAGAAGTAAGTGTACAAGCTTTTCGGCCACAGCCCTATGAGGAGACAAAATCATCCTCAGCTGCCTCCACAATGAATTCTTACAACATACAACACAGGAATCAAAAATATGAAGCCCTCTCTCACTTGGAGTTGGAGTGAACATCACCATCCCAGTCCCCTCTGGATTGGGGGAAGAACTATGGACTAGAGTGGACTTGATGGTATTCTCTTGTTCACATATGGTGATTTTAGCAATGCAAGAAATTATAACAATGAGGTGGAGCCAGTGGCCACTTGACACTTTTGGGGTAGGGAGGGGATGAGCAGTTGAAATACAGGGCCTTCTTTGGGAGTTGGAGGTTATCCTGAGTACTGTTGTGGCAACGGATGTAGGCCATTTTAAATCAGCACACACCACTAAGAACTGAGTGGGAGAGAGTGTGGTCTACAGTGTGAACTGTGGTCTATGGTTGGTGGCAAGGCTCCAGGGTGTGTAAGTTCATTGAGGGTGGTGGGCCACACTGTGGGAGATGTTTGTGTGGGATGTGGTGGGAGGTGTGGGAGGTGGGCAACATGGGAATCCCAGTGGGTTCCGTGTAATATTTTGGGTAATCTAAGCACCTCTTAAAATATATGTATATATATATA